>MPDP01000258.1:0-586388 GCA_030869315.1 Colletotrichum cuscutae
TCACTTATATAAGCGACTAATACTAGCCTAGTCTAGTCTAGTCAGGATTTTTCAGTGACTATAGTCAGACTATATTAGTCAGACTATGACTATGACTAATGACTAAGCGACTAATTTGCCAACCCTGGGTCTCTCCAGCGATAGCTCATTCCCGCGATCCGGCGCCTCCAGCGAATCGCTCTCCCCGAACCGCAGACCTGGACAACCCTGACAGGATCT
Organism: Colletotrichum cuscutae; assembly: GCA_030869315.1. Taxonomy (NCBI): domain Eukaryota; kingdom Fungi; phylum Ascomycota; class Sordariomycetes; order Glomerellales; family Glomerellaceae; genus Colletotrichum; species Colletotrichum cuscutae. The sequence continues at coordinate 220 of MPDP01000258.1, forward strand.
ACGCCAGCCGCCCTCGCAAATGCCGCGCGATCAGCGTGGCTTCCAGCAGGAAAGATAGATGAGTATCGTCTCACTTATGTTGAGTCTAGCTGGTTCAACCCCGGGGAATGAATGTTCATAGGGCTACAGCTCTCCGGGGCGAGAGTCTGTTGTTTATGGATTCATGTTCGGTAGGAAAATTCCAAGACACCGCGTATCGTAAGCGAAACCTGCGTAGACGCAGAAAGAGACTGAAAGGAGGAGAGACGGCCCATCAACTGAGAGTGATACAGGGATATGCTTTGCCTCGCATTCGGGATCCCCTTGCCTCATGGCATGTGGGAGGCTGTTGTTCCGCATTCCGTGCTCCGGAACAGACCTCGCCCTGATCCTCGCGCTCGTCAGTGTCAATTGTCGGGAAGAGAAATCCACCGAGCCAAAAGACTGGAAGAGGGAAGTCAAACAATTTGGACTTTATTAGGCGCGAGTTGCCAATTTGCCACTGCCAACTTTGGACGACAAGCGCCTGGACCGTTGTGCTAGCAAGGATTGATGGTGGTTCTCCCCCTCGGCCCCCGGATCGTTCCATAGAGGTGAAGAAGATACTCCGTACTAGCAGCGAATAACCATGACGAGATTACGTTTGCAATGGGAAGAAATCATCAATCGCATTGTCCGAGCGTTGGCAGTTGAGCACGTGGTCATGGCTTGAGCCTTGAGGAGTTATGCTGCCAAACATATCGCTGAATTCATCGGGCAAAACGGACCGTAAGCAGCGTTCAAGGGACAAGATCGAAGGATATCAGTGCCGGTCCACTTTTCTACAGAGTTCAGAAGCAAGCTGAATTTTTCAGACTAAAGATTAGGCTGACCTCGAAACAACAACATAAGTACTCAAGTAAGCATCAATGCAAACAATTCGTGTATGTACAATAAACCAGACTGTTGACTTTCGCTCTTCTTTCGACAGACATATATGTCCATCCAGTAATTTGGTACGTAACAAGCTTGGTCCATAGTCTATCTCCTCTGTGTGGAAACGCTGGGGAAGGACATGGAACCAAGATGCGCGTGGTCGGTCTGAAGGCCCATTGTTTGCCAGCTTGGTAGCGAAATCATTTCGGGTTTCCAACTTTCCGGCTTCAAGTTGCAGGCCATCGCAGAAAACTGTCTCGTAATGAATAGCTTGGGTGTGATTTTGCCCCGTCAGGTTCGTTCTTGGCCAGTGCTGAGTGCCAGGAGCAACCCTTCGAGGTTTACAAGGTGCAACCAACCCATCGACGGAGCTCCGCACGCGACTGAGTTTGACCCCGTGCTGCGAGTTGCATGAGACATTCTTAGCATTACTCAATCAAGTAAGGGAATAACCAAGTTTGAGTCGGCTTTCACAATTATAGCTCACAGCCTTGAGCTGTGCTACAGAATTGACGATGCACGGCTTTCCCCTGAATACATAGACCCCAAAATTTCCCACCTCACCAACCATTGGCCTCCGATCAACGGAGGTCGCTCCGGCTCAATGGTCTAGTGGTATGATTCGCCCTTCGGGTTCTGTACCAACCCTTGCGCCAAGCGTGAATGGGCGAGGTCTCGGGTTCGAATCCCGATTGAGCCCTTGCTGTTTCTTTTGTCGATTTTTGCACTATCATCATTACACAAACTGTTTGATGGTCGGTCATTCAGTTGAAATAAAGGAATTGAGTTCTGTGGTTGGAGTCGCCAGGCTCAATCAAATCTCCGCATATAATTGGAGATATAGATCTTATCCAATCAGCTGTTGGGACGAATGTGGTAGCTTGAAGCTCCCTCATCAACCACCGCAACCTACCTGGCCTTCCTGACATCCCGCTTGATGTCCATTTTTCGATGTCATTATGGCATCAAGCTGTGTAACGCCGTCATCGAGCTCAAAAGCATTGTGTAACGAGTGCTCGGGCATCGTTTTTGATGACGCCGAGGGAGATGTTCGTGATGCTGCGCACTGGGAGAGAAAGGATAGCTACCCAAATCTTCCACTTTTTCGTAACTCGGCTGCAGCGGGTTGTTCTTTCTGCGAATATCTTTGGTTTGTACTCGATGAGAAGCTACCCAAACCCCTTCAAATTGCATTGCAAGAGTCTACGACGAAAGATGTGGTAGCTAGGCTATCCTCGCCTGCTTACGTGATGCGTTCCGACATCATCGACGTCACACGCGATTGGATGCCCGATGATTACGGTATCGAACAAGACGGGATATACTGGCTTGATTTCAGGTTTGAGTCTGAGGCTTGGCGTAAAGGACCGTGGTCCGAGGGGTGGAAAGTGCGGGCTATTACGTATCAAAGTGAAGATGGTATGTGTCTCTTAGCCAGCGCTTATACCCAAACAAACAAATCAAATATGAGGTTCATATTTGATTATTTAGCTGATTTCTCGCGCCATATTTGATTATTTAACTTGCTAAAATTCCTATATTTGACTATTTATTTGACTTATTTGTTTGATTGATTTGAATGGGTATGTGCGCTGCTCTTAGCCTTAGCCGTCTTAATGACTTCTTGCAAGGGCACAAGAACAATAACATTCTGCTAACATTACGAAAACCGAAAGAAAATGTTGCAAGTGCCCTCGGTATTGAGTTGAAACTCCCTATCACGAATGCTCTCGCTCCGTCTTGCATGAAACGCCTCAAGGAGTGGGTTTGGGGCTGCGCGAGCAACCATCCGGAATGTTGCTCTCCAGGGCCAAGAAGCCTCCCGACTCGGCTGATTCAAGTGGGAAAGATGAGCGACGGAATATCTCGCTTGGTAATGAGTGAAAAACTTCCTCCAACGACATCGTACATTGCTCTGAGCTACTGCTGGGGCCCTCCATCCGTCAGTAAATCACAGCTCATCACCACAGCGGCCACTCTGGCAGACCGCCAGACGAAGATCCCACTTCCCGAGATGCCGGATACAATCAGACATGCAGTCGTATTTGCGCGTCATATGGGGATCAAGTACATCTGGATCGATGCTCTATGCATTATCCAAGACGACGCCGAAGACTGGGCCAAGGAGGCCGCGCTCATGTTCGCTGTATATCGGCATGCTACCCTCACACTGGTAGCAGCCGGAGGCGATACCTCTCACTCGGGTTTCCTTAAAAGAAGTAGTCCCGGGCCGTCAGTCCTCGTCCCTTTCGAGTCTAAAAAGGGACAGGGTAGGGTGTCGGGCACGTACGTCCTGTCAGCTCTCAACGAACACCGGACTTGGGATGCCGACTATCCAAGCCACATGCATACCCGAGCATGGGCTACGCGGGCTTGGACATACCAAGAAGATCTCATGTCTACTCGAGTATTGTACTTTGACAATCATACGTCCTACTTTCGTTGTCAAACGGAACGACGTCTCGAACATAGCAGCAAAGTATACGACAACGTCCAACGCTGGCATCATCTGCTCTCACCAGCGCCTGAAGATATACCTTACAAGGAGGCGAAAGAGAGAAGGGAAAGCTTCTATGAGAGATGGAAAGATCTAATAATTGAGTATACCAGACGAAAGCTGACGGTTCCCAATGACAAGTTTTCAGCTTTGTCTGGATTAGCCCGTACTTTCAGCTCAGCGCTTGAAGACGAATACGTAGCTGGACTTTGGAAAAGTGATTTGGTACGTGGAATGCTTTGGAACACTGTCATGCAGCCTTCGAAACCGAAAGCGTAGAGGGCGCCATCCTGGAGCTGGGCATCTAGTGACGCAGAAATCGCATGGGATTTGCGATTCTCACTACCGCTCATTCAGAAGTGCAGTATTGAGAATATCCACATCGAAACCGCGGGCTCAGATCCGTTTGGAAGACTTGAGAGCGCTTGGATCGAGCTCTGCGCTGTCTATGTTCCAGTGGTTTTGCGACCGGTACAGCAGGCCGAGAGTAATCAGGACACATACCTTGCAGAAGTCCTCTTCTATGAAGGTGGGAAGATCATGGCCCACGGATCTCTTGATGCTGTAGCACCCTCGGGGTTAAGGAATGATGGCACTTTCAAGCTGGCTGATTTTGGACAAGCTGATGAGATTGCCGACGTATCTGCGGTCGTTCTCGCGTCGCGCTGCGTCATCTTTGGTCTTGATAGGAGCTCAGGCGAGAGAAAGTTTTCATCACCATCATTCCCAACTGGGCTTTTGGTAAAGAGCAGTCCAGAGCAAGGAGAAAATGTTGGATCACTCCCAATCTACATACGACTCGGGACCTTCAGAACGGAGACAGAGGAGCAGACCAAAGCGTGGCTGGCGCTAACTCAGTCTCGCCTGAAACTGATATGAATCATCGTAGGGGTGCTATAATGAGATTCTAATCATGGCGCTTTCTTACAATTCATAAGACACGACAGAGGAGAAGACAAAGTATCAAGATCAACTATTGAAGTTAGTCCCCAGCGATAGGAGATATGATATGACCCATATTGAAGGCATGCCAGGCGGGAATGTTCAGTATTCATGAACAACTTAGCCCCCTTTGATGACCTTTACCAGGGGCTCAAACCAACTATCAGCTAGCTTTTCGTCGCCCTTGCCGTTGGGATGTACACCATCTCGCGTTATCCCCTTAACATCAAAGTCCTTATGGCAGTTAACAACAGTGATACGGCTTTTCTCATTTGATTTACTGCTCGCCCAATTTAGTATTATCGGATTAGAAGTCCAATTCGACCTCGGCGTACGGCGGCCGCACAAGGGCTAATTGCGGCCCCTACTTATAATTATCGCAGCCTACCTAACCTACGGTTAGAACCTCCCTTTTATACTTATATAAAAATTTATATAGTTTAATTAATCTCTTTATTATCCTACGGTTCGAACTAATTACTTTATAATAGGGATATTAATACTAATTAATAATTAAATTTTATTATTATAAATTAATAAAGTATTTTATTATATAAAAGAGACGACTTCTTAATACTATATAGGATAGGGGATTCGTACTAATTAACTTTATAAGAATAAATAAAAAAGGGGCGATCTTTAAATACCGTACGGAATTAAGTAATTATAGCTTTTTATTACTTATAAAAAGTCGATATTTATTATATTAAACTACGCTAATTAACGGAACTATTTAAGTAATTAGTTTTTTAATATTAACTTAAGTAGCCCTTTTACTAAAATAACTCTCCCGAGGCCGGCCCGTAATTAGGAGCTAGTTAGTTAAATTAGTAAAAGGAAATACTTATATAATAATTACCTACTTAATTAATTAGTATAACGAACGAGCTTAATAATATAATATAAAAGAGTACCGTGCGATTAAAAAAAGGGTTTTTTAAGTATAATAAATATTTTTAATAAGTATAATAAGAACCTATATAGGAATTATAAAACTAAGAGATTTATAGTATATAAAAAGGTTTATTATAACGAGGGTCTTACGAACATAATCTTAAAACCTACGATCTAAATAATCTCTTCGTAACCTCCTTAATTACTACCTAAGTTTTATTTAGGAATATAGTATAAGGGACGGTCTAATAAAAAAAGAGGGGATTTAGAGGTTTTAATAATATCGAGGGACGAGTATTACGAGTATTAGAAATTAACTTACTATAAAAAAGAAAGTAGCTACTTTAAAAACGTTTTATAACCTCTTATTAAAGTAATAATTAACTTAAGAAAAGGCTAAAAAAATACGGCTCTAAGAAAAAAAAATCCTCTAAAGGGCCACTAAGGAGCTCTTTTTTATACTAGCTCCTAGCGCGAGATTATTAATTTTAAGAAATTAACTAAGTAATAAAAGGGATCGCTAATAAGTAATAATTACTAAATCGGCGTAATTAAATTATAAAAAAGACTACTTAAAAAAATATAAAATAAGGTACTAAGAAGCTATAAAAAAAAGGATTTTTAAAATATCTATCTTTACTTAGTACGAGCGATCTTAATATAGTAAAGATTCATAGTAATTAATAAGTATTTTTAATAAGTCCGTAAAGTTTTTAATTTTATAAAAAAGAGGGCTTAACTTTATTAACCGTACTTAATAACTTATATAGCTCTTTTATAAATTACTTAGCGTTTATTTTTAACTATTTTTATAAAATACTATTCTAAAAGAAGTAGGTTAAAAAAGGAAGTAATTTAGAGATTACGTAGAGTACGAGGCTTAGGAAGCTAGAAGTATATAGAATAATAGAAATTAGTAACTAATAAAGATCCTAAGACTAATTATTTTATCTTTTTATAGTAATATAAAGGTCTATTATTATTATTAAAAAAGGAACTACTAAAACTTACCTTTTTATACTAAATAAAAAGGAGGATCTTAGTAAGTACGATAGCTAGTAAGCTAGAAAAGTAGTAGTAATTATTAAAGATAGTAAAAACGAGAGTAATAATAATAAAAAAAAAATAGGAATTACTTAGACCCCGATAAATTCGTTAAGTAGTAAAAGTACGGGTTTATTATAACTAGTGTGAGGATTAGATATATCCCTATTAAGATTAAATACGCTAACGATTACTAATTTAAGTATAAACTAGAGTACGACCCTTAGTAAGTTAAAAAAAAAAAAGAAAAAAAAAAGAAACCCGATCTTAAATAAAATCCTAATCCTTTATAAGTAAGTAAATATTAACCCGGATTATTAAGGAACGTAAATATATAGAATTATAGATTAACTTAATAATAAGTAAATTAACGTAGTATTAATTTATTTAACTAAAGTTTATAAAAAAAAAGGGGCTATAAGAGTAACCCCTATTTTACGAGATTATAAATAACCTTAGTTACTAACTAAATAAATAGTTCGTAAGCATAAGCTTAGGAATTATAAAAGTAGTTAATAACTTTTTTTATAAGCGAGGGGTATTATTAATATAATTATAATTATAAGAACTATACAAAATCCTAATAATAACGATTATAAAAGAGGAATTTATATTATAAAACTAAGTATAAGTTAATAAAGCGTATAATTATTTTAATAAATTTTTTAAAAAAGTAAACGACCTATATTTCTTTTTAATAATTACTAACGGTAATCTATCGTTATAAAAAGATATATAGAGGTAAAATATAGTACTAAAAGTACGATAATTAATAATTCTACCTATTTCGATCTATAGCTCGTCGCTATTATTAATACGAAATTTAATACTAATTAATTAATAAAAAAGAAAATAGACGACCTAAAGTTATTAATAATATATAGTAACGTAGGGATCGTATATAGATATTAAAAATATAATAATAAATACGAGGTAATTTATAGATCTTAAAAAGATTTTTTTAAAAGAGAAATTATATTTTAGAGAGAAGTACGAGGTTTTATAAAAAACTCTAACGATATTTTATAATTATTATAAAAAAGTTAGGATTAAAGAATACTATTACTATTTAGTAATTAATATCGTACTTATAAATAAGGCTTGTAATTATTATTACGAAGCGGTACGTAATTTTAATTAAAACGACTTTTTTAGTATTATTAATATAATCCGAAGCTATTTTAAGACTTATAATAGGAATCTAGAGCTCTTATCTAAGCTATAAGTAATTTTTTTTATATTTATAGCCCGGATAATAGAGAGTAAATTATAAGTAGAAATTCTTAAAAAGCTTATTAATTAAATTAATAAGCTAGCGAAGACTTAGCTAAATAAAAGGACTAATAAGTAAAAAATTAAATACCTTTATACCGTAGTTTAATACGTATTAAAAATAAAAATAACCTTATATTAAATATTTAAAAACTACGAGACGCTTTACTCGAGGCTAAGATCTAGGTTTAATATTAAAATAAGAATATTATATTAAACTAACCTCTAGGTATACGACGGCCCTTATTAATAATATTAAATTAATCGGACGTATAATAAGAAAAGAAAAGAGGCTAAGTATAGTAATTATTAATAAAAAGACCTAGATTTATTAAATAAGTAAAGATTTAACTTATAAATAAAGTAATAAAAAAGTAGTACTTTATTTATAAAAAAAATAGATATTAATTAAATAACTACTCTAAGGAAGAGCGTACTAAATTATATAAATAATATAAAAAGTCGAGAGTAATAGATAGTAAAACTAACCCTTATTAGTTTAACTAATTCCTTATTATATATAAGAGTAAATCCGGGGGTACGGAACCTAGCAAAAGTAACTAAATTAGCGGCCTAGAGTATCCGTATTTTATTAGAAATTTAGAAAATAAGAAAGATCTTGCCCCCTATATTAATAAATTAAATTATAATAAAATTAATGAGATTAATTACTCTTTTTTTATCTTATTAGCTTTTAGAGGATATACGAGGCTAAACGAGTAAAAAGTAATAGAAGTTCTTAATAAGTAGGCTTTTATTTATAAATAGTAAGGGAAGGTTCCTTAAATAATAAATACGGAGGTAGCTAAAAGGACGAATTTAATAGGGCCGAATTCTATTCTCTTAATACTTAAAAAAAAGATAGGGTTTTTTTTAATTTTTTAAAAAAATAATACTAAGTAATTCTAGGGGTAGCTAAAAGGGTCCTCTTTATATTACCTAAATTATTTAAATACTAAGTTTATATAAGTATTCTATACGAGCAAAAGGTACGGCTTAAATAATTTCTATAGAATTATCCTAGATATTAGGGTATTATAGTAGTTAATAAGAGGAAAAGGGTAATTCTAAGCGCTATAAAAAATCGTATTAGTAATACTTAATACGTTAATAGCGGGTATTACGAGAATTAGCTTTAGCTTAAATAAGGAAATCGTTACCCTAAGTATAATAGAAATAGAGACGTATTTTAGAATAATAACTTTTTATATTTTACTTATTAATACCCTATTTTTCCTATATCTAAAAAATATAGACCGACTAAGTATTATATTTAATAATATAAAGAATAGAATCTCTAGTAATAAGTACTTTAAGATAGTTAAAAAACGATAGGGGTATACGTTTATAAAGCTTATTAATAATACGAAGTCGATTAATTATTTAATAAAAAATAAGCTTAGATAATTATACTAGAGATTCGGGTACTTATTAATCACGAGGCTATATAACTTCTTAAAGTAATTAAGTAATAATAATATCGAAATAGGGGTACTAAAGTAGTTAATAAAAGTATACTACTAATACTAAATAAATACGCAGAGCTTACGTAAATTTAAATTTAAATTATATAATAAGCTTAATTTTAATTAGGAAATCGTTATTAATGTTTTTTATTTAAATAGTCAACTAGTCTTATATATAATTAACGAAGCTATATTATTTTAAATAGGGTAATTCTTCTAGGATTTATAAATAAAAATAGTATAAGTAGCCCTATAAAAAAGCTAGATCGATATATACTAAAGACCGTTAGCTAGTATTAAGACCGACGTTAGTACTAGTTTTAAGTTAATAAAATTTAAGGAAAATACGGCGGCCTATAGTATATAGTTAAAAATCGTGCCCGTTAAAGCGTATTATAGTATTAAAAAAGTAAAAAGGGTATACTAGTAGTTAAAAAGGGTATTTAGAATTATTAAAAAAGAAAATCCCGATTTTATTAACGACGAATGCCTCTAAACGGTACTTAAATACTATAACGCTATTATAGGGCCTAACGGGCTTATACTAATACTTTTAGTATTTAAAGTATATTTAAGAACGACCTTAGCCTCGCTACTGTTACTAAATATAAGCTAACGAGCCTAAGTAATTAAGGAAATAATATAAGTACTACGTAAAATAAGTATAAAAAAGTAAATTAATAAGGTAATTATTATATATAATAAACCTAATATAAGGGTTAATTTAGATATATTACTAAAATTAAATATATGAGTATAATATAAAATTATTTAATAATAGGCTAGGCTATATAAATTAATTTTTATTAATAAGTACTCTTATATAATTATAAAAGATCGTAACTAACTACTCGAGGTATTAATTATAGTAATTAAACTATATTATATAGATCTTATCGAGGTAATTTTTAATTTATAAAAAGAAAAAGAGCTAGAGGAAACTATATAACTTATAGTAGAGGTATAAGAAATTACTTTTAATAAAATCGTCGTAATAATACTAATAAACGATAAAGAAAAAGAAATTACTAAAAGGGTACTAATACTACTAATAAGATATTATAAAAGACTATAATAATAAGCCCTAACGTAGTAATTTATTACTAGTAACGAGGTAATTAATACTTTTTATATAATAAAAAAGAAAGCCGATTTCGAGCTAGTAGTTAAACTACGTAAAGAAGGTATAATTATAATTACTAAAAAGCCGTATAAGAAATTAGATCTTATTAAAATAAACACTCTTCGTAATCGAGGGGTTTATTAATTTATTTTCTACGACCTAAAAAAGTATATAAATCTCTATATATTTAAATTACGAATAATTTATAAAATTAAAAAAAAAGAATACTCTAACTATATAGAAAATCTAGCCCCCCGATAGAGTAATTCGCCGGGGCTATATCGTATATTACGTATTAAAAAAAACTAAGTATATTACGCTCTATACTTAACTACTAATTAAAATAGCTCCTAACTTTTTATTACCTATCTAGAGGGCGAGCTATACCTATTTTAATATATATAAAACCTCTTAGTACTAGCTTATATAAGTAACTAAATCCTATATTATATACGCCTTCTTATTAAGGGTTAAGGGACCCCTTATATATTCCTTTATATTTATAATATAGCCCATATTAAAAAGATTTCTAGCTCTATAAAGTATAATTTCTAAACTAGTATTAATATACCGGATCTTAATATTTATATTAGCCTAGTTATTTATAGCGTTCGTATTATTACCTAGCTAAATTCCGTACTATTAGAAAGTACTATATTACTCCTTAAGCGTGCCTATATTAGCTAAGATAGCTAGGGTATCGAGGGGGCCTAATCTATTGAGCCCTAGAGGGGGGGACCTATCGAGGGGTATCTTTAGTCCTAGCCCGCTAGTTACTAACTATATACTAAGAGGTTCTTAACGAGGTAGTAGTTTATATATTAATAAGTTTATTTAATAAGTTTATTTAATAAGTTTATTTAATAGGTTTATTTAATAAGTTTATTTAGTAAATTTATTTAGTTTAAATAGAGAGTAGCTTTAGGTAATATTAAAAATAACAAGGATAAAAAGAATTTTTATAAGCTTTAGTACGAAGAGTAGCTAGATATTAGCCCTTTTAGCCCTTTTTTTAAAAACCTCTACGTCGCTATTAAAGTTTAGAACCTCTATAGTTAAAAAAGGCCGCTTCTAACCTTTACGGCCGACCTCTACCATTAACCTTTTTAACTAGCGCTACTATATAAGCGAAGAGGGTAGCTTACTTATTCCGAATTATATAGCGGTTTTTATATTAAAATTACTATATTATATTAAGCACGTACTTAGGGTATATTATATATATTATATAGTTAAAAAATATACCGTATTATATAATTTCCTTTAAAAACGTAATCTTATTAAGGTCGATCTTTTGCGCCTATAAAGCCGGAAAAAAACCACTATATAAAAGTAATTAATTTAGTATTATTAAAATATAAACTAACGATATACTAGGCCTATTTAATATTAATTTTATAAAAAAAGAGAATAAGGAGTTTTAAAAAGCGGGCTTTATAATAAAGCTAAAAAAGATCCTTATAACGAATACCTTATTAGCGTTTAATAATAGGATTCTTATAATCGAAGGGGAAACTATCGTTTTTTAATAAAAGAAGTAGAGCGAGAAAATTAGCCTCGTTAATTTAAATATAATTAATATTAAAAAGTAATATAAGGCTAAGCTTTTATAAGGGGTATATATTATAAGTATATATTAGCTTAAAATAATTTTTAATTATACTAAAGTAGCGTAAGCTATAGAACTAAGTAAATAAGACGTTAAAGTACTTAATAAGTAGCTTAAGTAATAATAATCGAACCTTAATTAAAGCTTTATTTACTACTCGATTAACCTTATAATTAATAAGCTCTACGTTTTTATTAATAAGTTATTTATAAATAATAACGACCTTACTTCGTAATTAGGGTATATTATTATCCTAGTTAATAAGAGTATAAGTAAGAGCGAATTTATAATTTATAATAATATAATTTATTACTTATTAACTAAAAATAAATAGATAATAAAAAGTTTACTTATATTAAAAGTCTACCCCCTTAACAGAGCAATCCGCCGGGGCCGTACTATGTATTACGTATTAAGAAAAACTGGGTATATTGCGCTCTATACCTAACTACTAATTGAAATAGCTCCCGACCTTTTATTACTTCTAGCTATTTAAAAGGCGAGCTATACCTATTTTAATATATATAAGACCTCTTAGTACTAGCCTACGTAAATAGCTAGATCTTATATTATATACTCCTTTTTATTAAGGGTTAAGGGACCCCTTATATACTTTTTTATATTTATAATATAGCCCGTATTAAAAAGATTTTTAATTTTATAAAATATAATTTTTAAATTAATATTAATATACTAGATTCTAATATCCGTATTAGTCTAGTTATTTATAATATTCGTACTATTACTTAGCTAGATTTTATATTATTAAAAAGTATTATACTACTCTTTAAATATACTTATATTAACTACGATAGCTAGGGTATCGAGGGGGCTTAAGAATCTATTGAGCCCTAGAGGGGGGGACCTATCGAGGGGTATTTTTAGAGAGTCCTAGCCCGCTAGTTATTAACTATATACTAAGAGGTTCTTAACGAGGTAGTATTTTAACTAGCTAATTTCTTAACTAGTTATTTAACTAGTTATCTAAGTAGTAGTTTATATATTAATAAGTATATTTAATAAGTTTATTTAATAAGCTTATTTAGTAAATTTATTTAGTTTAAATAGAGTTTTAGGCGATATTAGAAGTAATAAGAATAGAAAGAATTTTTATAAGCTCTAAGTAGCTAGATATTAGCCCTTTTAGCCCTTTTTTTAAAAACCTCTACGTCGCTATTAAAGTTTAGAACCTCTATAGTTAAGGGCCGCTTCTAACTATTATAACCGATTATTACGGCTAACTATTACGGCTAACCTTTATTATTAACTTTTTTAGCTAGCGCTATTATATAAAGGGTAGCTTACTTATCCTAAATTAAATAGTAGTTTTCATATCGAAATTATTATATTACGTTAAGTACGTACTTAGGATATATTATACGTATTATATAATTAAAAAGTATGCTATATTATATAATTTCTCTTAAAAGCGTAATCCCGTTAAGGTCGATCTTTTATACTTATAAAGCCGGAAAAAAACCACTATATTAAAAGTCTATAGTATAGTTAATAATATTAACCTTGCCTATGTAATTTTAATAATACTAAAGAGGATTACCGATCGACTTAATTTTTTACTAATCCTAACGGTTATTTATACTAATTCTTATTTACTATATAAATATCTTATTAAATTAGAAATTACGAAAAAAAAAGAGGCTTATAATTGATATTATAGCTCTTAAGTAATTATATAAAAAGCGCGAGATACTTAAAATTTATTAGATTAATAGTAATAATAACCTTACTAACGCTTTTATAAAAAGTTCTGCTAGGGGGGCTGTGTTAGTTAGCTAGGCGGGCTATGTCCCACTTTTTCTAACCAATAGGATAATCGCAATTTTCTCGGCCACTAGCCTCGTACAAAACCTACTTATATAAACTTATATAATTCAAAAATTATTTTAGTTTTTATAATAATAATTAAGAGATCTTAATAAATCTCGATTTTTATTAATTTTAATTAAAACTTCTTTAACTACGGCCTCTAATTAGCTAACTAAGTTACTAGAGCTATAGCTCTATTAATATTATTAAGGCTAGAGGAGGCTAAAGTCGTTTACTACGTCTCTTTATTATCGGTCGCTAAGCTTTTTCTATTTTTATTACTTAACCTCTGCCTATTATTATTATTAACTACGTACTCTATAAAGCTAACTTATTATTATTATTATACTTAAACGCTAACTAATTATAGTATATACTTTACTTAAATAGTCGTAGTACTAAGTTCTAAGTTTTATAAGGTTATTTAGGAGCCTTTACTATTAGCCGGGCTAGTACTACTAAGGAGGTAGGTACCCCTAAGGAGGGGGGAGTTAATAAGGTACTATAATAAGTAATATTCTTATTCTTTAAGCACTTACGCAGAGTGCTCCTAAAGCTTTTTAATTATTATAATTAGTATAAGATATAGTGGGTTAGGTATATCGTACTCCTCTAATTACGTAGGAGTAACTAGGTTAATTAGTAATACCTCTATCGAAAAGTCGTAATAGCTTTACTTTTTATAAGTAATAACGGCGAGGTTAAAGTAAGTAGGTTAAAGTAGGTAAGTAGAAGTAGAAGTAGAAGTAGAAGTAGAAGTGGGCAATTAGTAGTAGTAGAAATTAGTCAGAATAATCCCTGGCCTCTTATTGGTCAGATCACTTTAAGAAAAGTGGGACACAGCCCGCCCAGCCAACTGACACAGCCCCCCTAGCAGAACTCTTTATAAAAGTAGTACTAAATAGGGGGTTAGAGTAATTCGTAAATAGTAAAAAAGTTAATATATAAATAGAGGGATAAGTTATATAAAAAGAGCAAAAAAAAAAGAGGAAAAAGAGACGACTTAATAAACGGGCCCAAGGTCGAATTATATTTCTAACTATAATAATTAAATTAATAAAAAAAAGAGAAAGTTAGTATTAAATTAGAAGTTTAATTCGATCTTAGCGTATAGTAGCTACGTAGGGGCTAATTACGGCCCCTACTTACGATTATTATAGCCTACCTAACCTATAGTTAGAACCTCCCTTTTATACTTATATAGAAATTTATATAGTTTAATTACCCCACGGTTCGAACTAATTACCCTATAATAGGGATACTAATAGGTATGACTTTGTTGAAATCCTCAATGCCTCGCATACAGTTTGTACAGCCGGCTGGGTCTAGGGGTGTTACCTGAGCAATCTGAAGAGGATATTCAGACGTTAGAGTCATGTGTGGTGGTCATGTTGCCCAAAGACAGCTCGCGAGGGAATACGCACCAATATCTTCATGCTTTCTTTGCTAGCCCGCATTTGGTCAACCAGCTTATCCAGTGCGCCAAGAATCTCTTCGGGCTTCTTCGTACTCCACACGTCGTTTGAGCCGAGGTGCATCATGACAATATCGGGTTTCGTATCCCCAAGCCAACGCTCTAGTCTACTCTCCCGAGCAAGGTCTGTCGCAAGAAGGCCACCGTGGCCTTCATTATCTCCGTCGTAGTCGAAACCACATCCCTGCGGTGGCAAAGTTCCGACAAAATCGATATCCTTGATATTGTTATCCTGAAGCTTCTTCCACAGTAGAGCTCTCCAGCAGCCCTAATTCATCGCGATTCGTCAACATCTTACTTTTCAAAAAAAAACACGCAAGCGGGGCCAGAGAAGCATAGAGCCAGAGAGCAGAAAACTTACTGGGCTGCCAGTGATCGAGTCTCCGAGGGGCATGATCTTAACCTTTTCTTCAGCTGAGGCAGTCCATATCGAGGAGAAACAGACTAGCATCAGAACAGATCGGCCAAGAAACATCATGACTCGATAGCTGGTAATTGAAGAGGCAACTCATGGGCCGAGACTAGGCACTAATGCTGTTTATTTCGTGATGGAAATGGCGAGTTTAGAGCGCTTGCAGCCCCCTACTTATTCTTCGATCTAGTACAATCAATTGCACTTTCGACGGGATCCTACAGGATTCATGTTATCTCGCAGTGTATCAACATGATGCTATTATGACATGTATTCCTGCGAGAAGCAGGATCTCAATTCAGGATTCATCATGCTTCCAGCGTTGAAACGCCTCCATGGTGTACATATGGGAGCTGGTGCCATTTGATGCCATGACACCGACTATCCCTTTTCAGGACTTAACATCGTCGGATGGGTGGCTCCCGGCCCCCATTGAATCAGGTATTTGAGCCTCACGGTCGATATTTCGGATGATTCGGGCGATCATCGCTGATTACGGGGATGAAACAGGATCCATGAGGATCAGGTTAGATTAATTGACTGTGACTGAATGCCCTTCCCTGTCACCGCAAACTCCAGCTAGCCAGCGCGCGTCAAACCTTCACCCGTTGATTGCCTTTACATGGTCGACGACCAGACACTGGTAATCGCTGCTGCCCTTGTAGATCGTGAACCCATCGTTGTGAGTCTGCCCTGAGCTCAGCTGATCTCCCCACTGCCAGAACAGATCGGCGCCGAGTCCGGGCGCCGTCCGTGAGACTTGCTGCCAGGGTGCCTCGATGCCGCAATGGTCACTTAGAGAACCGTCTTCTTGGGTGTGAGCTTATTGAGTTCAAATACCAGACACGAGGAAAAAAACTCACATTCTTCAAAGAGGCAGGGTTTGCCGGCCTTTGCGCAAGCCTCGCCGTGTGATTTGATCCAGCCGGGAGACCAGGTCTTCAGATCGACGCTCCCTATTTCTCCGTGTTAGTTGATTATGTCCGACCCCCGTCATTCGGACGAGACTTGGTAGAGAAAGCTTGTCTCTTTCAGGTGACTTACAATGATCGGGGTACATGTGGAAAGTGCCAAAGTCGAGCGTCTTGATGCCGAGGTTCTTGACAAAATCTGTGCCTTCACCGTATTGGTAGGGGTAGCTTCCATCGCCGGGCAGTCCCATGCCCTCATCGCCGAGAGTTACCATGTGGTTCGCATCCAGTGACTTAACGAACTGGGAAGTCGCTTGCGCCCACTGGAAAATCACATCGGTGCTGCAACCCTTGCAGCGGGGTTCGTTGGCCAGTTCCCAAGCAAAGATGGCGGGAGAGTTCTTGTAACGGCTCACGACGGCCCGAATGTACGCCTTGTACTGAGTTTGGGCCTGAGCGTTGGTGTACCAAGTCTCTTTCGAACCGCCAAAGGCTTTCACGTAGGCGTTCATGCCGCCGTAGTCATCCCAGTGGTTCACAAAGGGGATGATGAGCTTCACACCCTTCTTCTCCGCGGCAGCGACGACCGCATCGAGTCGCTGGAGTCCGTTGACGCCAGTGTTGATTTGTGATCCAGAGGCTGAGAGGTGTTGGTACCAGACCTGGTTTCCGCTGGGGACAGCGTTCACGTCGTTGAAGCCCCATACGCGAAAGATCTTGAATCCGGCTTTCGCGACATTGTCCATGACGAGATCGACGTCGGCATTATTCGTCAGGAACGAGATCCAGTATGAGTTGCTGCCGGCAAAGTATTTTGTCTGGCCATCGATGGTGAACTTTGTGCCACTTGCCGACGGGAAGGTCGAAGCCTGTCTAGGCTCTGGAACGGCCAGGGCTTGGATGCTGGCCAAATTGGCGAAGATCGACACAAGGGCAAGCTTCATGATGGGTCGCCGTTCTCTGGGTGCGGGTGTATGAGAAGATGAGATGATGGGCAGATCAGATTATCCATCTCCATAAGAAGCCTTTATACTCTCGTTGAAAATGGGTTGAACATTGTGTAGCCGCTAGTGCGTCGGCTCTCCGTGTTTGAAAGCAACCTCAAACGGAGCCAATGAAAATCCAACGGCACTTCAGTTAAAATGGCCAAGACTACTAGAGCTAATGACCAATACGAACACCTCGTACCTTTTCCGGATGCGATCAACTTGTCGCCTGGGCGAATTCCCCGTATTCCGAGAGCGCCGAGGCGGTGTAATACCGATTGGGGTGCGGAGGGAGGACTCCCTCTGCACCTTTTCGGAAATGATGTGGGGCCCAAGGCGGGACATCCCCGGCCGCTTCGTCTCGAAGAAAGTGCCGAGAGACTAGCGGCAGATCCGGGGCTTTTTTTATAAACCTTCGGCCGATCGGAACCGGGCTCCAGATAACATTGCAGTTACACCATTCATACGAATAAGATGAAGGGCAAGTCATCCTCAGACCCTTTGAACTAACAGTCTCACTTAATAGTAGGCATATAAGTAAGATGTACGCGGCAGGACATTAGATCACGTGCGAGGCAAGCAGTAAGTCCATCATACGTATATTAAGATACAGTCAGCCTCTAAGGTGCTCACGTTAAATTTAGACTAAGTGATATAAAAGGTTAGAAACCGGTTTTAAATTAATTTAATTATATCTATCGGATTAGAAGTCTAATTCGACCTCGGTATACGGCCGAGGCTACGCAGGGGCTAATAAAGGGCCCTATTTACGATTATTATAAACTACCTAACCTATAGTTAGAACCTCTTTTTTATACCTTACGTAGTATATTAAAATAGTTTAATTAACCTACTTTATTAACTTATAGTTCAAACTAATTAACTAATATCCCTATAATAAGGATATTAATACTAATTAACAATTAATTTTTACTATTATAAATTAGTAAGGTATTTAGTATAAAAAAAATAATCTTTTTAAATAAAACGTAATAAGAGAATCGTACTACTTAACTTTATAAAAGATAAGTAATAAGATATAAAATCTCTATAATAAAACGAAATAAAAGAATCGTAGCCCTTAACTACTTATAAAAGGCCGACGTTTATTATATTAAAATAACCCCTAATAAGTGATAGAATTATCGAAGCAACCGAGCTATTATTATTAACCTTATATAGTCCCTTATTACTAATTAACTTATCTATAGCCGGCCCGTAATTAGAAATTAATTAAATTAATTAATTAATTAGTAAAAGGGACTACTTATATAACTACTTACTTAATTAATTAGTACGATAAACGAGCTTAAGAAATATAATATAAAAAATTACTACGTAATAAAAAAAAAAAGATTTTCAAATATAGTATACTTATTAGGGGTAGTAAGAGGTATAAGTATTATAAAACTAAGAAATTTATAGTATATAAAAGAACTACCCCTAAAGAGCTTATAAATACGACTTCAAAAACTTATACGACCTCTTCGTAGCCCTCTTAATTACTTTTTAAATATTATTTAAGAATATAGTATAGAGAATAGTATAATAAAAAAAGAGGAGATTTAGAGATTATAATAACCGTAATTTATAAATTATAAATATTATAAGTATTAAAAGTTAGCTTAATAAAGAGGCTATTATTTTTAAAAAAATCTTTTTATAGCCTCTTATTAAAGTTACGATTATTATAATAAAAAAAGAATATTTTAGAGGGCTATTAAAAAGCTCCCTTTTTATATTACTAGTTCTTAATATAAAAATTACTAATTTTAAGAAAATAAGAAGTAAATTACTAATTAGTAGTAATTTATTTAATAAACGTATACGTCTCTCGGGTTTTAACTTAAAGAGAAACGCTACGTAATTAAGACGTCGTTAGGCTACTTATAAATTTATTTCTAACGTTAATTAATTAAATAACTAAAAAAGACTACTAAAATAGTATTTAACTAGGAGGACTAAAAGTAAATAATAATAAAGCTTAGCGTGAGGAGATAAAAAAAAATAAAAAAGTCCTAAACTTTAATAAATCTAGTAATTAATAATAATATATTATTATTAAAGTTAATAAGTAGTTCTAAAATAACTTTATTAAAATTAAATACGTTAGTTTTTATAAGTTAAAGTACGAGTTAGAGAACGACGAGGAGCGAGTTAATATATAGCTAGAGGAGAGGAATTCTTATATTATATAAGTAAATAAAAATTAAACTAGAATACTAAGGAAAATAAGTATATAGAGATTTTAATAATTTTAATAATAAATAAATCGACGTAGTATTAGTCTATTTTATAAAAATTTATATTTAAAAGGGGCTCGAGGGGTAACCCCTATTTTATAAAATCGCTAATAACCTAAGTAATTAAAAAGACGAGTAGTTTATAAATACTAATCTAAACGTAATAAAAAGGGTTATTAAATTCCTTTATTACTAAGGTATTTTACTATTTTAAATAATAAAATAAAGAGCTTACGAAACGCTTATTATAATAGTTATTATTAATAAATTTATATTATAGAATTAAGATTAAGTTAACTAAGTAATAATAAAATATAATAACTTTAATAAAAGGGTAAATTAACCGGACTTTTTATTAAAAATTACTAATAATAATATATTAGCGCTTATTATAATAAGAGCTACGGAGATTATATAAGAGGAGTAGTTATTAATAATCTTACTAATCTTAGTAACTAGCTTAGTAATATTATTAATACGTAGCTTATTACTTATTAATTAGAGAGGTATATAATTAATTATATAAAGTTAATATAACTATTTTAATATACGAAAGATATATAAAAAAACTAACCTAATAGTTATTATTACGAAGTAATTTACTAACTTTATAAAGATCTTTTTTAAAAAAAAATTATACTTAGGAGGGAAATATGAGGTTTTATAAAAAACCCTTATAGTTTTTTATAAGTATTATAAAAAAGTTAAAATCCGAGAGTAATAATATTACTTAGTAATTAACGTCGTACTAACTAATAAGGCCATAGATTATTATTACTAAGTAGTACGTACTATTAATTAAACTAACCTTTTAAGTATAGTTAACGTAATTCGAAGTTAATTTAAGATTTAAAATAGGAATCTAAAGCTCTTATCCGAGCTAAGGGTATTATTATTTAGATTTATAATTAGAATAATAAAAAGAAAGTTAAGGTTAAAAATCCTTAAGGAACTTATTAATTAAATTAATAAGCTAGTAAAGACGTAGCTAAATAAAAAGATAAATAAGTAAAAAGTCGAATACTTATATATTACTATTTAGAAAAGTCTAGAGGTAAGGGTAACTTTATATTAACTACTTAAGTATTATAAAACCCTCTACTTAAAGCTAAGGTCTAGCTTTAATATCGAGGTAAAAATGCCCTATTAAACGCACTTATAATTTTATAACAGTCCTTATTAGTAGTACTAAGTTAACTATATATATAAAAATAAGAGGAGGGACGCTAAGTATAATAACTATTAGATTAGAAAAATAGACTCCTTAACTAGTTACTAATTAAATTTAGAATAGAAGTAATAAAAGGGGAAGTTTTTATATATAAAAAAGACGGTTATTAATTAAGTAATTATTTTAAAAAAGAACGTACTAAATCGTATAAGTAATATAAAAGGTTAAGAGTAGTAAATAATAAAACTAACCCTTATTAGTTTAACTAATTCCTTATTATATATAAGGGTAGATCCGAAAGTATAAAACTTAGTAAAAGTATAATTGATAACTTAAAAAATCCGTATATAATAAGAAATTCGGAAAATAAAGAAGATCTTACCCCTTATACTAACAAAATAGATTTTAATAAAATTAATAAGATTAACTACTCTTTTTTTACCCCGTTAGCCTTTAGAAAATATACGAGGCTAAATAAATAAAAAGTAATAAAAGCTCTTAATAAGTAGACTTTTATCTATAAATAATAAAGGAAAATCCCTTAAATAATAAATATAAACGAATATACGAATCTAATAGTACTAAATCTTATTTTATTAACGTTTAAAAAAAATTAGTACCTCTCTTAATACTTAAAAAAAAATAGAGTACTAAGTAATTCTAGGGGTATTTAAAAAGGTCCTTTTTATACCCCCTAAATTACTCGAACGCTAAGCTCATATAGGTATTTTATATTAATAAATAATACGGCCTAAATATTTTCTAAAGGATTATCCCGGATATAGGGGTATTATAATAGTTAACTAGGGGTAAGGGGTAATTTTACGTACTCTAAAAAATATCCTTAGTTATATTAAATACGTCGATAGTAAGTATTATAAAGATTAGCTTCGAACTAAGTAAAAAGATATACGCCTTAGGTATAATAAAAGTTAATATACGCTTAGGTATAATAGTTTTTTATATCTTATTTATAAATATACTATTTTTATTATATTTAAAAGATATAAACTAGTTAGGTATCGTATTTAATAATATAAAAAATAGATTATTAAATAATAAGCAGTTTATACTTATTAAAAAGTAATAAGGGTATACGTATATAAAGCTTAAATTAGATATTAAATTTATTAACTATTTTATAAAAAGCGAGCTTAAGTAATTATATAAGCGCTTTAGTTACTTATTAATTATAAAACTATATAACTTTTTTAAATAATTAGAGAACGATATAAAAATAAAAGCTCTAGAGTACTTAATAAATATATATTATTAATACTAAATAAACGCCTAGAGCCTATATAGATTTAAATTTAAATTATATAACGAGCTTAATTTTAACTAAGAAATTATTATTAATGTTTTTTATTTAAATAATTACTTAGTATTATATATTATTAATAAGGCTATATTATTTTAAAGAGGTTAATTCCTTAGGGATCTACTTACTAAGACTATTGAGTTCATATTTAAAAGAGCGTAAATTAATATATACTAAGGGTTATTAAATAAGATTAGGACTAATATAAGTACTAGCTTTAAATTAGCAAAGTTTAGGAATAATATTACTATATATAATTTGTTTTTTTATTCTGCCTTTGCTAGCTGCTCGGGCGGTTCTCGGTATTATTTATACGGTATTAATATATAGTATTAATAGATACTCCCACTATCTCGATAAACTATTTTTTTTTAGATTTTTTACCTTTTTAACTTTTCCTTTTATAAAGTTTATAACTACGGATTATTAATAATAATATTAGGTACTTAACGCTACTACCTTATAAGCTACCTACTTAGCTAAGTTTACTACCCTCTAAGTAACTATAGCTTATAATAATAGTATTAAAGATACCCTCGTTATCGTTATTAAGAATAATATTAACCTTATAATATCTACCCTAGTACTTTTAATTTTAACTCGTATACGTATATATATTTATTACCTCGTTTCTTTTATTAAAATTAAAAAACGCTTCCCTTACTATTTATTACTATCGCCCTATTACTATTACTATTAAATCGTTTACTTTAAATATATACTATTAAAATACTAAGATGCTTAGTTATTATTAACACCTAGGGATACCTTAAGGGCTAGAAGTTCGATTTTATAAGTATTATATTAGAGGACCCCGAACTATAGTAAAGTTATCTTAAAAAATACGGATTAAATACTATTAATTTAAAAATCTAAAATACATATATTAATATAAGTATTATTATTATTAATACTTAACTTATATAATATAGCTTTAATAAAATACTTAATTAACTATAGAGTATAATTAATACCCTAGTATCGTAGTAATAGAATAAGAGGTTTAGAGAGATTAAAAAGGATATTCTAGAGTTATTAAATAAGTCGGAAAATAGGAGGTAGGTTTTAGCTATTTAGAAGGCTATTAATATATTACGTCGTTAGTAACGGGATAAGCTATATTAATAATTAATAACGGCTACGGCCGGCTATAGTTAGTTATAAAGTTTTATTAAAGTACGTAATAAAAATACTTAATATTAACCCTAATAGACTAGCTTGCCCGTAAAGGCGAAGATAGCCCCCAATAAGGCGGACCGGACCCCAAAGGGATTACTATATATAATATATAACTAAAAATCGTACTTATTAAAATATATTATAGTATTAATAAAGTAAAAAGAGCTTATTAATAATTAAAAAGAGCGTTTAAAATTATTTATAATAAATACCTCGACATTATAGATAAAGAGTATTTTTAAATAGTATTTAAGTACTATAACGATACTATAAGCCTAAAAAGACTAGTTCTAACGCTTCTCGTATTTAGAGTATACTTAAAGATAATAATAACCTCGTTATTATTACTAAACATAGTTTGATAAGTTTAAATAATTAATAAAATAATAAAAGTATTTTAGGAAATAAATACGACGCGCTAGATTAATAAAGCTACTATTACTTAAAATAAGCTAAATATAAGCCCTAACCTTAATATATTATTAAATTTAAATATTAGGGTTTAAAAAGAAATTACTAAGTAATAATTAGGGCTATATAAATTAATCTTAGTTAATAAACGTTTATATATCGTTACTAGGGATTGAGATTAACTACTTAAAATATTAATTATAATAGTACGACCGTACTATACCGATCTTAATAAAGAGATATTAGCTTAATAAAAAAAATAAGAGCTAAGGGAAACCCCTTAATAATATAAAGAGGAGTAAGAAATTATCTTTAATAAAATTCTTATAATAAAATAAATAAATAATAATAGCGAGAAAGAGGCGATATTTATATTACTAAGATATATAAGAAGACCTAAATAAAGAGTACTACTTTAATAATTTATTATTAATAACGCTATAATTAGTATATTTTATATAGTAAAAAAGAAGGCTAATTTTATAGTTATAACCTAATTATAAAAAGGTAGTATAATTATAATAACTAAGAGACTTTTTAAAGGATTAGACTTAGTAAAAGTAGAAATATTATATAATCGAGGGGTTTATTAATTTATCCTCTATAATTTAATTAAATACGCGAATTTACGTATTTTTAAATCGTATATAGTTTAAGAAATAAAAGGGAAGGGTACTTTATAATTATATAAGAAATCGAGGTACGTTATATAAAAGTATAGCGATATTAAAAAAGTAACGCTACTTACTTAATTACTTATAGTTTAATACTATAGCTAGCGCTTTATAATAGTACTAATAGTATTATTATAAAAAAAAATACTAGATCTAAAGTCGTAATATTATATAAGCGTATACCTAATTAGTAACTAGGTTTATAAAAAGATTTTTACTTACTTTTTAAAAAAGATAATTAGTAAGTACTTAGAAAGTACGATTTTTAAAGTACTTAAGCTATTATATAGCCTTACTAAATCGGGCACTTATTAATAAATAATATACTACGACTTCTATATTAACTAGTTATTAATAATTATATTAACTTACAATCCTTATTTCTTAATTTTTATATATATAAATAACCCTTTTAATATTATTAAAATATAAATAAATAATATCCTAGGTTTATTAAATATCGAGTTTATAAAAAAGGAGAATAAGGAGCTTTATAAAGCTAAATTTATAACTAAACTAAAAGAGATTTTAATATTAAAATCCCTATTAGCGTTTAATAAAGGGATTTTAATAATTAAAAGGGATAATATAGTATTTTAATAAAAAGGGTAAAGTAAGAAGATTACTCTTATTAACTTAAAATCCCCTAATTATAAAAAGTAATATAGGGCTAAGCTCGCTTAAGGAGTATATATTACGAGTATTTATTAGCCCGAGGCTATTTTTAATTATATTAGAGTTACGTAAGCTATAGAGCTTATAAAGAATAATTTTAATACTCTTAATTAATAATTATAATAATAATAAGAATACCGTAACTAAGGTCTTATTTACTAACTTATTAAGCTTATTTTAATAAAGCTCTATATATTTATTAATAAATTATTTATAAATAATAACGACCTAATATTATAGTTAGGATATATTATTATCCTTATTAATATAAAGCTTAATAAGGACGAATTTATAATTTAGAATAATATTATTTACTATTTATTAATAGAAATAAATAAATAATACGTAGCATACTCGTATTAAAAGTTTATAATATAATTAACGGCGTTAATCTTATTTATATAATTTTAATTATACTTAAGAGGATTATTAATTAGCTTAACTTTTATATAATCCTTACGATCGTTTATATTAATTTATACTTATTATACGAGTACTTTATTAAACTAAGTATTATAAAAAAAAGAGGCTTATAATAAATATTATAGCCCTTAAGTAGTTATATAAATAATAAAATATCCTCGAGATTTATTAGATTAATAATAATAATAACCTCGCTAACGCTTTTATAAAAGTAATACTTAATAAGAGATTAGAATAGTTCGTTAGTAAAAGAAAGGTAATAGTATAAATAAAGGGATAGGTTTTATAAAAAAAATAGAAAAAGGAGTAAAAGGAAATAACTTAGTAAACGGGCCCGAGGTCGAATTAAACTTCTAATTATAATAATAATAATAGTAATAAAAGTAGTAATTAGATTAATAAAAAAAGAGAATATTAGTATCGGATTAGAAGTCTAATTTAACCTTAATATATAGCTAAGGCTATATAAGGGCTAATAAAGGGCCCTATTTATAATTATTATAAACTACTTAACCTATAGTTAGAACCTCTTTTTTATACCTTACGTAGTATATTAAAATAGTTTAATTAACCTATTTCGTTAACCTATAGTTCGAACTAATTAACTAATATCCCTATGATAGGGATACTAATAATACTAGAAATCCCTTGCGAAGCAAGGAAAGGTTCGCAAGCCTTCGGCCCCTATGCATTCTAGTTAGGTACCCGCACCTTATTCAATATAAAGGTGCATTAGGTACCTAGTCAACCTCACTTGCGGGACCCATAGAAGTCAAACTTTCAGCTTCAGTGGGCCTAAAGCACACTCTAATAGATTGTGTCTGTATTGAACTAATGCATAGAGGAAGCTAGAGAACAGGTGTGTTGCGAGCTCATGATGTTGCTGGTGTGTGCAGTGACTGATGGTAAACAGATGGAATCTACTTACTCTCTTGGCCGTCCGGAGGGGGTGGGCGGGTTACTGAACCAAGTTAACATCTCTCTGGCTAAGGCGTCAGACAATTTGAGCTGTCTGTGAGCAACGCTCGAAATTATATCCTAAGTCCCATGATTGTTGTCGTTATCCTTTCTGCAAGCGAGTCATCCTTGCACGTAGACATTGGGGCTTGTCATCAGCCATTAGGTACATGCGTGTTGATATAAACTTGAGCTCCAATGAGATTTTCAGAGATGCCTGTCGATACTGTCACAGAAGAGGACAGAGATAAGGACTTAAAGTTTACGAGTTCAACAAGATTTTAGAGTTTCATTGCTCTAGTGCTTTTGGGGCTTATGAGCCAAGTTGATCGATCCATGTCTTAGGATAGGCAGTGGCAGAGAAAATACTAAGATGGGCGAAACGGAACAAGCCACCTGAGAACTTTTTGGGGAGAAGGAGAACAAGGCGTTGGGCGACGAATCGAGTCTGGACAGCCTCCAGCCTTGATCTAAACTTGTAAGCGGGACTTCCGCGAGATGGCCCAGGCTTTTGTTGAGTTTTGGTGCCTTGAAGATGATTTGAAATATTTCAGATTCAGACAGCTAGAAGTCAAATCAATCTCAACTGGAGAGTCCAGTGCCACATGATACATTTTACGCCAGTGAAGCTTTGATTGCCGGCCGCTGTGTATAGGTGATCGTCTGCGGCATGCTTGGTCCATCGAGTCGGCTCCGGGCTAGCGGTAACGAGGGTCCAAACGATGCGAATCTGGGGCCAGCATTGCTCAGAATTTGGCCGGCGGAGTACGCGGCCGAAGCTTCGTAGGTTGCCGAACGTTATGCGTTGTCTGTTCGAAGGAATCGGGAGTAGACGAGGTGCATGGCTTATGGGACATCGGCAAAGGAGAGAATTCACAGATGATCGTGGACCCTTTCCCACGTGAATGAGAGTTTAAGAGCGCGCGATTTTCAACTGGAAGCGAGCTCTCGCTTCCGATCTCTCTCTAGTAAACTTAGAAGTAGGTGAGAAGAGACTCAAGCTTCGAGGGGTAATGGTCCAGAGGCTCTTGGCATCTCATTCATCGTTGCGGCCGTTACGACGACTTGCTCGGCTTCGTGAACCGATTGGCTTCTTCTCAGTACCCCGCAGCGGGAGATGTACGTGGCCCGCGAAGATTAGGCCCGCGCTCAGCTACCATTTTAAGCTAGTCATGCTCACTGTCGAGTCTAAAGTTGCCCTACCCCGCGGTGATCGACTCGAATCCAGACGCAGTCGGCAGGGCCCCTGAATCAGGGACTCTTTCGCCCTGCTTCCTGGAGCTCCGCGGAAGGAATAAACGCTGTCAGTGTTGAACGACGTGCGGACGGACTTTGTCGCTCTCGGGTCCGCTTATGGACATCATCTACTGCGTCGACCTACTTTTTGCGCATGAAGACCAAGCTTTTCCGTCCGAAGTCTTTCGGAACACGCGTTGAAGGCATGCTACTCACCCTCACAACCCGTCCCTACCTAACGGACCATAGCTAGGCTTGTATACCGTGAGTGTTGCGCCCGCAAGAACAAAGCGGTCTTCCGAGATCATGAGAAACAGCCTCGTTTTTCTCACACCCTGGAAGCCATCATCAGGTCACTGCCGACGACGGATTAAGACCAAGGCTAAGATATCGGCCGTCTCAGACTATCAACTTAACCTTATCGGAGAATTTTAGACTTATTCACTAGTCTAACAAACAAAACATAGTCTCAAGAAGTAAATAAACATTTCGTGGTATTGAGAAACGTATTAAAGA
Source organism: Colletotrichum cuscutae (assembly GCA_030869315.1). NCBI lineage: Eukaryota > Fungi > Ascomycota > Sordariomycetes > Glomerellales > Glomerellaceae > Colletotrichum > Colletotrichum cuscutae. The sequence goes on from MPDP01000258.1 coordinate 28,377, forward strand.
TGACAATGCCTCCCGCTTTTCGTTAGAGATTATTTCTTGCCAGACAGGTTGCGGACTTCATATTTTACGAACCCAGCTTCCTCTAGCAACTCAGCCTTCTGTCTCCATCAATAGTCTCCGTCACCTACCTCGTCACAATATGCCTTCCGTCAAAGCTTTGTTGGTTTCCGCTCTCGTTTCGAGCACCCTTGCGGCTCCTCTCATCACCCGTTTCGAGAACAAAGAAAATGCCGCAAGTGTCTTTGATGAAAACCCTCGGACTTCTCTAGAGACCCGCGATATCGAGGCCAGCGAGGACTACGCTGACCTCGAGGCCCGAGATGAGGACGAGTACGAGTATGAGTACGTCGAGGCTACTTCTGTCGCTGGCATCTCTGCTCGAGGTCTAGTGGACGGCGAGGAGTCTGGCGACCTTGAGGCACGGGACCTCAAGGAAGTCAGCGAGGTCTACTCGACGTTCCAGTCTCGTGACTTGGAGGTGGATGACGATCAGCATGGCACTCTTGAGTCTCGTGACAATAAAAAGTCGTCTTCGAGTCGCACCTCTTCATCTCGGACTTCATCTTCGCGGAGCAACAACAACAATAACAGGGTTGACAAGGGAAGAGTCCAGAAGGAAAAGAACGAGATCAAGGATATCCAAGCAGATCAGAGAACGCAACATGCAAGCGGCAAGGCGAAGGAAGCCAAGGAGCGGGCAGAAATTCAAGAGGCCCGCGAGAGACAGAAGGGCGCTACGAACTCCCGAGACAAGGACGCTGCTAGGCGCAAGAAGCTTGAAGAGCAAGCTTCCCTTGACAGAGTGAAGGACCAGAACCAGAGAGACAAGGCGCGCCTCCAAGCCCAAAAGGAGAAGGAGAAGCAGGAACTGGCGGACGCCAAGAGGGGTGGACGTGGCGGCAGATTCGTTGAGACACCTGAGACGTCAACAAACTTCAACCCAAAATCTTATGGTGGCAAGTCGGGAACTTACAACGACTACAAGAATCCCAACTACCAGAACAAGGACAGTAACTATTACTCGAACCAGCGCAACAAGGACGATGAGAGAGTCCGTCAACTGGAGAGAGACCGCGCGCGTGAGGATTCTCGTATCAACAAAGCTGAGTATAATAAGAACAAGAGCGGCGACAAGATCAAGAATGGAGAGTATAACAAGGACAAGGAGGACGAGGCAATCCGCAAGGCTCAATACGAGAAGCAACGGAGTGGCGAGCGCATCCAGGATGCGGAACGAGCCAAGGACAGGTACGGCAACAATGCAAACAAGAACAACTATGATCAGGAAATCCGTGCCGAAGAAGCTAGACGCCAGCGTGCGGACCAACAGATCCGCGAATCTCAGTACGACAAGAACAAGCAAGACCAGTTGATCAAGGCTGAGGAGGACCGCCGTACTAGGTACGACGAGCAAATTCGGAAAGCCCAGAACGATAAGGATAAGTACGGCGACCGCATTCAGGATTATGAGCAGCAACGCAGAGAGGACGAGAGGCGTCGCAATGGAGGGTACTAAGCTTCTTGTTACTTGAAACTGCATGTAGCCTTTGGGCCATAGACTGTATGCGGCCATGACGGATGATGGCTGAAGGGGCGGTGTATGGCGTTACGAGGTGGTGCTACTTGTCCTTAATATCTGAAACTTACTATCCTTACGACTCCGAGGCAGTAAAACGGAGTTAATGAAACTTACTTTCCCGGACACTGAATGAGAAATATGTGCATGTATCCTCAGATGGAGTTGAAATGGTGCAACTCTAACTCATTCCCAGCGATAAAGCTAACGTATTGGCAAAGGTAGAGTGGAGATGTTTGCCTGTGTTGCTTGACCGGCTAGTCTCAATGAGAAGTGTGGTAAGTAAGTAAAAGAAAAAAAAAAAAAAAAAAAAAAAAAAACAAACGATGTCGATCAATGGGACGGTTGAATGTTGACGAATGTACATCGGCAAACGATAATGGATCCATCTGATCTTGATGGCTGTGTACAACGAACAGGACTGGGACGGGGCCTGAATTAGCTAGAAGTGGACTCGTTGAAAAAAGATCATTGAATCACGTTATGGCAGTAATGCGTCTTGGCGAAGGGTTTTCGACTGAGCATGTAATGAGGCAGGCATTGCGTCGCCGAGGTAAAAGTTCAAAGCCCGGCCAACATGGTTCATGACCAACTAAAACTTTTTCGCCTCCTATATTAATAGCGGCAACACGTTGAATTGATTCATTGAAATTTTGAAAGCTCATCACCATGCCTTCGCCTTAACAAGGGTCCCAAGTTTCCGATCTATTCCAGTGCTTGATTTAATATTCTAACTACGCCCCGTCACTATCAGAAGTTGTTAAAATGTCTGCCCGAACTACATGTAAAGTCGACATCGAGTCAATCAGGCCACTCGCAAGCTCCAGAGAACGCTTTGCTAATTCGGTAGGGTCACTATACTATTCCCTACCTTTCCATTTCGGGTCGCTCGCTCTAGAAGTTTACTAGCAACTGGCTGACTATATCTGTTGGTATCCCTATCATAGGGATATTAGTCAGTTAGTTTAAAACGTAGGTTAACAAAGTAGGTTAATTAAACTATTTTAATATACTACGTAAGGTATAAAAAGGAGGTTTTAATTATAAGTTAAGTAGTTTATAGTAATCGTAAATAGGGCCCCTTATTAGCCCTTATATAACTTTAGCCGTATACTAAAGTTAAATTAAATTTCTAATTTAATACTAACTTTTTCTGTTTTTATTAATTTAATTACTACTATTACTATTATTATAATTAGAGGTTTAATTTAACCTCGGGCCCGTTTACTAAGTTATGTCTTTTTACCCTTTTTTTTTATTCTTTTTATATAACTTATCCCTCTATTTATATAATTACTTTTTTTATTAATAAATTATTCTAATCCCTTATTAAGTACTACTTTTATAAAAACGTCAGTAAAGTTATTATTATTATTAATCTAATAGATCTCGAGGATCTTTTATTATTTATATAACTACTTAAGGGCTATAATATTTATTATAAACCTCTTTTTTTTTATAATACTTAGCTTAATAAGGTATTTACATAATAAATAAGAATTAGTATAAACGATCGTAAAGACCGTAAAAAAGTTAAGTCGATTTATAATCCTCTTAAGTATAATAAAAATTATATAAGCGAGGTTAACGCTATTAACTATATTATAAACTTTAAATATAAGTACGCTACGTATTACTTACTGACTTTTTATTAATAAATAGTAAATAGTATTACTCTAGATCGTAAATTCGTCTTTATTAAGCTTCTTATTAATAAAAATAATAATATATCCTAATTATAATATTAACTTATTATTATTTATAAATAATTTATTAATAAATACGTAGAGCCTTATTAAAGTAAGCTTAATAAGCTAATAAACGAGACCTCAGTTATATTATATTTATTATTATTATAGTTATAAGTTAAGAGTTTTAAAGTTACTTTTTATAAACTTTATAACCTATATAGCTTTAGTATAATTAAAAATAGTCTTAGGCTAATAAATACTTATAATATATACCCCTCGGGCGAGCTTAGCCCTATATTACTTTTTATAATTAGGGGATTTTAAATTAACGAGAGTAATCTTCTCGTTTTATTCTTTTTATTAAAATACTATATTATCCCCTTTAATTATTAAAATCCCTCTATTAAATACTAATAAGGATTTTAATATTAGGATTTTTTTTAGTTTAGTTATAAATTTAGCCTTATAGAGCTCCTTATTCTCTTTTTTTATAAACTCGATATTTAATAAACTTAGAGTATTATTTATTTATATTCTAATAATACTAAAGGGGTTATCTATATATATAAAAATTAAGAAGTAAGGATCGTAAATTAATATAATTATTAATAATTAGTTAATATAAAAGTCGTAGTACGTTACTTATTAATAAATACCCGATTTAATAAGGCTATATAATAGCTTAAGTACTTTAATAATTATACTTTTTAAGTATTTATTAATTATCTTTTTTAAAAAGTAAGTAAGGATCTTTTTTATAAACTTAGTTATTAATTAAGTATATATTTATATAATATTATAACTCTAGATCTAGTATTCTCTCTTTTATAATAATATTATTAGTACTATTATAAAGCGCTAATTATAACGTTGAATTATAAGTAATTAAATAAGTAGCGTCGCTTTTTTAACGTTACTATACCCTTATATAACGTACCTCGATTTCTTATATAATTATAAAGTACCCTTCCTTTTTATTTCTTAAACTATATACGATTTAAAAATACGTAAATTCGCGTATTTAATTAAATTATAGAGGATAAATTAATAAACCCCTCGATTACGTAATATCTTTACTTTTACTAAGTTTAATCCCTTAAAGGGTCTCTTAGTTATTATAATTATATTACCTTTTTATAATTAGGTTATAAGTATAAAATCGGCCTTCTCTTTTATTATATAAAATATACTAATTATAACATTATTAATAATAAATTATTAAAGTAGTACCCTTTATTTAGGTCTTTTTATATATTTTAGTAATATAAATATCGCCTCTTTTTTACTATTATTATTTATTTATTTTATTATAAAAATTTCGTTAAGGATAACCTTATACTCCTCTTTATGTTACTAAGGGAATTCCCTTAGCTCTGTTTTTTTTTTTTAAGCTAATATCTTTTTATTAAAATCGGTATAGTACGGTTATATTATTATAAATAATATTTTAAGTAGTTAGTCTCGATCTTTAGTAATAATATATAAACGTTCGTTAACTAAGATTAATTTATATAAGCCTAACTACTACTTAGTAATTTCTTTTTAAACCTTAATATCTAAATTTAGTAGTATATCGAAGTTAGGACTTATATCTAGCCTATTTTAAGTAATAATAGCCTTATTAATCTAGCGCTTTATATTTATTTTTTAAAGTACTTTTATTATTTTATTAATTACCTAAGCTTGCTAAGCTATGTTTAGTAATAATAATAAGGCTATTATCGTCCTTAAGTATACTCTAAATATAAAAAGTATTAGAACTAGTCTTTTTAAGCTTATAGTATTATTATAATACTTAAATACTATTTAAAAATACTTTTTATTTATAATATTAGAGTACTTATTATAAATAATTTTAAACGCTCTTTTTAACTATTAATAAGCTCTTTTTACCTTATTAATACTATAATATACCTTAATAAGTACGACTTTTAACTATATACTATATATAGTAATATTATTTTTAAACTTTACTAATTTAAAGCTCGTATTTATATTAGTCCTAATCCTATTTAGTAGCCCTTAGTATATATTAATCTATATTCTTTTTAATATTAACTAAATAATCTTAATAAGTAAATCCTTAAGGAATTAGCTTTTTTAAAATATTATAACCTTATTAATAATATATAGTACTAAGCGATTATTTAAATAGAAAATATTAATAACGATCTCTTAGTTAAAATTATACTTATTATATAATTTAAACTTAAATTTATACGGGCTTTGGGCGTTTATTTAGTACTAATAATATGTTTTTATTAAGTACTCTAAAGCTCCTATTTTTATATTATTCTTAAATTACTTAAAAAGGTTATATAGTTTTATAATTAATAAGTAGCTAAAGCGCTTATATAATCGCTTAAGCTCTCCCTTTATAAAATAGTTAATAAATTTAATATCTAATTCGAGCTTTATAAATATATACCCTTATTACTTTTTAATAAGTATAAACTACTTATTATTTAATAATCTATCCCTTATATTATTAAATATAATACTTAACTAGTCTATGTTTTTTAAGTATAATAAAAATAGTATATTAATAAGTAGGATATAGAAAACTATCGTACCTAAGTATATATTAACTTTTATTATACTTAGGGTATATATTTCTTTACTTAGGCTAAAGCTAATCCTTATAATACTTATTATTAACGTATTTAATATAACTAGGGATATCCTTTAGAGTATATAGAATTACTCCTTATTTCTAGTCAATTATTATAATACTCTTATATTTAGGATAATCCCTTAGAAAATATTTAGGCTATATTGTTTATTAGTATAAAATACTTATATAAGCTTAGTATTTAAATAATTTAAGGAGTATAAAAGGGACCTCTTTAAATACTTTTAAAATTACTTAGTACTATATTCTTTTTTTAAATATTAAGAGAGGTACTTATTTTTTATTAGATATTAATAAAATAGAAATTAGTACTATTAGGTCCGTCTATTTATTTATATTTATTATCTAGGGGATTTTCTTTTACTATCCGTATATAAAAGCTTATTTATTAAAAGCTTTTATTACCTTTTATTCGTTTAGCCTCGTATATCCTCTAAAGGCTAATAGGGTAAAAAAAGAGTAATTATTTTTTTAATTTAGTTATAATCTAATTTACTAGTATAAGGGGTAAGATCTTCCTTATTTTTCGAATTTCCTATCGTATATAGATCCTCTAGGCTACTAATTATACTTTTATTAAGTTCTATACCTCTAGATTTACCTTTATAAATAATAAGGAACTAGTTAAATTAATAAGGGCTAGTTTTACTATTTATTATTCTTAACTTTTTATATTATTTATATAATTTAGTACGTTCTTTTTCGGAGTAATTACTTAACTAATAGCTATCGTTTTTATATATAAAACACTTCCCCTTTTATTATTTTTATTCTAGATCTAACTAGTAACTAGTTAAAGAGTCTATTTTTTTAGTTTAATAATTACCGTACTTTATATCTCTCTTTTTATTTTTATATATATAGTTAACTTAGTACTACTAATAAGGGCCGTTGTACGATTATAAGTACGCTTAATAAGGTATTTTAGCATTAATATTAAAACTAAACCTTAGCCTTAAGCAAAGGGTTTTATAATACTTAGGGGGTTAGTATAAGGTTACTCTTATTTTTAGGACTCTATATATAATAATATAAAAATACTTTACTTTTTATTTATTTATCCCCTTATTTAGCTACGTCTTTACTAGCTTATTAATACGATTAATAAGTTCCTCGAGGATTTTTAATTTTAACTTTCTTTTTATTATTTTAACTATAGACCTAAATAATAGTACCCTTAGCTTAGATAGGAGCTCTAGACTCCTATCTTAGGTCTTAAAATAACTTCGAATTACGTTAATTACGCTTAAGAAGTTAGTTCGATTAATAGTACGTATTACTTAGTAATAGTAGTCCGTAACTTTATTAATTAATATAACGTTGATTATTAAGTAGTATTACTATTCTTAGATTCCGACTTTTTTATAATATTAATAAAAAACTATAAGGGTTTTTTATAAAACCTCGTATTTCTTTTTTAAATATAATTTTTTTTAAAAAAGATCTTTATAAAGTTAGTAAATTACTTTGTAATAATAACCGTTAGGTCGGTCTCTTTATAGATTTCTTACGTATTAAAGTAGTTATATTAACTCTATATAGTTAATCGTATACTTTTTTAATTAATAAGTAATAAGCTATATATTAATAACGTTACTAAGCTAGTTACTAAGATTAATAAGATTATTAATAACCGCTCCTCTTATATAATCACTATAGCCCTTACTATAACGGGCGCTAATATATTATTATTAATAATTTTTAATAAAAAGTCTAGTTAGTATATCTTTTTATTAAAATCGTCGTATTTTACTATAACTTAGTTAACTTAATTCTAATCCTATAGTATAAATTCGTTAATAATAACTATTATAATAAGCGTCTTATAAGCTCTTTATCTTACTATTTAAAATAATAAAATATCTTAATAATAAAAGAATCTAATAACCCTCTTTATTATATTCGGATTAGTATTTATAAACTACTTATTATTCTAATTACCTAGGTCGTTAGTTATTTTATAAAATAAGAGTTACCCCTCGAGCCCTTTTTAAATATAAATTTTTATAAAATAAACTAATACTATATTAATTTACTTATTATTAAAATTATTAAAGTCTTTATATACTTACTTTTCTTAGTATTCTAGTTTAATCTCTATTTACTTATATAGTAAAGAATTCCTCCTCTTTAATTATAAACTAACTCGCTCCTCGTTACTCCCTAACTCGTATTTTAATTTATAGTAATTAGTATATTTAATTTTAATAAGGTCGTTCTAAAGCTATTTACTAACTTTAGTAATAGTATATTATTATTAGTTACTAGATTTATTAATATTTAGGACCTTTTCGTTTCTTCTCGTTTCCTCGTACCGAGCTTTATTACTATTTACTTTTATTTCTCTTAACTAGTTATTATCTTTTTAGCGGTCTTTTTTTAATTACCTAATTGATTAACGTTAAAAATAGATTTATAAATAGCCTAACGACGTTTTAATTACGTAGCGTTTCTTTTTAAATTAAAACCTAAGAGGCGTATACGTTCGTTAAATAAATTACTATTAATTAATAATCTACTTCTTACTTTTTTAAAACTAATAATCTCGCGTGAAGAGCTAATAATATAAAAAAAAAGCTTTTTAATAATTGTTTAAAAAGTTCTTTTTTTTATTATAATAATTATAATTTTAGTAAGAGGCTACGAGAGGATCTTCTTAGGGACAATAGCCTCTTTATTAAGCTAACCTCTAATACTTATAATACTCGTAATTTATAAATTATAACTATTATAATTTCTAAATATTCTTTTTTTTATTATACCGTCCTTTGTGCTATATTCCTAGGTAATACTTAGAGGATAGTTAAGAGAGTTATATAGAAATCGTTTAGGTTTTTAAAATCGTATTTATAAGCCCCTCGGGGATAGTTCTTTTATATACTATAGATCTCTTAGTTTTATAATACTTATACCTCTCACTATCCTTAATAAGTATACTATACTTAAGGATCTTTTTTTTATAATTACGTAGTACTTTTTTATATCATATTTCTCAAGCTCGTTTATTATACTAATTAATCAAGTAGGTAGTTACGTAAGTAGTCCCTTTTACTAATTCAATAATTAATTTAATTAATTTCTAATTACGAGCTAGCTATAAGTAAGTTAATTAGTAATAAAGGATTATATAAGGTTAATAATAATAGCTCGGTCGCCTTAATAATTCCGTTAATTATTAGGGGTTATTTTAATATAATAAACGTTAGCCTTTCGTAAGTAGTTAAGGGCTACGATTGTTTTATTTTATTTTATTATAGAGATTCCGTATTTTATTACTTACTCTTTATAAAACTAAGTAGTACGATTCTCTTATTACGTTCTATTTAAAAAAGTCGTCTTTTTTATATTAAATACTTTACTAATTTATAATAATAAAAATTAATTACTAATTAGTATTAATATCCCTATTATAAGGATATTAGTTAGTTAGTTCGAACTATAAGTTAATAAAATAGGTTAATTAAACTATTTTAATATATTATATAAGGTATAAAAAAGAAGTTTTAACCGTAAGTTAGGTAGTTTATAGTAACTATAAATAGGGCCCCTCATTGGCCCCTGCGCAGCCTCGGCCGTATACCGAGGTCGAATTAGACTTCTAATCCGATAATATCATCCCCCAGAGCCCTTTTAGCTACGGTGCATTTGCAACGACATTGATGACTCTATTACTGGCTAATATAGTTATTCGGAACATTGAAAATTAAGCTGTTTTCATCGCCAACCTCTGCTTCCTAGCTAGTCTGGGCCTCCTCATCTCAGCTCAGTGGGAAATAGTAAGGGGTAACACGTTCGCCTATACGACACTCATTGCTTTTGGTGAGTTTGTCACTCCATTGTTTTGATTTTATGACTCGACAAAGGACTGAAGCTCCCAGCATTTTACTATAGCGGTTATGGCTTCCTGCTGATCCCTTCGATTGGAATTGTCGACAGCTACGGTGGCAAGACGGAGCAATATTATACGGCTTTTGGACTCTATCTTGCTGGTTTGTTTGACATTCTCGCCATTTTCCTATTTTTCCGATGCTATAGCTTGCGACTGACTTTGAGCACTGTAACCAGTCTGGTCGCTTTTTAACCTCTTCTTCTTCATTGCTGCTTTTGCGACGTAAGTGCTGAACCTATCCGTTCTAGCGGGGCTCGCTGACCAGTGACAACTTGCAACATCAGGAAGGTCGCAAACGTCATTGTCTATGGAGGCCTTGAACTTTCTTACACCTTGAATTGCTCAGCGAATTTCCTATTCGCAAGCGGGAACGCCGCGGCTGGTGGGACTTTGGCCAAGATCGCCGGTGGATATGGATTTGTTGCTACATTGTCTGGTTTCTACGTAATGGCCGCTGAGTTTTGCGGTAATGATAGTATTACTATTATAGGGATAATAGTCGATTAGTTCAAACCGTTAGTTAACGAAGTAGGTTAATTAAACTATTTTAATATATTATATAAGGTATTAAAAAGAGGTTCTCATTATAAGTTAAATAGTCTATAATAATCGTAAATAGGGCCCCTTATTAGCCCCTATATAGCCTTAGCTATATACTAAAGTTAAATTAAACTTTTAATCTAATACTAACTTTTTTTATTAATTTAATTATTATTATTACTATTACTATTATAATTAAAGGTTTAATTCGACCTTAGGCCCGTTTATTATATCGTTTTTTTTTACTCTTTTTTTTTTTACTTTTTCTATATAACTTATTTTTTTATCCGTATTATTACTCTTTTTTTATTAATAAATTATTTTAACTCCTTATTAAGGGTTATTCTTATAAAGACGTTAATAAGGTTATTATTATTACTAATTTAATAAATCTCGAGGATTTCTCGTTATTTATATAATTATTTAAAGGTTATAATATTTACTATAAGCCTCTTTCTTTTATAATACCTAGCTTAATAAGGTATCTATATAGTAAATACGAATTTATATAAACGATCGTTAAGATTATAAAAAAGTTAAGTCGATTTATAATTTTTTTAAATATAATAAAAATTGCGTAGGTAAAGTTAATTTTATTAACTATCTTATAGACTTTTAATATAAGTATATTATATATAGTGGTTTTTTTCCGGCTTTATAGATATAAAAGATCGACTTTAACGGGATTACGCTGTTAAAAGAAATTATATAATATAGTACACTTTTTAATTATATAATACGCATAATATATCCTAAGTACGCGCTTAACGTAATATAATAATTTTAATATAAAAACTACTATTTAATTCGGGATAAATAAGCTACCCTTTACGTAGTAACGCTAGTTAAAAAGGTTAATAATAGAGGTCGGCTATAATAATTAGCCGTAATAATCGGCCGTAATAGTTAAAAGCGGCCCTTAACTATAGAGGTTCTGAACTTTAATAGCGACGTAGAGGTTTTTAAAAAAAGGGCTAAAAGGGCTAATATTTAGCTACTCTTTTACTATACTAGAACTTATAAAAATTCTTTTTATTCTTATTATTTCTAATATTACCTAAAGCTACTCTCTATTTAAACTAAGTAAATTTACTAAATAAGCTTATTAAATAAACCTATTAAACGTACTTATTAATATATAAACTACTACTTTACTAAAAATACCCCTCGATAGGTCCCCCCCTCTAGGGCTCGATAGATTAGGCCCCCTCGATACCCTAGCTATCTTAGCTAATATAAGTACGCTTAAGGAGTAATATAGTACTTTTTAATAGTACGGAATTTAGTTAAGTAATAGTATAAATACTATAAATAACTAGGTTAATATAGATATTAAGATCTAGTATATTAACGCTAGCTTAGAAATTATGTTCTATAGAGCTAAAAGTCTTTTTAATACGGGCTATATTATAAATATTAAGGAATATATAAAGGGTCCCCTAACCCTTAATAAAGAAGAGTATTTATTTTTTTTATTCTACTTTTACTAGCTACTCGGGCGGTTCTTAATATTATTTATATAGTATTAATATATAGTATTAATAAATACTCTTACTATCTTAATAAACTATTTTTTTAAAATTTTTTACCTTTTTAACTTTTTCTCTTATAAAGTTTATAACTACGGATTATTAATAATAATATTAAGCGCCTAACGCTACTACTTTATAAGCCGCTTACTTAGCTAAGTTTACTACCCTTTAAGTAACTATAGCTTATAATAATAGTATCGGAAATACCCTCGTTACCGTTATTAAGAATAATATTAACCTTACGATATTTACCCTATTTTAACTTTAACTTATATATATATACATATTTATTACCTCGTTTCCTTTATTAAAATTAAAAAACGCTACTTCCCTCGCTATTTATTACTATTACCTTATTACTATTACTATTAAATCGTCTACCTTAAATATATATTATTAAAATACTAAGACGCCTAGTTATTATTAACCCCTAGGGATACTTTAAAGGCTAAAAGTTCGATCTTATAAGTATTATACTAGAGGACCCCGAACTATAATAAGGTCGTCTTAAAGAATACGAATTAAATACTATTAATTTAAAAATCCGAAAAACGTATATTAATATAAGTATTATTATTATTAGTGCCTAACTTATATAATATAGCTTTAATAAAATACTTAATTAATTATAAAGTATAATTAATACCCTAATATCGTAGTAGTAGAATAAGAGGTTTAAAAAGACTAAAAAGGATATTCTAGAGTTATTAAATAAGTTGGAAAATAGGAGGTGGGTTTCGGCTATTCGGAAGGCTGTTAATGTATTACGTTATCCTACTCGGTAACGGCTGCGGCCGGCTGTAGTCAGTTATAAAGTTTTGTTAAAGTACGTAATAAAGACACTCGATATTGACCCTAATAGACCAGCTTGCCCGTAAAGGCGAAGATGGCCCCCAATGAGGCGGACCGGACCCCAAAGGGTAAGAAAGAGTATATAATACGGGATCTAGCTATTTACGTAAGTTAGTATTAAGAGGTCTTATATACGTTAGAGTAGGTATAGCTCGCCCTCTAAATAGGTAGTAGAAAGTCGGGAGCTATTTTAATTAGTAATTAAGTATAGAGCGTAATATACTTAGTTTTCCTTAATACGTAATATATAATACGGCTCCGGCGGATTACTCTATCGGGGGGATAAGTATATTATATATACTTTACTTATTTTTTATTAATAAATAATAAATAATATTATTTTAAATTATAAAGTTTTTTTTACTAAGAGTTTTATTAATAAAAATAATAATATATCCTAATTATAAAGTTAGATCGTTATTATTTATAAATAATCCGTTAATAAATATATAGAGCTTTATTAAATAAGCTTAATAAGTTAATAAATAAGACCTTAGTTTCGGTTCTTTTATTATTATTATAATTATTAATTAAGAGTATTAAACTCGCTTTTTATAAACTTTATAATTTATACTACTTTAACATAATTAAAAATAGTTTTAAGTGGATAAATACTTATAATATAAGCTTTTTATACGAGCTTAGCCTTATATTACTTCTTATAATTAGGGGATTTTAAATTAATAAAAGTAATTTTCTCGCTTTATTTCTCTTATTAAAATATTTTGTTATCCCCCTTAATTATTAAAATCTTTTTATTAAATATTAATAAGGAATTTAATATAAAAATCTTTTTTAGCTTAGTTATGAAATTAGTTTTCTAAAGCTCCTTATCCTCTTTTTTTATAAACTTAATATTTAATAAACTTAGAATATTATTTATTTATATTTTTATAATACTAAAGGGGTCGTTTATATATATAAAAATCAAAAAATAAGGATCGTAAGTCAATATAATTATTAATAAAGTCTATCGAGACAGTGGGAGTATCCATTGACACTGTGTATTAATACTGTCTAAATGATACCGAGAACCGCCCGAGCAGCTAGCAAAGGCAGAATAAAAAAAAATAATTATTAATAGTTAATTAATATTAAAATCGTAATATATTATTTATTAATAAGTACTAAACTTAGCGAGGCTATATAACGGCTTAAGTACTTTAATAATTCTACTTTTTAAGTACTTATTAGTTATTCTTTTTAAGAAGTATACGAGGATCTTTTTTATAAGCTTAGTTACTAATTATTTATACGCTTATATAATATTACAACTCTAGATCTAGTATCCTTTTTATTATAGTAATATTATTAGTACTATTATAAAGCGTTAATTATAATATTAAACTATAGGGGATTAAATAAGTAGCGTCGCTTTTTTAACATCGCCGTACTTTTATATAACATACCTCGATTTTTCATAGAACTAAGTAATACCCTTCTTTTTTATTTCTTAAACTATACATAATTCAAAGATATATATATTTATATATTTAATTGGATTATATAAAATAAATTAATAAATTCCTGAATCCTATAGTATCTCTATTTTAATAAGGTTTAATCCCTTATAAGGTTGCTTTATTATCATAATTATACTCTCTTTTTATAATTAGATTACGAGTATATAATTAGCCTTTTTTCTGTTAAGTTAATATTTCTTTACTAAAATTAGTATAATATAGTCGTACTACTATAATTAATACTTCGAGTGATTAATCTCGATTTTTAATAATAATATATAAACGTTCGTTAACCGAGATTAGTTTATATAAGCCTAATTACTATTTAATAATATCCTTTTGAACTCTTATATTTAAATTTAATAATATATTAAGGTTAAAGCTTATATTTAGCTTATTATAAGTAGTAATAACGTTCTTAATCTAGCGCTTTATATTCGTTTCTTAAAGTACTTTTATTATTTTATTAATTACTTAAGTTTATTAGTTTATATTTAGTAATAATAGTGAGGTTATTATTATTCTTAAGTATATTCTAGATATAAAAAGCGTTAGAACTAGCCCCTTTAAGCTTATAATATCGTTATAATACTTAAATACTATTTAAAAATACTCTTTATTTATAATATTAGGGTACTTATTATAAATAATTTTAAATACTCTTTTTAACTATTAATAAGCTCTTTTTACTTAATCAATACTATAATATAATTTAATAAGTATAATCTTTAGTTATATACTATATATAATAATATTATTTCTAAACTTTAATAATTTAAAACTAGTACTTATATTAGTTTTAATCCTGTTTAATAGCCCTTAGTATATATCGATTTACCTCCCCGATAGAGCAATCCGCCGGGGCCGTACTATATATTACGTATTAAGGAAAACTAAGTATATTGCGCTCTATACTTAATTACTAATTAAAATAGTTAACTAACTCGACCGTTATTTCCTTTTATTAACTCCTGACTTTTTATTACGTAAGATCCTCTAAGTTCTAGCTATTTAAAAAGTAAGTTATACTTATTGTAATATATATAAGACCTCCTAGCCCCCCAACGGAGTAATTCGCCGGGGCCGTACTGTGTATTACGTATTAGGGAAAACTAGGTATATTGCGCTCTATACCTAACTACTAATTAAAACAGTTAACTAACTCGACCGTTATCTCCTTTTTATTAACAGCTCCCGACCTTCTACTACGTAAAGTCCTCTAAGTTCTAGCTATCTAGAGGGCGAGCTATACCTACTCTAATATATATAAAACCTCTTAGTACTAGCTTATATAAGCAGCTAGATCCTATATTATATACTCCTTATTATTAAAAGTTAAAAAACCCCTTATATATTCCCTTATATTTATAATATAGCTTATATTAAAAAGATTTCTAGCTTTATAAAATATAATTTCTAAACTAGTATTAATATACTAAATCTTAATATTTATATTAACCCGGCTATTTATAATATTTATACTATTACTTAATTAGATTTTATATTATTAAAAAATATTACGCTACTCCTTAAGTATATTTACGTTAATTATAATAGTTAGGGCGTCGAGGGGGCCTAAGAATCTATTAAGCCCCAGAGGGGGGGATCTATCGAGGGGCATTTTTAGAGAGTCCTAGCCCGCTAGTTACTAACTATATACTAAGAAATTATCTAAGTAGTAGCTTATATATTAATAAGTACGTTTAATAAGTTTATTTAATAAGCTTATTTAGTAAATTTATTTAGTTTAAATAGAGAGTAGCTTTAGGTAATATTAGAAGCGATAAGAATAAAAAAAATCTTTACGAGCTCTAAATAACTAAATATTAGCCCTTTTAGCCCTTTTTTTAAAAACCTCTATATCGCTATTAAAGTTCAGAACCTCTATAGTTAAAAAAGGCCGCTTTTAACTATTATAACTAACTATTATAGCTAACTATTATAGCTAACTTCTATTATTAACTTTTTTAGCTAGCGTTACTACGTAAAGAGTAACTTACCTATCCCGAATTAAATAGCAGTTTTTATATTAAAATTACTATATTATACTAAGCGTATACTTAAGATATATTACGTATATTATATAGTTAAAAAGTATACTATATCGTATAATTTCCTTTAAAAGCGTAATCCCGTTAAGGTCGATCTTTTATACTTATAAAGCCGGAAAAAAAAACTACTACATAAGACCTCCTAGTACTAGCTTACGTAAGTAACTAGATCCCGTATTATATACTCTTTTTTATTAATAATTAAGGGGCCCCTTATATATTCTTTTATATTTATAATATAGTTTATATTAACCCTTTGGGGTCCGGTCCGCCTTATTAGGGGCTAATTTCGCTTTTATAAATAAGCTAGTTTATTAAGGTTAATATTAAGTATCTTTATTACGTACTTTAATAAGACTTTATAACTAACTATAGCTAGCCGTAGCCGTTACTAACTATTAATACTTACTAAACTTAAGATATTAATAACCCCGCTGCTATAGTATATTAATTACTTTTTTAATAACTAAATACTACCCCTTACTTTCTCCCTTTATTTTATTAAATAATAACCTCTCCTTAATATTCTTATTTAATACGCTTACCTATACTCTTTTTAAGCTCTTAATTATATTATTAAGTCTAGGCTTATTTATATTTTATTATATTAAAAGGGCGCTAATAAGGGCGACGCTTATTATACTATATTTATCTATTTTTTATAAGTTAATATTACGGATATAGTATTTATTAAAGCGGTCTCTTTATAGCTCGGGATCCTCTAGTATAATACTTATAAGATCGAACTTCTAGTTATTAAAGAAGCCCTAGGGGTTTTTAATAACTAGGCGTCTTAGTATTTTAATAGTATATATTTAAGAATAGGTAGACGATTTAATAGTAATAAATAGTAAGGGAAGTAGCGTTTTTTAACTTCGATAAAGGAAACGAGGTAACGAATATATATATCTATATCTAAATTAAAGTTAAAAGTATATATTAGTAAGGTCGGTATTGATTTTAATAATAATAATAAGGGTATCTCCGATACTATACTATTATAAGCTACTATTTTTTAAAGGGCGGTAAACTTAGCTAAGTAGGTAGCCTATAAGGTAGTAGCGTCGGGCGCTTAAATTCATTATTAATAATCCGTATTTATCAACTTTATAAGAGGGAAAGTTAAAAAGTTAGAAAATTTAACAAAAATAGTTTAGTAAAATAGTATAAGTATTCACTAATACTATGTATTAATACTATATAAATAATAACGAGAACCGCCCGAGTAGTTAGTAAAAGGTAAAATATATAAATAAAAATAGTTTATATTAAAGTAATTTTTAGTTTTATAAAGTATAATTTCTAAACTAGTATTAATATATTAGATTTTAACATCCGTATTAGCCCGGTTATTTATAATATTTATACTATTACTTAGCTAGATTTTATATTATTAAAAAGTACTATATTATTTTTTAAGTATACTTATATTAGTTACGATAGCTAGGGCGTTAAGAGGGCCTAAGAATTTATTAAGCCCTAGAGGGGGGGACTTATTAAAGGGTATTTTTAAAAAGTCTTAGCTCGTTAGTTACTAACTATATACTAAGAGAATAGTAGTTTATATATTAATAAGTTCGTTTAATAGGTTTATTTAGTAAATTTACTTAGTTTAAATAGAGTTTTAAGTAATATTAAAAGTAATAGGAATAAAAAGAATCTTTATGAGTTTTAAAAAGTAGTTAGATATTAGCTTTTTTAACCCTTTTTTAAAAACCCTTTACGTTACTATTAAAGTTTAGAACCTTTATAGTTAAAAACTACCTCTAACTTTTATAACTAACCTTTACTATCGACCTTTTTAACTAACGCTATTACGTAAAGGGTAGCTTACTTATCCCGAATTATATAGCGGTTTTTATATTAAAATTATTATATTATATTAAGTACGTACTTAGGGCATATTATACGTATTATATAGTTAAAAAGTATATTATATTATATAATTTCTTTTAAAAGCGTAATCCCGTTAAAGTCGATCTTTTGCGCTTATAAAGCTAGAAAAGAACCACTATATATATCGATTTACGCTCTTATTAGTATTAGTTAAATAATCTTAATTTATGAATCCCTAAAGAATTACCTTCTTTAAAAAAATATAAACTCGTTAATAATATATAATACTAAGTAATTATTTAAATAAAAGATATTAATAACGATCCCTTAATTAAAATCAAGGTTATTATATAATTTAAATTTAAATTTGCGCGGGCTTTAAGTGTTTATTTAGTATTAATAATATATTTTTATTAAGTATTTGAGAGCTCTTATACTCTATTATTTTTTAATTATTTAAAGAGGTTATATAGTTTTATAATTAATAAGTAATTAAAGCATTTATATAATTACTTAAGCTTATTTTTTATAAAATAGTTAATAAATTTAATATTTAGTTCGAGCTTTATAAACGTATAGTCCTATTACTTTTTAATAAGTATAAACTACTTATTATTAAATAATCTATTTCCTATATTATTAAATATAATACTTAACTAGTTTCTATTTTTTAAGTATAATAAAAATAGTATATTAATAAGTAGAACATAAAAGACTATCGTACCTAAGTATATATTAACTTTTCCTATACTTAGAGCGCTTATTTCTTTCCTTAGGCTAAAGCTAATCCTCGTAATACTTATTATTAACGTATTTAATATAACTAGGGATATTCTTTAGAGTACGTAAAATTGCACGATATTCTTTATTAATTATTATAATACCCCTATATTTAAAATATTTTTTAAAACATATCTAGGCCGTATTATTCGCTAGTATAGAATATTTATATAAGCGTAGTATTTAAGTATTTTAGGTAGTATAAAAAGGATCTCTTTAAATACTCTTAGAATTACTTAGTACTATATTTTTTTTTAAGTATTAAGAGAAGTACTAATGTTTTATTGAATATTAAGAGAATAGAATTTAGTACTATTGGATTTATTTATTTATTTATAT
The DNA here is from genome assembly GCA_030869315.1 of Colletotrichum cuscutae. Lineage (NCBI taxonomy): Eukaryota > Fungi > Ascomycota > Sordariomycetes > Glomerellales > Glomerellaceae > Colletotrichum > Colletotrichum cuscutae. Next base: position 47,558 of record MPDP01000258.1, read on the forward strand.
CCGTTATTTAAGCGATCTTTTTTTACTATCCGTATATAAAAGCTTACTTATTAAAAGTTTTTATTATTCTTTTTTTATTTATTGAGCTTTATATATCTTCCTAAAGCTAATGGAGTAAAAAAAGAGTAATTAATATTATTAATTTTATTATAATCTAATTTATTAGTATAGGGGATAAGATCTTTTTTATTTTTTAAATTTCTTATTATATATAGATCCTCTAAGCCGCTCATTATACCTTTATTAAGTTTTGTACCTCCGGATTTACTCTTATATATAAAAAGGAATTAGTTAAACCGATAAGGGCTAGTTTTACTATTTACTACTCTTAATTCTTTATACTACTTATATAATTTAATACGTTTTTCTTTTAAAATAATTACTTAATTAATAACTATCCTTTTTATATAAAAAATACTTCCCTTTTTATTACTTTTATTTTAAATCGAATTAATAACTAACTAAGAAGTCTATTTTTCTAGTTTAGTAACTATTATACCTAGCGTCTTTTTTTTTTATTTTTATATTTATTTAATTTTATATTCTACTTTTACTAGCTACTCGGGCGGTTCTTAATATTGTTTTTATAGTATTAATATACGGTATTAATAAATACTTATACTATTTTACTAAACTATTTTTTTAGATTTTCCTTAACTTTCTCTCTTATAAAGTTTATAATTACGGATTATTAATAGCGATATTAAGCGCCCGATACTACTACTTTATAAGCCCGCGTATTTAGCTAAGTTAGCTACCCTTTTAAATAATAATAGTAGTATCGGAGATGCTTTTATTACTATCGTTAAGAATAATATTAACCTTTATAAGCACGATATTTACCCTAAAACTTATATATTTTTAACTTTAACTTAACGTATATAATAAGCGAGTGGGCTAGATAAGCGAGTGGGCTACCTAACCGCTACTAAGCTACCTATATTACTATAATACGTATTTCTTTACTAAGAAGAATAATAGCGCTAACTAAAGATACTTAATTAAACCTAGCTATTTAGGCTATTTAAAAAGACCGAAATCTTATTATTCGGGCTATAATAAGGATCTATAATTTTAGTCATATTACTTTAGGTCGTAGATTAGATAAAATACTATTATAACGTAATACTATTCTTAACTTATAGAAATTAACTACGCTTAAAAAAGAAAAGCTAGTTAAGTATATTCTCGATTTAAATTCTTAGTCATTTCCTCCCTACCTTAGTAATATAAAAAATATAATTAATTAACTACTTATTAACTATAATACGCCCCCCGTTAAAAAGCGCTAGGCTTCTAACTTTATTAAGCGCTAATTATAGCTCTAGATACGATTTCTTTTATAAATACGACTATAAGAGGGCTTAATACGAAGACTTAAACATAATAAACGCGTAGTTTTAGCTTATAATAAATATAGTTATAAAATATAGTATTATAAACTCGGATATTTATAACTTTAATAAGACTAGCTTTATAATAAGCTAGATTACCTCCGGAATAGTTATAATAAGTACTAAAAAGCGTTTAAATACGAAAATAAGATAGCTTAGTAATTATAAATAAGTTATAATTATTTAAGCTATTAGCTCGTCCGGCTATAGTATCCCGCTATATATTATTATTATAAGTAAATATTACCTATTTACTTAGTATATAGAATTTAGTCTACTACGCAATTAGGTTATTATAATATTTACAAACGGATAAATAATAAATAAAAGAGGCCTAAATTAAGTAAAATACTTTAAATAGTATATAGAACTATGTATAAAAAGTTAACATTGCCTCCTTATTATTAATAAGTATAAAAGTTACTACTCTACGGATTTTAAGTTATATTATAAAAAGAATAATATTATTACCCTTTATATACCAGCTTATTTATTATATTTACTATAGCCCTTAGATATTAAATATTTTAGGTTTTTAAAAACGGTATATAGCTAAGGAATTAAGGAAAATATATAACGGGGTAATACTTATACTATAAAAGAGGACTTTTTTTCTATGTTTTATAGGGTATTTATATAAGTAATTATAGAAAAGAATATTTAAGGAGGATTTAGAGGAGCCGGGCTTATGCTTTTAAGTATAAAAAGTGTACTATTTAAGCTAAATATAAAGTTATATACTCTAACGCTTCTAGGATCTCTCTTAATAATATTACCGGCCTAGACTTTTTAAATACTAAATAACTTAATAAAAGTATTATTATAGTCGTAACTTATTAAAAATCGAATCGCTTATTATTAAAATAGCTCTTTAATTTTAATTATCGAAGTTATTAAGTATTTATTAAAAGGGGCGCGAGGATTTATATATAAAATTATTTTATTAAAATTAGAGAATTAGATCTTTTAAAAAGAGAATAACTTACTTAGCTAATATAAGAGGGCTAAGAAAATACGTTTTAAATAAGGAGGAAGTTTTATAATAACTAATAGGGAAGACTTTTAGTTATAAAGAGAAGTAATAACTTAGATTAAAAAAGAAATGCGTCGGAGTAGTAATCGTTAACTAAGGACTAAAATAAGTTAATAATAATATAGCGTTTATAAAAATATTAAGTATAATACGTAAATATATTAAATTACTAAAGAAATGTCTAAAGAAGAGGATACTAAATAGTTTTAATTAAATTACTTTTCTAAGTAGTACTTTTTAGTTACGAATATAATATAGTCGCGGTCGGGTAGCCCACTCGCTTATTTAGCCTACTCGCTTATTATATACGTTATATATATATATATATATTTATTACCTCGTTTCTTTTATTAAAGTTAAAAACGCTACTTCTCTTACTATTTATTACTATTATACTATTATTATTACTATTATTATTTAACTATTTACCTATTCTTAAGTACACTTTATTAAAATACCGAGACGTTACTAATAGCTCGTTAACCCTTAGGGCTTCTTTAATAACTAAAGGTTCGATCTTATAAGTATTATATTAAAGGACCCCGAGTTATAAAGAGACCGCTTTAATAAATACTATATTTATAATATTAATTTATAAAAAATAAATAGAAATATTATAATAAGCGTCGCTCTTATTAATACTTTTTTAATATAATAAAGTTTAATAAATAAGCTTAGACTTAATAATATAATTAAGAGCTTATAAAGAGTATAAATAAGTATATTAAATAAGAATATTAGTAAAAAGAGGTTATTATTAAATAAAATAAGAGAAGAAAGTAAGGGGTAGTATTTAATTATTAAAAAAGTAATTAATATACTATAGTAGCGGGGTTATTAATATCTTAAGTTTAGTTAATATTAATAGTTAATAATAGCTATAGCTAGTTATAGTTAGTTATAAAGTTTTATTAAAGTACGTGATAAAAATACTTGATATTAACTCTAATAAACTAGCTTGTTTATAAAGGCGAAGATGGCCTCTAATAAGGCGGACCGGACCCTAAAGGGTTTTATTTTTATATATATAGTAAACTTAGTACTATTAATAAGGGCTATTATAAGATTATAAATACGTTTAATAAGGTATTTTAGTTTTAATATTAAAATTAGACCTTAACTTTAAGTAAAGGGTCTCGTAATACTTAAGTAGTTAATATAAAGTTATTCTTACTTCTAAGACTTTTTATATAGTAGGATAAAAATACCTAACATTTTACTTATTTATACCCTTATTTAACTACGTTTTTATTAGCTTATTAATATAATTAATAAGTTTTTTTTAAAAGTCTCTAGCTTCGACTTTCTTTTTATTATTTTAATAATAAATCTAAATAATAATACCCTTAGCTTAAATAAGAGCTCTAAACTCTTACTTTAAGTCTCGAAGCGACTTTAAATTACGTTAATAATACCTAAAAAGTCGGTTTAATTAATAATACGTACTATTTAATAATAATAATCCGTAACCTTACTAATTAGTACGATATTAATTACTAAGTAGTATTACTACTCTTAAATTCTAATTCTTTTATAATAATTATAAAATATTATAAGGGTTTTTTATAAAACTTCGTATTTCTTTTTTAAGTATAATTTCTTTCTAAAAAAGATCTTTATAAAGTTAATAAATTACCCTATAATAACGACCGTTAGGTTAGTCTTTTTATATACTTTTTATAAGTTAGAGTAACTATATTAACTCTATATAATTAATCTTATACCTTTTTAATTAATAAAAAATAAGCTACGTATTGATAACGTTATTAAATTAGTAATTAAAATTAGTAAGATCATTAGTAATTACCTTTTATAAGTAGTCTCCGTAGTTCTTATTATAATAAGTATTAATATATTATTATTAATAATTATTAATAAAAACTCCGGTTAGAGTACCCTCTTACTAAATTCGTTATATTTTAATATTACTTAGTTAGCTTAATCTCGATCTTATAATATAAATTCGTTAATAATAATTATTTTAATAATTATTTTATAAAGCTTTTTACCCTATTATCTAAGCTAATAAAAGGCCTTAATAATAAAAGAATTTAATAACTTTTTTTATAACGTTCGGATTAGGATTAATAAACTACTCGTTTTTTTAATTACCGAAGTTATTAACGATTTTATAAAATAGGGGTTACTTTTTAAGCCTTTTTGAAGTATCTACTTTTATAAAATATACTAATATTGTATTAATTTATTTATTATTAAGGTTATTAAATTCTCTATATACTTGTTTTTTTAATATTTTGATTGAATATTTATTTAATTACATAATATAAAGATCCCTCTTTTTTAGTTATATACTAACTCATTCTTTTTTATTCCCTAACTTATATTTTAATTTATAATAACTAGCGTATTTAATTTTAAAAGGGTTGTTTTAAAACTATTTATTAACCTTAGTGATAGTATATTATTATTAATTACTAAATTTATTAAGGTTTAAGACCTTCTTATTTTCTCTTATTTCTTTATACCGAGCCTGGTTACTATTAACTCTTAGTTTTTTTTAATTTAATACTATCTTAGCGGTCTTTTTTTAATTACTTAATTAATTAATATTTAAAATAGATTTATAAATAGCTTAATAATATATTAATTACGTAACGTTTCTCTTTAAGTTAAAACCTAAAAAGCGTATATATTTATTAAATAGATTATTTCTAATTAGCAATCTATTTTTTACTTTTTAAAAATAGTAATTTCGTATTAAGAGCTAGTAATATAAATAGAGCTTCTTAATAATTTTTTAAAAAGTTCCTTTTTTATTATAATAATCGTAACTTTAATAAGAGGTTATAAAAAGATCTTTTTAGGGATAATAACTTCTTCGTTAAGCTAATTTGTAATATTTATAATACTTATAACTTATATATTATAACTATTATAATCTCTAAATCTTTTATTTTTTTATTATACCGTCCCTTATACTTTATTCTTAAGTAATATGCGGGGAGTAATTAAGAGGGCTATAAAGAGATTATTTAAGTCCTCGAGGTTATATTTATAAAACCTTTATAAAAAGGATTTTTTTATGTATTATCAATCTCTTAGCCTTATATTTTTTATACTTTTTACTATATTTATTAAAAACGCTATACTTAAAAATCTTTTTTTAATTATATAGTACTTTTTTATACTATACTTCTTAAGCTCGTTTATTATATTAATTAATTACGTAAGTAGTTACGTAAGTAGTTCTTTTTACTAATTAATTAATTAATTAATTTCTAATTACGGGCCGGCCGTAAGTAAGTTAATTAATAAAAAAGGATTATATAAGGTTAATAATCATAGCTCGGTTATTTTAATATTTTTATTAATTATCGTATTTTAATATAATAAACGTCGGCTTTTTATAAGTAGTTAAAAGTTACGATTTCTTTATTTTATTCTATTATAAAGATTTTACATTTTATTACCTACTTTTTATAAAATTAAGTAGTACAATTTTTTATTACGTTCTATTTAAAAAGGTCGTTTTTTTTATATAAAATATTTTATTAATTTATAATAATAAAAATTAATTATTAATTAGTATTAATATTATTATTATAAGGATAGTAATTAATTAGTTCGAACTATTAATTAACGAAGTAAGTTAATTAAACTATTTTAATATATTACGTAAGGTATAAAATGGAAGTTCTAATCGTAAGTTAAGTAGTCTATAGTAATCGTAAATAGGGCCCCTTATTAGCCCCTACATAGCCTCGGCCGTATGCCGAGGTCGAATTAGACTTCTAATCCGACAGGTGAAGTGCTGCCGTTTCATGTCCCGTTGGGCGACTTGTCACAATTATTTCCGAGGGAGAAGAGTCAGCGGCATCAGAGATGACATACGAATCCTATGCGCCGAATGCCGTCAAAGGTCAGGTCTGGTCTGTAGTAGTATTATATGAACCAACCCCAGCTCTTCCTACTGTGATAGTCGTGGCTCATCTCGGTTTGTTATTGAGGTTAGGAGAAGAACTTATGCAATTCATAAAGTAGACCGGCCCCGTTGTCTCTCGAAAAACCTACAAGGTGATCACGCCATGCGAACCCACGAAAGAGAAGTAGGCCGTAGCTCATGACCGAGTGGGTCAAACGCCGTCTGCACTTCATGACCTTCAAGTGGCCTGACTTAAGCCAGGGTTCAGCGACGAATGAACATACTCCAACTTCTAAAGTTGTTCACCATGATTGACGTCATGTGCGTGTGGTTACCTAGGATTTGGTATTGCGTGTAATTCGGTTTTTTGGTTTGGTTTGGGCCGGCCACTCGGTGCCGAGATCCACTCATTCTCGGGTTCTGCTGGAGCTGAGCCGGGGTTTGGGTCCGGCATTCTTCACGGGACTTTCCGGCAAATTTGACCCGTAATGCAACGAGGGGAGAGGTGTTGTAAACTTATGGATTCAGAGACCCTGAAGTTGGTGCAGTCGGTGTTTGAAAATGAATCATGTGCTTCCTAGGAAGTATCGTCATGGTAACGGCCACACATGGTCTAGAGGTACCTGAGGAGGTACACTAAATATGTAGATACCTATGGAAATGGATGGCTACTGAATTTCTTACTAGACTTACAAGTGGGAATCATTTCCAAGAAAAAAGTCCCTTCACGTGGTACTGTATAGTGTATCCCGACCTTCTAATTCTTCAGACCTCTACATGAACACGCGTCTACAGGTCTAGGAGCTTTTCGGAAAGCTCGCCGGAGTCGGCGTCTCCACCACCTGGCCATTGTGGATCAGCATATTGCCATCATTGTAGTCCGAGACAATATCCTCAATGTACGCATAATCAAGACCTCGCAACTCGTCTTCCTCAGTAGCGCGCAGATGCATGCCCGGAATATTATTTATGAGGAACAACAAGATGCAGGAGACAAAGAACGACCAGGCAGCGCAAGTCGTCGCGCCTGCCAACTGTAGACCAAGCTGTCTGAAGTTCCCATTCCACCAGCCGCCCTCATACGAGTCGCCGCTAACTCCGTCGAGAGCAGGTACCATCTTGTGGGCAAAAAGACCAGTCAGAATATCACCAACGTATCCACCGACACCGTGAATGGCAAAGATATCGAGACCGTCGTCGACACGGAGGATATACTGGTATCGAACGGTGTAGAAACAGCAGATGGCTGTGATAATTCCGACAAGAGGTGAGACGTAGACAAGAACTATTATAGTTGTTAGCGCAAACATGGGAATACAACGAGAAGGATATTTTTACCGAAGCCAGCTGCCGGGGTGATACCGACAAGACCGGAGATGATACCCGAGCAGAAGCCCACCAAGCTGAACTTCTTCATGTACATGTAGTCCAACAAGGCCCACGTAACTCCACCACCACAAGCAGCAAAGTTGGTGTTCACAACGACATAGATGGACCGCAAGCTAAGGTTAGCCGTGCTAGCTCCGTTGAAGGCAAACCATCCAAACCAGATGAGAACGGTACCCAGAGTCATCAGCAAAGGGTTGTGGCCCCTAAACTGTGGGACGTGCCTCTTCTTCGTGGACGTGCTGCTGTCGTCGATGCGGGGACCCAACATCATGGACCAGGAAAGGGCTCCAAAACCACTGGCGATATGGACCGGACCGGAGCCCGCAAAGTCGTAGAGGCCGAGGTTGTACAGCCAACCGCTAGGGTTCCACTCCCAATATGCCAAGCTAAAGGGCAAATCAGCATTACTCTCATACACGTGTGCTCGATATAGAAGGTCTTGGACTTACATGTAGTAGACGAACGTGTTCCAGCAGAGGAGGAAAAGCATGCTGGGCCAGAGACGGCCGCGCTCGAGCATGGCACCGGCCAGGATCATTGCCGTAGCTGTAACAAAGGTGAAGCCAAAGGCAGCATCTGTCCAACAGACGATTATTAGTGTCTCCATCCCCATTGATATCGACCATCTCAGGAGATACTTGACTTACACAAGATGTCTGGGATATCACTGTTGGCAAACGAAGGAGAAGCCAGGAGGTTGTGGAATGCGGCGTGGGACAGGTCGCCGAGGATAGGGTTCGTCGTGCGTGACTGGTACAGCGATGCACCGTAGATCCAGTATTGTAGGCCACAGGCGCATGCACAGAAGAGTGATTGGAGAACCATCGTCATGGCGGATTTCCTACGATGCATTCCGGCGTAGAGAAAGCCGATGGCCGGCGTAATCTGCCAGCACAGGATTGTGCATACCAGCACCCAGCAGAGGTCACCCTACGGATTGTTCACACGAGTTAGTGGGCTTTGAACCCCAATCGAAATATTTTTTAGGTCTTCAGAAGAACTTTTGTCAAATTCTTTCCTTACCTTGTCATAAGGCGCATTGAGGTCATGGGTGATTGGGTTGCCTCCCGTTGGGTCGGTGGCATAGTCCGGGAACTCGGTCACAGGGATGACTTCCGTCATGATGTATCACGACAATACTTCCAACGGAGAAGTATTATGATGCAATGACTGAGATGGCGGGCAAGCGAAGGCAATGCTGCTTTTTTTCTGTTAAAGAACTAAAGCCTCGGAACGTCAACCTCCAAGCTTGACAGGACATTAGGGAGCCACTTAAAGCTTTCGTCAATCTTCAGATGTTGGCCAAGCTGCCATGCTGTCGGTATTGCTATCACTTGGCACCAGTACGAACCTCGGATAAGGTTGGCTCTGTAACAAAATTAAGCATGTTCACAATTGTCTTGGGCACTGGATGCCAGATAACACCACCCTCCCTGATTGGCTTGTCTCTGATAGACGAGCTTCACCGGGGACACGAAAAGACCTATTTTTCTACTCAATCCAGGAAGCTCTCGAGCTGGTTTCTGGGCACCAAAAGTCTGGGCATTGCTAGGGGTGACTGGAAAGGGATGAGGATCAGTGGGTTCAACTGTCTTGCACCGTGAACCACGACCGGTCTAAACTGCTGGAAACGGATGCGGGAGCCTGTCCAATTAGAGTCAAGTAGAGCGGGAGGGACGCGGTTTGAAGGGCAGCCGTTTGGTCCAACACGTGAAAAGGGGAAGGGCGCACGGCGTCATAAGCCATGTGTAACAACCTTACCGTAGGTACGGAGTATAGCTGTTGGTATCCCTATCACAGGGATATTAGTCAATTAGTTCAAACCGTGGGTTAACGAAGTAGGTTAATTAAACTATTTTAATATACTACGTAAAGTATAAAAAGGAAGTTCTAATAATAAGTTAAGTAGTTTATAGTAATTATGAATAGGGCCCCTTATTAGCCCCTACGTAACCTCGGCCGTATATTAAAATTAAATTAAACTTTTAATTTAATATTAACTTTCTTTTTTTTTTATTAATCTAATTACTATTACTACTATAATTAGAGGTTTAATTTAACCTCGGGCCCTTTTATTAAGTCGTTTCTTTTTACTCCTTTTCTCTACTCTTTTTATATAATTTATTTTTTTATTCGTACTATTACCTTTTTTTTATTAATAAATTATTCTAACCCGTTATTAAGTACTATTTTTAGAAAAACGTTAGTAAGGTTATTATTATTATTAATTTATTAAATCTCGAAGATCTCTCGTTATTTATATAACTACCTAAGGGCTATAATATTTATTATAAACCTCTTTTTTTTTATAATACTTAGTTTAATAAGGTACTCGTATAGTGAGTATAAATCGGTATAAATAATCGTAAAAATTATAAAAAGGTTAAATTAATTTATAATCTTTTTAAATATAATTAAAATTATATAAGTAAGGTTAACGCTATTAACTATATTATAAACCTTAAATATAAGTACGCTACGTATTATTTACTTACTCTTTATTAATAAATAGTAAATAATATTACCCTAAATCGTAAATTAGTCCTTACTAAGCTTCTTATTAACGAGGATAATAACATATCTTAATTATAAAATTAGGTTATTATTATTTATAAATAATCCGTTAATAAATACGTAGAGCCTCGCTAAAATAAGCTTAATAAGTTAGTAAATAAGGCCTTAGTTATAGTATTTTCGTTATTATTATAATTATTAATTAAGAGTATTAAAGTCGTTCTCTATAGGCTCTATAGTTTACGTAGTTTTAATGTGGTTAAAAATGGCCTTAGGCTAATAAATATTTATAATATATACTCTTTAAGCGAGCTTAGCCCTATATTACTTCTTATAGTTAAGGGATTTTAAATTAATAAGGGTAATCTTTTCGCTTTATTCTTTTATTAAAATATTATATTATCCCTTTTCATTATTAAAATCCCTCTATTAAACGTTAATAAGGATTCTAATATTAGGACCTCTTTTAGTTTAGCTATAAATTTAGCCTTATAAAGCTCTTTATCCTCTTTTTTTATAAACTTAATATTTAATAAACCTAGGGTATTATTTATTTATATTCTTATAATATTAAAGAGGTTATTTATATATATAGAAATTAAGAAATAAGGATCGTATATTAACGTAATTATTAATAATTAGTTAATATAAAAGTCGTAGTACGTTATTTATTAATAAGTACCCGATTTTACGAGGCTATATAACGGCTTAAGTACTTATTAGTTATTTCTTTTAAAAAATAAGTAAAGATCTTCTTTATAAGCTTAGTTACTAATTAAATATACGCTTATATAATATTATAACTCTAGATCTAGTATCCTCTCTATTATAGTAATATTATTAATACTATTATAAAGTACTAGCTATAGTATTAAACTATAAGTAACTAAGTAAGTAGCGTCGCTTTTTTAATATTACCGTACCCTTATATAACGTACCTTAATTTTTTATATAACTATAGGGTACTTTTCTTTTTAATTTCTAAAACTATATGCGATTTAAAAATATATAGATTTATATTTTTAACTAGATTATAAAAGATAAATTAATAAACCCCTCGATGACGTAGTATTTCTACTTTTATAAGGTCTAATCTTTTATAAAGTCTCTTAGCCGTTATAATTATACTATTTTTTTATAATTAAGTTGCGAGTATAAAATCGGCCTTCTTTTTTATTATATTTATTTATATATTCTGCCTTTGCTAGCTACTCGGGCGGTTCTTAGTATTATTTATATAGTATTAATATATAGTATTAGTAAATACTTATACTATCTCGCTAGACTATTTTTTTAGATTTTCTAACTTTTTAATTTTCCCTCTTATAAAATTTATAACTATAGATTATTAATAGTAATATTAGGCGCCCGACGCTACTACTTTATAAGCCTGCGCACCTAGCTAAGTTAGCTACCTTTCTAAGTAATAATAGCTTATAATAGTATAGTATCGGAGATGCTCTCGTTACCGTTATTAAGAATAATGCCGACCTCTATAAGCTACTAATATCTTTAACTTTAACTCGTATATATATATATTCGTTACCTCGTTACTTTTATTAAAATCGAAAACGCTACTTCCCTCGCCGTTTATTACTATTGCGCTATTACTATTACGTTATTACTATTGTACTATTACTATTATTATTACTATTTAACTATTTACTTTAAATATACTTTATTAAAATACTAAAACGTTACTAATAGCTCGTTAGTCCTTAAGGCTTCCTTAATAACTAAAAGTTCGATCTTATAAGTATTATACTAGAGGACCCCGAGCTATAAAAAGACCGCCTTAATAAATATTATATTTATAATATTAATTGATAAAAAATAAATAGATATATTATAATAAGTATCGCTCTTATCGGCGCTTTTTTAATATAATAAAGTAGTATAAATAAGCTTAGACTTAATAATATAATTAAGAGCTTAAAAAAAGTATAAATAAGCGTATTAAATAAGAATATTAATAAGGAGAGGTTATTATTAAATAAGATAAGAGGAGAAAGTAAGGAGTAGTATTTAGTTATTAAAAAGGTAATTAATATACTATGGTAGCGGGGTTATTAATATCTTAAGTTTAGTTAGTATTAATAATTAGTAACGGTTATAGCCGGCTATAGTTAGTTATAAAGTTTTATTAAAATACGTAATAAAGATACTCGATATTGACCCTAATAAACTAGCTTGCCCGTGAAGGCGAAGATGGCCCCTAATGAGGCGGACCGGACCCCAAAGGGCTTTTTTATTATATAAAATATACTAATTATAATATTATTAGTAATAAATTATCGTAGTAGTACCCTTTATCTAGGTCTTTTTATATAGTAGTTTTTTTCTAGCTTGATAGGCGCAAAAGATCGACCTTAACGGGATTACGTTTTTAAGGGAAATTATATAATATAATATACTTTTTAATTATATAATATACGTAATATACTCTAAGTACGCAGGGCAGCTTGCCCATCCCGAATTGTATGGCGGTTTTCGTATCAAAATCACTATATTGCGTTGAGCGCGTGCTTAGGGCACATTGCGCATATTATATAGTTAAAAAGTGTACCGTATCGTATGATTTCCCTTAAAAGCGTGATCCCGTTAAGGTCGATCTTTTGCGCCTATAAAGTCGGAAAAAAACCACCACATACTCTAAGTACGCACTTAATATAATATAGTAATTTTAATACGAAAACCGCTATATAATTCGGGATAAGTAAGCTACCCTATGACTTATTAATAATAAGCTAAGCGATATATTTACGTAGTAGCGCTAGCTAGAAAGGTTAATAATAAAAGTTAGCTATAAAAATTAGAAGCGGCCCTTAACTATAGAGGTTCTGAACTTTAATAGCGACGTAGAGGTTTTTAAAAAAAAGGGCTAAAAGGGCTAATATTTAGTTACTCGTACTAGAGCTCGTAAAGATTTTTTTTATTTTTATTATATTTAATATTACTTAAAACTACTCTTTATTTAAACTAAATAAATCTATTAAATAAACTTATTAAACGAACTTATTAAACGAACTTATTAAACGAACTTATTAAACGAACTTATTAAACGAACTTATTAAACGAACTTATTATTATATAAACTACTATTTTATTTTTAATATATAGTTAGTAACTAGCGGGCTAGGACTCTTTAAAAATACCCCTAGATAAGTCCCCCCCTCTAGGGCTTAATAAATTAGCCCCCCTCGACGCCCTAGTTATTATAGTTAACATAAGTATACCTAAGGAGTAGCGTAGTAGTTTTTAATAATATAGAATCCGGTTAAATAATAATACGAATATTATTAATAACTAGGCTAATATAAATATTAAGATTTAATATATTAATACTAGCTTAGGGATTATATTTTATAAAGCTAAAAATCCCTCTAATACGGGCTATATTATAAACATAAGGGAATATATAAGGGGCTTTTTAACCCTTAATAAAAAAGAGTATATAATACGGGATCTAGCTACTTATACGGGCTAGTATTAAGAGGTCTTATATACGTTAGAGTAGGTATAGCTTACCCTCTAAATAGGTAGCAAAAGGTCGGGAGTTATTAATAAAAAGGAGATAACGGTCGAATTAGTTAATTACTATTTTAATTAGTAATTAAGTATAGAGCGTAATATACTTAGTTTTCCTTAATACGTAATATATAATACGGCCCCGGCGGATTGCTCCGTCGGGGGGCTAGGTCTTTTTATATATCTTAATAATATAAGTATTATCTCTTCCTTACCGTTATTATTTATTTATTTTACTATAATAATTTTATTAAAAATAATCTCTTACTCCTCTTTATATTACTAAAGGGATTCCCTTAGCTTTTTTTTTATTTAGCTTATATCTCCTCGCTAGGATTGGTATAATACGGTCGTACTACTATAATTAATATTTTAAATAGTTAGTCTCGATCTTTAATAACGATATATAAACGTTTATTAACCGAGATTAATTTATATAAGCTTAACTACTATTTAGTAGTTTTTTTTTATACCCTAACGTCTAAGTTTAATAATATATTAAGGTTAGAGCTTATATTTAGCCTATTACGGGCGATTATTACTTTATTAACCCGCCTTTTTATATTTATTTTATAAAGTACTTTTATTACTTTATTAATTACCTACGCTCGCTAGGTTATATTTAGTAATAATAGCGATGCTATCGTTATCCTTAAGTATACCCCGAATACGAGAAGCGTTAAAACTAGCCCCTTTAAGCTTATAATATTATTATAATATTTAAAAGCTATTGAAAAATACTTTTTATTCGTAATATCGGAGTACTTATTATAAATAATTTTAAACGCTCTTTTTAACTATTAGTAAGCTTTTTTTACTTTATTTATACTATAATAAGCCTTAATAAGTACGATTTTTAATTATATACTATACGTAGTAATATTACTTTTAAATTCTACTAATTTAAAACTAGTACTTATATCGGTTCTAATCCTATTTAGTAGTCCTTAGTATATATCGATCTACGCTTTTTTAAGTATTAACTACATAGTCTTAATAAATAAATCCCTAAGGAATTAGCCTCTTTAGAATAATATAGATTTATTAATAATATATAGTACTAAGTAATTATTTAAATAGAAAATATTAATAACGATTTCTTAGTTAAAGTTAAGCTCGTTATATAATTTAAACTTAAATCTACGTGGGCCTTAGGTATTTATTTAGTATTAATAATATACTTTTATTAAGTACTTTAGAGCTCTTATTTTTTCATTATTTCCTAATTATTTAAAAAGGTTATATAGCTTTATAAGTAATAAGTAGTTAAAGCGCTTATATAGTTACTTAAGCTCGCTCTTTATAAAATAGTTAATAAATTCTATATCTAATTTAAGCTTTATAAACGTATACCTTTATTGCCTTTTAATAAGTATAAACTATTTATTATTTAATAATCTATCCCTTATATTATTAAATATAATACTTAACTAGTTTATATTTTTTTAAGTATAGTAAAAATAGTATATTAATAAATAAAATATAAAAAACTATCGTACCTAAGTATATATTAACTTTTACTATACTTAAGGCGTATATTTCTTTACCTAAGCTAAAGCTAATCTTTATAATACTTATTATTAACGTATTTAACGTAACTAGGGATATTTTTTAGAGTATATAGAATTACTCCTTACCCCTAGTTAACTATTATAATATGCTTATATTTAAGATAATTCCTTAGAAAATATCTAGGCCGTATTATTTATTAGTATAGAATACTTATATAAGCTTAGTATTTAAGTAATTAGGGGGGTATAAAAAGGACCCCTTTAATTACTTCTAGAGTCGATTAGTACTATATTTTTCTTTAAACGTTAATAAAATAGAATTTAATATTATTAGATTCGTCTTTTTACCTTCTTTTATATTTAATATCTAAGGGATCTTCTCTTACTATTTATATATAAAAACCTACTTATTAAGAGCTTTTATTACTTTTTATTTATTTAGCTTTATATATCCCCTAGAAGCTAACGGGGTAAAGAAGGAGTAGTTAATCTCGTTAATTTTATTAAAGTCTAATTTATTAATATAAGGGGTAAGATTTTCCTTATTTTCCGAATTTTTTATTATATACGGATCCCCTAGGCCACTAATTATACTTTTACTAAGTTCTATACTTCTAGATCTGCCCTTATATATAATAAAGAATTAGTTAAATTACTAAGGGCTAGTTTTGCTATTTATTATTCTCGATATTTTATACTATTTATACGATTTAATACTTTTTTTTAAAATAATTACTTAACTAATAGCCGTTCTTTTTATATATAAAACACTTTTCCTTTTATTACTTTTATTTTAAATCGAACTAGTAGCTAGCTAAGGAATCTGTTTTTTTAGTTTAATAATTACCGTACTTAGCGTCTTTTTTTTTATTTTTATATATATAGTCGACTTAGTATTATTAATAAGGATTATTATAAGATTATAAATACGTTTAGTAAGGTATCCTTAACTCGATATTAAAGCTAGACCTTAGCCTTGAGTAAAGGGTCTCGTAATACTTAAGTAGTTAATATAAAATTACCCTCACCTCTAAGACTTTTTAAATAATAATATATAAATACCCGACCTTTTATTTATTTATCTCCTTATTTAACTATATTTTTATTAGCTTATTAATATAATTAATAAGTTTTTTAAAAATCTCTAGCCTCGTTTTTCTTTTCATTATTCTAGTTATAAACTTAAATAATAGTACCCTTAGCTCGGATAAGAGCTCTAGAATTTTATTTTAAATCTTAAAGCGACTTTAAATTACGTTAATTATACTTAAGAAGTTAGTTTAATTAATAGTATATACTACTTAATAATAATAATCCATAGCCTTATTAGTTAGTACGACGTTAATTACTAAGTAATATTATTACTCTCGGGTTTTAACTTTTTTATAATACTTATAGAATATTATAAGGGTTTTTTTATAGAACTTTATATCTCTTTTTTAAGTATAATTTCTTTTTAAAAAAGATTTTTATAAAGTTAGTAAATTATTTTATAATAATAATTATTAAGTTAGTTTCTTTACGTATCCCTTATATATTAAAATAGTTATTTTAACTTTATATAATTAATTATATACCTCTTTAGCTAATAAATAATAAGCTACGTATTAGTAACGTTACTAAGCTAGTTATTAAAATTAATAAGATTACTAATAGCCGCTCCTCTTATATAATCTCTATAGCCCTTATTATAATAAGTACTAATATATTATTATTAGTAATTTTTAATAAAAATTCTAGTTAGTTTACTTTTTTATTAAAGTCGTAATATTTTATTATTACTCGATCGATTTAATTTTAATCTTATAATATAAATTCGTTAATAATAACTATTATAATAAGCGTTTTATAAGCTCTTTATCTTATTACTTAGGATAATAAAATACCTTAATAATAGAAAAATTTAATAACCCTCTTTATAACGTTCGGATTAGCACTTATAAACTACTCGTCTTTTTAATTACTTAGGTTATAAATAATTTTATAAAATAAAAGTTACTCCTCGAGCCCCTTTTAAATATAGATTTTTATAAAATAGACTAATATTATATTAATTTACTTATTATTAAAATTATTAAAATCTCTATATACTAACTTTTTAGTATTTTAGTTTAACTTTTATTTATTTATATAGTATAAAAATCCCTCTTTTTTAGTTATATACTAACTCGCTCCTTATTATTCCCTAACTCGTATTTCGATCTATAATAGTTAGTATATTTATCTTAATAAGGTCGTCTTAAAACTACTAATTAGCCTTAGTAATAGTATATTATTATTAATTATTAAATTTATTAAGGTCTAGGACCTTCTTACTTTCTCTTATCTCCTCGTACTAAGCCTCGTTACTATTTATTCTTAGTTTTTTTAATTAAATACTATTTTAATAATTCTTTTTTAATTACTTAATTAATTAACATTAAAAATAGATTTATAAGTAGCCTAACGACGCCTTAATTATATAGCGTTTCTTTTTAAATTAAAACCTAAGAGGCGTATACGTTTATTAAATAAATTATTATTAATTAGTAGTTTATTTCTTATTTTTTATAATTAGTAATCTTATTTCAGAAGTTAGTAATATAAAAAAGAGCTTTTTAATAATTTTTTAAAGGGTTCTTTTTTTATTATAATAATCGTAATTTTAATAAGAAGGTATAAGAGGATCTTTTTAAAAATAATAGCCTCTTTATTAAGCTAACCTCTAATACTTATAATATTTATACTTTATAAATTATAATTATTATAATTTCTAAATCTCCTCCTTTTTTATTATATTATTTTTTACGCTATATTTTTAAACAATATTTAGAGGATAATTAAGAGGGCTATGAGGAGATCGTTTAGGTCGTTAAGGTCGTATTTATAAGCTCCTCGGGGGAAGTTTTTTTATATACTAAAGATCTCTTAGTTTTATAATATTTACTCCTCTTATTACGTCCTCTAAGTATACTATACTTAAAAATCTTTTTTTTAATCGTATAGCGCTCTTTTATATTATACTTCTTAATCTCGTTTATTATACTAATTAATTAAGTAAGTAGTTATATAAGTAGTTCTTTTTATTAATTAATTAATTAATTTAATTAATTTCTAATTACGAGCCAGCTATAAATAAGTTAATTAATAAGGAAGGATTATATAAGGTCGATAATTATAGCTCGGTCGTCTCGATATTTCTATTAATTATTAGGAGTTATTTTAATATAATAAATATTAGTTTTTTATAAGTAGTTAAGGGCTACGATTTTTTTACTTCGTTCTATTATAAAGATTCTACGTCTTATTACTTACTTTTTATAAAATTAAATAGTACGATTCTCTTATTACGTTCTATTTAAAGAGGTCGTCTCTCTTATATTAAATATTTTATTAATTTATAATAAGAAAAAGATTAATTATTAATTAGTATTAGTATCCTTATTATAAGGATATTAGTTAATTAGTTCGAACTATAGATTAATAAAATAAGTTACTTAAACTATTTTAATATACTACGTAAGGTATAAAAAGGAGGTTCTAACCGTAGGTTAGGTAGTCTATAGTAATTATAAATAGGGCCCCTCGTTGGCCCCTGCGCAGCCTCGGCCGTATGCCGAGGTCGAATTAGACTTCTAATCCGATAATAGCTAAACATTGGCTTCTAGTAGCACTGTAATACCTAGGCAGCTGAGTGTCGTTTGATAGGGGCTTACGGATACGTGCAAGGAAATCCTGACAGCATTAGAGATGCACGGGCGCTGCGGCCTCCGCAGCCTCGAGCCGCGTGAGGAACGGTCTTGCGGGCACAGCCGGGGGAGCGTGGGAGACGTGGGAGACATCCAAGACAGGGTCGTCATCAAGCGGGGTCATCCCGCATCCCATGTTCCTGACCTTATCGCTGCATCATCAGTGGATGAGAGAGGGTGCCGGGTAGATTTAACAAATTGGGCTAGACTCTGTGACGCGAAATGGATCAAGGCTCAAGCTCTCGTCCGTGTAATCTTTCCGGTTCCGGTGAGGGTGTGAAAGACGACGTCTTGCCCTCCAGACTGTAACGCGCCGCATCATGCGGATGGTCAAACGGTAGCATAGAGGCGGCTGCTGGCTAAATCTACCAGATGCATCTAATCGACCCTGTGACTTGTGTTCTGAGCATCTTGATAGACCATAGTTGTGCTCGCGAGTAGCGAATACTTATCCCCTAGCCTCCAGCGACGAAAATGGACGTATCGGTGCTAAGTCATTTTGTATGACAGAGCAAAAGAATCGTCCGCAATGTCCTCCGCGATTGAACTCGGTGACCGTTATGCCGTCACAACAGTGCTTGGCATCGCCGCACTCACCAGTGCCCTTCTCTATCTCATAAGCAGTCTCATTGACAGCCGGAGGGTTTTCTCGAGGTTCAACCGACCCCCGTCCTTCAGCCAGCCGGCCGAAAAGCCTTCCGCCACTACGGCCGAGAAACAGAGCTATGTGGACGCGTTCCCGCCGTCTCGAAGAGCAACAATTGCGGAGCTTGGACCACAATTCGCGGACGTCAAAGAGGTTGACCTCGCTGTGACGCCGAAGCCTCTGTTGAAAGTGGATGCCGACTACCGATCCGCCGACCCCTCTCTGTTCAACTTCAGTGGCTTCAGCATTGATGACATTCAGAAACTCGGCGACTTTCCAGACTATACAACTATCTCAGGTGTTCCATTGCCGTCGCCATTGGCAGATTTTGACATTGACAAGGCCGTCCCGCGGCCCTACCGACCGTTTAGATGGGCTTATCATCAGACCATGTGTAAGTCCCGCCAGGATTCTAGAAATCGTGCACTCAAACTCATATGAAGACTGCCAGCTTTAACCAAGATGGATACGGATTTCTGGATCGAGCTTGAAAACACATACAGGGAGCGCGTTGCCGAGCGCAAAGATCTGTACGCAAAGAATGGCAGTGATGTTCTCGATAGCATGCCCGGCTCCGAGCTCGCCTGCAAAGAACTTATGGAAATGGTCCTTCAGTTTATCTGCGCAAGATATCCCAATCAATTCAAGCTCGAGGGTAACATCTTGCACAACAACATTCTTGGGACAACGACAGATCTCTCTGCCACTGAGCCACTGATTGTGCTCTTGGACAATGTCCCTGAGGACTTTGGAATCATGCTTCGAGATCACGAGACTGGAAAGTATGTTCTGAGAGCCGGAATAATATGCTCCTCTGTTGGCTGGAAACTCAGTGAAAAGGTGGGCTTGGGGCTGCCAGGCATACACAAAGTTGTCCCAGACTACAAAGAAAAGATGGAATTCAGCATGGATCGGTAAGACCCCAATCTGAGTGCGGTTGATGGTTCAATGTTCCTATCACTGACATAGCTCTAGATTCTTCACTAAGATGCCCACCAACAAACCCATTCAACGTGGTTCATGGGGTCTTGAGAAAGGCCAGCCGCTGTATCTTCCTTCCGAGCACCCCGAATTTTCCCATCGCGAGCATCAAACCCCTAGCCTTCAGCCCGAAGAGGTTCACCTACGCGTCGACTGGCAGACCTTGCGCCGCCTCCCGTTGTCTGGTGGCGTTGTCTTCAATTTCAAGGCCCTGTTCACGCCATTAACTGAGTTCAAAAATGAGCCTTATATTCCTTCTTTGGTTCTCAAAGTGTTGAACGAGGGTAAAGAGAGCCTCTTGAAGTACAAAGGAACATGGCATGTAGAGCATGTGGTCAAGCCGACTTTGAAGGAGTATGAGAAGTATCAGGTTGAGAATGGTCTGATTGAGAAGGATTGGGAGCCGCAGACCTTAGCAGAAGCGCCTTTCTTCAAGGGCTGGGAGAAGAAATGGACTGTCCAATGATATAACATGTATTTATACCACAACGCATAGCTGACATCTTCATGAGAATTAATAAAGTCTCAAGAGTCTTTAGATCACGCTGTCACAATTCTTTTATTGTCCAACTCATTGATCTAATTATGTCACGAGTTATGGCACGTAGCAATGGGCATACGGAGTGTAGTAAAAGTGGCTTAATTATCTAAGTAGAAATAGATAAAAGGAAAAGGTTTATATATACGATATCTAAAATAGATACGTGATTTAGTACGTAACGGGTACTTTATAAGATACGGATTACGTAATATACCCCCTAATTACTATTACTAAGGAGCTATTATACCTAAAATAGGATCTCCAAATGCCCTTATAAAGGCCCGATTTAGTTAAATATAAATAAAGGAAAAATAAGCGTAAGAGATATATGTTTTTTAAACTACGTTTATTATAAATATATCCCTTTATTTAAAATAAATAGAATCCTAACTTAGAATAGTACGTATTTTACTACTTTTAGTATATAAATTACTAAGGTCGAGGCTACCTAGCCGTTTTATATATATTTAAATTCTTATAGTATTACCTAGCTATTATTTTTTTTCTTTTTTTTAACCTCTCGTAATTATTATAAGTACCCCCGTTTATTACGCGCGCGTACTTATATTATTAAATTATTTACTAACTTTATTTTTAATATAAATATTTAATATATTTAGAAATAATGGTAAGTTTTATATAATTTTTATAATACGTTTTATATATAGAATATATAGTTTATTAAGAGTTTAGATAGATAATAATAACGACGAGCCCCTCGAGGTCGTTACTCCCCCCCCCCGCGCCCTCTAACCCGCTTACTAAGGCTTAGTTACTAAGCTCTCTTTCCTTAGCTAAGAGGATATCGAGGTTATTAATTAAGATACTAAGGACTTTATTAAGTTCGAAGCTCTTATTAATAATATTAATAAGGATAATAATAAAATAAATAGTAATAATAAAAGTTTTAATAAGTTTTTACTTATTCTCCTTTTAGAACTTAAAAATAAAAATAAGTTTAGTTTAGAAATCGAGCTCTTTAAAAAGGGTATGTTATATACTATTATTTTAAGAGTTCGTATTTAATATTATTTTAGATTTTAAAAAACGTAAGGCTAGCTCTTTTTGAAAGTAATAAAAAGTAAAAGAACATACTAAGAGGCTAAGGTACTTTTTATAATAAGTATAGTTCTTTTTATTATTTTAAGCCTATTTAACGTATACTTAGTCCCTAAGAAGCTTAAGAAAGAGGTTCCTAAGGAATAAGAGATTTAATATATACCCTATTTTTAAATAGCCCTTTAGTATACTAATTATAAAAATAGTAGTTGTTATTTTATAAGAAGTAGTAGCTAGTATATACGCTATTTTAATAGCTATTTAGCCGCGTAGTATATTAATATACTAATTATTTTATGATTAATAACCTAGGCTTTTACTAAGGCTATTATAAATAGCGCTTTTTTTTTATAAATATATTATCCTTTTTTATTTTTAAAAAGCGTACTCTTAATTATAGTTTTAATAAAATATTACTAAGCTCCGCGGTATTATTTATTAAATAAATAATAATACTAAGATATATAAGAACTATATTAGCTTTTATACTAAGGACTTCCTCCTCGCGCACCCCCGGACCCCTCCCCTAAGTACGCTTATATTATTAATTACGCTTATTATAATTATTTATAATTAACTTCTTATTACGCTACTCGCTCTTATATTTTAAGTTATTAACTTAATAATTACTCTAGCTCTTACTCCTCTTATTTATAATTTCGAGGACTTCGAAGTATATAAAATATAGTTCTTAATAAGTATAACTAGTCTTTTTATTATTAATATTATAATCCTAGCGGTCTCGTTCTTTTTAAACTAGGATTTTAAATAATAAGTATAAACCCTAGTCTTATTTTTATATATATATACCCTATAAAGTAAGGTTATTTTAAAAGTTTAGGCCTTTAAGCTAAGAAAAGTTCTATTTTATTTATTATTAAGCCTCTAGGCCGTACTCCGGGTTCCGTTTATTATTTACCTTTAGATATTAAGTTTTTCTAAGCATAGCCTAAATTAATTATTTTTAATTACTTTAGCTATTTATAATAACTTTTTATATATTATAGAGGTTAAGAAGTATATAGAAATATTCGAACTTAGTTTATAAAAAGTTTTTAATAAGCCTATTTATTAATATATTTTTATTACTATATAAATAACCTCGAAGCTACTTTTAGTATACTCTTATCTTAGCTATATATTTTAAATATTAATATAGCGAAATCTAGTAGCTATTCTTTTCCCTTTCCTTATAACGAGCCGAATCGTTTACTAATTATTATAGTTAACTAATTATACTTTTTTTAAGTTAAGGGTAATATTTTTAAAAAGGCGTTTTAAAACTATAATCTCTTTTACGGTTTTTTTAAAATAGAGAAGCTTAGCTTTAGTAATTAACGTCGTAATTATCGCTTAGTATACTAATTTTTATTAAATAAGGCTATTAAAAAAGAATATTATATAACCCTAAGATAATCGTTATATTACTTCGCTATTTACGAAGCTAGTATTTCTAGCTAGGAATAATAATTACGTATTTAGTATACTACTATAATAGAGCGTAAAATATTTTATTATATAAAGATACTAAATATACTAGTTAATTACTTTAATATAGGTTATGCTTAGGTTAGTTAGGAAACGTAATAATTATAAATAAATAAAAGCGATGTCTAGTCTAATTATAATAGCTATATAAAGTATATTTTTAACTTTTTCTTAGTAACTCTTTATTTTCTCCTTTATTACCTACCCCTTGTTTAATCTAAACTTCTTTTAAAAAAGAGGGGTAGCTAGATATAGCGAATTTATAAAATCGAAGTACTTAGTAATTTACTTAATATATACGTTATAAATAAAGTAAATCTTATAAATAGGACGGTCTTATATAATTTATACTCTAAAGAAATAATTAATCGGTCCGTTCTTTTTAAAGTTAATATATTTTTTTATATTATTAACGATTTTCTAAACTACTTCTTAGTCGTTTTAATAATAAAGAATAATAAAGTTATTAATATAAAATATTAGTATTACTTTTTTATTTATAATTTAGTTAATATAGATTTCCTCGTAGCTATATATTATATTTATATTATAAAGTATAAAAATAAAGGTTTAGAACTATAAAATTAGTAAGTCTTAGAGGCCGTATAGAGCGCGTTAG
Source organism: Colletotrichum cuscutae (assembly GCA_030869315.1). Taxonomy (NCBI): domain Eukaryota; kingdom Fungi; phylum Ascomycota; class Sordariomycetes; order Glomerellales; family Glomerellaceae; genus Colletotrichum; species Colletotrichum cuscutae. The sequence goes on from MPDP01000258.1 coordinate 71,872, forward strand.
AGTTTACTTATTTTATTAATAACCTTATATCCCTCTAGGAGTTTAATAATTACTAGTTTTTTATTCTTAATAAGCGTGTTAAGGAATGCGTTAATAGTATTATATTAGTTAGCCTTAAGGTCGAATTAGGTAGCTATTACTATTATAAGCCTAAAGGCTTTTATAACGAGCGTTAAAACGTACGTATTTTATAAGGGGTTAAGTAGTTATATATCCCCCCTTATATATATACGTATTTTTACTTTACTAACCTTATTATTAGCGTTATATTTATAAGTATATACCTATTTTAATAAAAGTAGGCTTTTTTATTTAAGATTACGGTCGACTTCTTTTTATATACTAAGATCTCATAGCTTTTTTATTTCTATATTTATAGTATTTCTAAGTAGCTTTTATAATTACTATAGGAGATATTTAATATTACTAAACTTCTTTAGTAGGCTCTAGAAGTTAATTTTAATAAGTCAGGGTTTCTAAACTCTTTTAGAGCGCTTTAGGTAGGTCTTATAAACTACTCCCTTTATTACTTAATAGAGTATTATATATTCTATACTACTTTTTTTTTATAGCTTTTTGCTAATTAGGTATAAAAGTAAAGAAAAAGTAGTCTTAGTAGCGGTTATAATAATTGCTATTTTTTATATTTAAATATAAGAGCGTTATAAAAATACTATTATTAAAGCATTATAGAGGTTTATAAGTCTAGTTTAAACGTCTAGGACCTAGTAGAGCTTTACTTAGTACTCGATAAGGTAGTTCTTATAAGCTCTGCTCTTATATAGTATTAGAGGTTTATTATAAAGCTTTCTTATTAACGTCGACTTTAGTATTAAGAATTATTTTTTTATAATTAGTACCTTATTTATTACGTACTTTAGTATTTTATTAAGAGTTATTAAGAATTAAAAGCTTAAGAACCTCCGTAGTATATATAAGCGCTCGTAAAGAGGAACGTAGATTATATAGAGTTATTAATAACCTAGTTACTATACTCTCTTTTTTACTCCTACTCCTAAGCTCGTATAACGGGGTTATCTTAGGGGTTAGTAACGATAATAAGACTATAGTAGTCTTTTTAATCTTATTAACTATACTTTATAATACGCTTATTAATTACTTAGCGTCCTAAATAGTTAAAAATCTAATAGTAATACTATTTTTAATTATAGAGTTATTTTAAGTACTAGTATTTCTAAAGTCTAAATCTATTTCTCTAAGTACTCGAATTAATTTATTATTAACGTTAAAGAGTTTTTATAGCTTTTAAATTATTAGATTTACTTACTCGCTTACGATAGCTTATTCCTCGTATACGGGATTATAAAAGACTTTTTTATTAAACTTAATATTTTTTATAATAAATACTTACTTGAGCGCAGGTACTTAGATCCTATATAGGTTATACGTTTTTAGTACGTATTTAACTAAGTATTTTATATACTCGCGGGGAAGTATTTTAAACTCTTTTTAATATATACCCCTTTTACGATCTTTATAAAGAGGGTATATACGGTAGCTATATATATAGAGATTACTAAGATACGGGGTTATTAGTTTAGAATTATATACTTAATAACTTATTTATTACTAGCGTTAATACTACTTTTATTAGTTAATTTTTATTATAATAAGCAAATCTTTATTATTAGCCTCCCGTAGGGTAATATTATAGATAAAGATTATTATTAATACTATTTTATTTTATAAATTCGTAGGGAGGTTTATAATAAGGCGTATTTTATAAGCTTTAGTAATTACTAATTAACTTATTCTTTTTACGTTATTTATAGGTTCTTTTATATATAGAGATAGAAGTTTTATTTTAATTCTTAGCTTATTATATTATATTTTATATACGTATTTAATATTAGCGATTAGGAGGGCGGTCTTATTATTATTTTTAAAAAAGTAGATTAGAGTCCCTTTTTAATAGCGGATCGCTATTTCGAGGCTCTGTAATATAAAAAGTACTTCTTTTCCTATTTTAGTCCTTAAAGGGAACTCCCTAAGCTACTTAGTATATTTATTAAAAGCTATGAGTATATATTATTATTTACTAAAAAATAGCTTAAAGTAGAATAGATCTTAGTATATATAGTATTATAGTTATAAAGCTCTTTTTAAGGGTAGTCCTCTTAAGATTACTAACTTAGCCTCGGATAATATATATACTTTATACTTAACTTATAATAAAGGTTTAATATATATATATTACGAGTCTTATATAGTAGTTAATAAAGAGTATTAAGTTTAAAATAACTTATTCTAAGGTACTATAAGAGCGTATTATTAAACCTCTTATAAGTACGTTAATATAAGCGACGGAATTTTCCTTAGCTAACTAGTAGTATTATACTAGCTAGGCTCTATAAAATATACTTAAGGATTATAAAAAAAAAGTAAGATTAAATAAGCTTATATTTAAAAAAGACTAGGTTATTTTTTTAAATAAGCTACTTTTTAATAGTACTCTTTTAAAGCGTTCCCTATTATAAAATATAATCTAGACCGCAGTACTAAAGTACGCTTTTATTTAGTAAAGTCTCTAAGATTATATTAATATAAAATCCCTTAACATAAGTAACGTTCTAAAGCTTTAAGTTATAAGTTCCCTTTTCCTTAGGGCTATTTAGAACGCCCTTTATAATATAAGTACTACGTATAGTAATAAGTAGTATAATAATCCCTAATTTAACGTAATTATTATTATTAAAGAGTACATAACTCTCGGGTTTAAAAAGGTTTTTATTATTAACTAGATATATTACTCTATAACTATTTATAACTATATTTTAAAATAGAAAATAAGTGCTATTTATAAAGGTACTAAAGATTGCGTTTATTTCTAAGTCCTAACCCTTTATAAGTATAGTAACTACGTAACCCTTATTAATATCTATTAATAAGCTCGCTTTAAGTTAGTTAAAAGATCTTTTTAAAAACCTAAGTTTCTTAGGGGTTCTATCGTTCTTTAGCTATCTAACTTTTTTAAGTTTATTATAAAATAATTTTTATTTATTTAATTTAATAGCGGCGAGGACCTCTTTTATTTAGTTTTTTAGTATTTATATTAGCGACTTATTAACGTTTTAGCTTATAAGTACTTATTTTAACTTTTAGTAAGCCGTTAGCTTTTATAAATATGCGCAATTATAAGGGTATATAATATTATCTTTATTATTTACGTCGTTAGTTATATTAGAACGTTTTATAAAAGTAGAGTAAGCCCCTCTTTATTTTAAAAGCTACTTAATATATACATCTTAAGTAACGAGGCTCAATATATACGTAATCTCTTCGAGGGTCTTAGTATTCGTTCTAAAGGCTATTAATTTGTTAAAAGTTTTATATATACGTTAGCCCTATATAAAGTTAAGCCTAGACTTAACTATAATTAAGAAATTAAGTATAGCGATCTTTTTATTAATTTTTAAAATATTATATAATTTAGCTTAGAAATAAGTAAACTATTACTCTTTATATTAGTATTATAAGTTAACTCCGGTCTTTACTTTATTAAGGGTTTAGTAATAGTCGTTTTAAACCGTATTTTTAATTATTACTTTAGAGGGCTAAAGTTCTTATTTTAGTTATTTAATAAGTTATTATATACTAAACTTAGAGCCGCCCTTAGTAGCTTTTTAAAATACGTATTTATAAAAAGTAGTATTAACTAATTTTATTAATTACTAAGCGAGGAGTTTAATATATATATTAATTATATTACGTTCTTAAGTTTTAAGTTATTTATATTTAATATTAAGCTTTTACTATTTTTAAATACTTTCGAGCGTATAAATCTTTTTTATAAATATAGTATAAGAATAGACTTAGTTACGTAAAATAAGTAATAAAGCTAGTTTTATAAAAAAAAACCCGGCTTAGTCCTATAAGTTACTCGTATTTAAAGAGGTCGAAGGGGTTATACTAAGAGTTAGGTTTAAAAGCTCTTAGTAAAGGATTTCTTAGTTTCTTTAGTTATACTTAAACGCCTTATAACGTACTTAATAAGCTCGTAGCTCTTTTTTATTATAAATTAAGACTAATTATCCAAATTTAGAGAGTAAAATAAGCGCCGTAAAAAGGTCGAGGAGTATATTAAAGTTTAGAGCGTCTAAGTTAACGTACTTTTAAACCCCTATACTCTTATTTATAGTATAAAAAGCGTTAAATTATTTAATTTAACTATTATAACTAGTTAACTTAGCTTAGGCTAAAGTAAGTATAAGTATATTAGTTATTTTAAAGAGATTATAAGAATTATATTAATAAGTACGTTATTATAATATAGGGTCTTAACTAAGAGCTAGGCTTATAATTATTACGAGTTATAGTACGTAATAATAAGTATATAGAGTATAATAAAAGTAGTTTAACTATTTAAGTAGAAATAAATAAAAAGAAAAGGTCTATATATACGATATCTAAGATAGATACGTGATTTAGTACGTAACGGGTACTTCGTGAGATGCGGATTACGTGACAAATTAAGAGAGACCTCGAGAAGGACCCCGCCTTACAGGTAGGTTGGGGCTTGGAGCTGCTATCGAACTTAGTCGTGATATTGTTTGCTGGCTACATGTACAAGCTATTCCATGATGAGACCATCAGTAGTGCCATGCCGCGTGAGCCAAGAGCTACAGGTGGCTAGCACGGGAGCGCGAGGTGACGTGGAGGTACATTGAGGTGAGTGGAATTCGTTACTAATGAAAACGACAGCAAATCAGCGGGAGCGAAGCGCGCTCGACGGGAAAGGAATAGCAGAATGCGGGGTACATGAAGCATTGAAGTGAGATTGAAACTCCTGTACGCGCATTACGCTCAAAAGACACGCAAACACCAAGAAGATTAAGGCTTACGTCGTGTGTTTTTCGCACATTGATGAGTTGGTCGGCCTCATTGGTATCGTGAGTTTCGGCCAAGGACCAGCCATGCCGGCCGAAGTCGGAGTATCTGAGAGACGCTTATGCAGTCACCCTATCACTCAGGTTCAAGCCACCCCGATAGAAATGATGATAGGTATGGAATGCGAAGAGAACGATGGCAGGAGTCTCCGAAAGTGCGAGGGCAGCATGGGAAACACGAAGAGGCGCTGGCTGGGCTTATCTTGGGCGAATTGGTCCTCCCGCGGCGGCCATCGGGATAGATAAAGGACAATAGAGTGGCCATGATTGGGCTTTGAGCCTGCATAATGCGGGGTGAACCGGGGGCGATCGCCGCGTGTCTTGGTCTGGAACTCCTTGAATCCCTGGAATTCTTCTCCCACCCTTGGTCCCTTTGCTTTCTTATCGCCGCAGCGCCGAAAACCAAAGAGTCTGCGGGAATTCGGGATCAACATGGTCTCCTTTTTCCTTCTTCTTTCGGGCATTCTTGGTCTTCAGGCAGAAGGGCAAGTGGCCATATATGTAGCATTATACGAAGTTATACGAAAAGTATGACTCTGACTCACGTTCATAGTGTCTTGAGCTGAACCTCTAGCGGGTTGACCTTTGCCTACTTCGTGTCACCGGACCGGGACCGCCGGAGTGACGACAGGCAGTGCATATCTGGATTAAAGTCTTCATAAATTTTGTGAGCCTGGTTACCTGTATTCTCTAGATCCACAGGACCAGTTCTGCTCTTCAATCACAGTTCACATCAACGGTCTAGCATGACCTTACAGAATGCAATACGGCGAAGCTCTATGGTCAGTGAGAAGCAACCACGATAGATATCGAAGGCGAAACGAACATCAAGCGGCATCGGTCTGCCAGCTGTGCCGCTCTCCCGCTGCAAGGATGGCGGGCGGGTTGCTCCAACCCGTCTCATCCATCAAACATGCCCCTACCACCAATCATGAACGTCGCTAGCTTATCATGCGCCAGCCAAGATACCTTAAACTACAATAGCGTCATAAGATGCCCTCCCCCGCGTTTATGGCACTGCCGCGACTGGGCCTGGGCTACCAGTATGAACCCTCATCCGATCGCGATGAACACCGACGACCGGTGACTCTCGGAACAAAAAAGTCCTTGTGGCCTGTTTCCATCCGTTCCTTGCTCAACGAACTCGAATTCGCGTCGAAACGACTTTGATCTGATATCCTATCGACTACCGCATTCAGCAATTCTCAACCGGACTTGGAAACCCCTCACTTATCGGAATAAAGTTCAATGGTACCCTCCAAGACTTCAAAGTCGGTATCCAAAACTAGAACTGGTCTCAATCCTCGGTCGAGATCGGGCTGTGTTACTTGCAAAGCCAAGCACGTACGTTGCTGCCACCCGTCTTATGCCTGTCCACTGAACCTCGATGAACGAGGATCTCACGGAAACGACCCCACATATGGTTGCTGACAAAATCCTGCGATAGTTGAAATGTGACGAGACGCGACCAGCTTGTCAACAGTGCACACGGAAGGGAATCAAGTGTGGAGGATTCGCGCAGGGCTTGAGATGGTCGTTCAAACATCAGCCCGCCCTTCAGGTTTTGACACTCGACGACTTCAACCCCCCTACGCAAACATCACCGAAACGACCAGCCGCCGACGCACCCGAGGGCCAGGCGCGCGCCAAAAAGGGAAACTCAGGTTCAGTGAGCAGCAGTAGTTCCCCAAGAAGTCGACATTCGATCTCTTCATCCTCTTCTAAGAGTTCAGCTCAGCGAGATGGGCCTGGAGAAAGGGATGAGGAGGCCAGTGGGGCTTATCAAATGAGCGATGGAGGAATGGATGAAATATCTCAACTTTTCGCGGAGGAACCCGTTTCACCTCGTCAACCATCTCTGGGTGTGATTGTTCAACAATCAGGCGCCTCAAGACCCGCAGATCAGACCCAGTTGGCTCCTTACTCACTATCGCCCAGTCTCGCCGACACCTCTTCGGCATTCATCATCAACTGGTTTGAGCAGGTGTGCCCAGCGTGGTCCGGCTTCGACTCGAACGCGAATCTGAATCGAAAGATCGCCATAGACCTCTGGAGAACCTCCGCCACGGTGTGCAGCTCTCTCGAGAGCATGTCCGCCACGTTCCTGGCATCCCGACTCCCGAGCATGAGGCAATCCGCACTACGGCTCATGCAACGAGCGACAGACTTCATTCAAGCCGAGCTCCAGGTCGTGAAGGCACAAGGCGAATTCCGCTTCGTTCCAACGGGTCTCATATTCTCGCTCTTCTGCTTAGGGACAACGGTCTGCTGGGTCGACTCCCGCTTGTACGGGCTCCCATTCTTGAGAGAAGTGAGATCTCTCATCCGCCGGCTGAATGCGCAATCTGCGTCATTCTCTACCGCGAACCAAGACATGCTTTCGTTCTTCAATAAGAGCTTGGCGTACTGCGAGATGCTTCTCTCCGTGGTGCGCGATGATGAGCCGCTTGATCAAGGAGACGCAGACTTGGCGCTTCAGATCATCGAGGAGCGCTCACCCCACCCCTGGACCGGTGTCTCTACTCTAACAACACGCCTTTTCGCCGAGTCGATTCGGCTGTGTCGCAGCGCACGACATCGACTGAGGCAAGCGATGGATCCACGAAAGTACTTCTCAAATGCTCTTCAAGACTTGATAGGAGCCCAGCGTCTGGAGGAGCAGCTGTTGGAGCTTGAGTTCCCGTCGGAAACCCCGGATGTCGACACGGGCGACAGCTCGACGCCGGTGTCCCACCTCGCCAGAGTTGCCGAAGCCTATCGACTCTCATCGCTGTTACACTTGTACCAGACCTTCCCTGACCTGGTCTCCCTACGACTGCCGGCCGAATCACCAATGACTGAGAGTGGCTCTGTGCCGTGGGACGAGTGGATCATTCCCCTGGCCTTGAGACTCGTCAAGGTCCTCGAACACATCCCGGCAACTTCGGGTACCCGCGTCATCCAGCCACTGCTGTACATCTCGGCGAGTACCGGACTTCGCCACGACGCACCAGCTACGTCTGATATGATGGGTGCTTTCGGGTCCCTGCAGCAAGACCTGATGGGAGGGACGGGGTCAAACATGTTCAGCCCTCCGCCGCTGTTTGATTCGCACAACTTGTCTCAGTACATTAGCCAGATGGCAGAGGCTCCGACGCGGGAGGGTTCAATGTCCAATATGACACTTGACGTTGGGAGTGCTCGCCACTTCGTCATGAGGCGCTTGAGTATCCTGGAGAGCAGCTTACCTCCGACCCCAGTCGTGGTAGCAAAGGATCTTGTCCAGTCTATCTGGAGGGCGTACGATAACGATATTGGATCGCCCACGGTACACTGGATTGACGTGATGGAAGATAACGACTTACGTTCAATGTTTGGGTGATTAAAGGAGTAATGTTATGGAGCTCAGTTGGAAGACACCGCTCATTTGGAACATCTTATTGGAGAGGTCTAGAATGCGTAGGGCACAGGTCCGATCTTTTAGGCGTTGGGGTAGCCATGACATGGACATAATGCAGGCTCTGGGATAACGCTCATTTGGGAATCATGTCGATTTGCGATGAAGTTGAATGTTCCTATTCGGTCATCTTCTATCTCGCCTCATCATCGTATTGGGTCCATGTGACATCGTTCTCATTATCTTCATCCACACCCCAACATCGATTCACCCAACATCTCCTCAGAAGTCGCTCTTCTTGCGCTGACCAACATAGAACGCCAGACCGTAGTCGCTGGTGGTGAAGGTAATCGTTGAGCCCTTGGGAAAGTGGAAGACATCGCCGGGCTTTGCCTCGACCTTCTGGCCCGTCTCGTCTGAGATCGTGTAGTCACCCTCAAGGATGATCTTCATCTCGTCGTACTTGTAGGTGTATGTAAGCGGTTCGCCCTTCTTCAAACGGAAGAGGCCGGATGAGATGGGCTTCTCGGGGTTCGACTCGTCGCTTGAGAAGACATCTCCGAGGTAAGCGTTGTCACCCGCGAGAAGGGGGATTTGGAAGGTTGATTGGGCCTTAGCGTAATGTTGGAAAGCGGACATTGTGATGATCAATATTCGATGCAATTTGTTGGGAAAATAGTGGTGAGTATGATGATGTCAAATCTTTATTGAGTGCGTGAGGCTACCATATTTCAACATTGCCCATTCACCTGGTATATGTAGAGCTCTATGCATCAGTGTAAGAATGCTTCTTTGGGAAATACCCCAAATCTCTAAGAAAGCCTCTTCATTCTAGGCATTGGAGACACCCAGAAACAAGGTTCGGTTTCACTCCCGCGAGTTTGCCAAAGAAGGATTACGGCAGACTGCAAGAGGCACTCCGCCAAAACCGTTCTTTCCAATAGACCTACGGCCACCGTAAATTTTAGGCATCAATAGCACGACTTTCTTATACATATAAATAAATATTATAATAAATCCCATACATTATTATAAAGAATTACTTACGACCGTAGGTAGTAATAGTTATATAAGGGCGGTTATGCCGCCTAGTAAAAATAGGGTAGCTAGGGGGCATATTCTCCCTACTAATTTCTACTACTAATTAATCTCCCTTTCCTCTTAACTAACCCAATATTCCTCAAATAAAGTAAATAATCCGCCTACGCCCCTATAATTACTTATTAGTAACTATATTTCGCTTTATTACACTTTATACCCTTTTTTATTTCACTTTTATTACTATTACCCAATTATATACGCAATTACAAGTACAATATTCGCAATTTACTAATTAAAAATATCAATTAAGTATAATTAGGTAATTTTTTACACAATTACTAGTGTAATTTTTACTAATCAGTAATTGTGCTTTTTCTTAAGCTAATATACGCGCAATTACAAGTATAATTACGCGTACATACCTATTCACAATTTAATTTTTTTTATTTACTTTTTTCTTTAGTATTAACTATTTACGTATATATACTAATAATTTCGTATAGGATACTTCCTTTCCTAATAATCGCGTATACTATATAATACTTATAATAAGCGCTTAACATAGCGTTCTGGCCCGTATTAAGAGTATATAGCTCCTAACGGCCCCCGTATACTAGCCTACGCTATACCCTAACGACCTTACGTCCTATAAAATAACCTCTTACCTCTTTACTAATACGTACACCTCTATATAATAGCTTCCTTATTATACAGATTCTTACGTTATTTATAAACTCTTTATCTTCCCTTCTAAAGACTTTCTACTAGATCTATAACCTTAGTATTATATAAGTTAGTATATACTACCTTATACTATCTAATATCGCTATATTAACCTATATAATTTAGCCTTAGCGTTAGATTAAGCTTAACCTTAAAATTACTAAGAATAGCCGTATTATACTCCCGGATATTACTATAACTTATACTTAAGCTACCGATACTATCTAGACGACTATATATAGTAACGCTAAGACTAGTACCGAGTTATACGCCCGTTATAAGGCTAGTAAAGGTATATTCGCTAACTACGTTACTTTTATAAGTAAGAGCTACTCTAGTTATAACTATATATCTAATATATATAAGTATATACTCGTTACGCCTCTTATTATTACTTATACGTTATCCTATACTACCTTATATCTAATCTATAATTTACTAATAGTTCGTACTAGCTCGTAATACGCTTACTAAGGTTATTAAGTATAGTCGTAATTATAAAGGTTATAATAAAATCCGTATTAGCGCTCTACTTAAGTCTCTAGGTACTATTCCTATTATATACCTCTATATAATAGCGGACGCCCTTAAATAAGTAGCTAAGTAGGCTAAAAATAATAAAGAGGGTATATATAATAGCGTATAGGATTATAAAGAGAGTTACTAACTTATATAAACTCCGAGTAAGGAGTAATTAATTTAATATTCTTATATAGTATAGTATAGGAGTTTATATAGGTATATATTAAGATACGGTACGGTTAGGCTTAATACCTAGGTAATAAGGCCCTTATAAAGTCGTAGGGTACTTACTAGTTATAAGCTAGAGTATACGTGCTTAGTTTAGCCCGTAAGAGGCCGTAACTAACCGTACAAAGGCTCCCCCTAAAGTTTAACGTTTCTAATAAAAATATAGAACTTTTATTTATCGTATATTATTGTTATATACTTTTCTATTCTTTTTTAGTATTATAGAACCGTTATAAGCGTCTATATTTTTATATATATACTTATAAGACTTTATAAATAAAAGGATACCCCTATATATCTCTATAATTATATATAAATATTTACCCCTTACTTAAAATTTCTTTTTTAGTTTCTTACTTTATACATTACTACTTTCTTAAAATAGTACGACCGCATATTAATCTTTTACTATATCGAACGATAATTATTATAAAGTTAGAGAATAATTAGACCTATAATATAATTATTATATATATTTTCATAGTTTTTAATACTAAAATTATAAAACGAACTTTCGAACGTTAACTCGTAAAATAGGACTTATAATAAGAAAAGCGTACGGTCTTTTCTAAGGATTTATTAATTCGTATCTAAGAATTATTCTTCTAATAATACTTAAATAATAAAAATATCCTTTTTTAACTCTAGTCTAAAAGATTTATAATTACGGCTATAGGATTATTAATACTTCGTTAATAGAATTAGCTTTAGCGACGATAAATACTAAAATAGCTCGTAATTATATAATAACGATTAGAAAAGTTCTTTTCTAATATACTAGAAATTACTCGCCGTACTAAAAGGTATAGTAAAGAGTATCTTTATATATAGGTTCGCTAATAAGCTCATATTATTAACTAAGATAAACTTTACTTTATATATTATAAAACCTTTTTATAATAAGTCTAGGATCGGTTAAGTAAGATAAGGTACCGTTATAAAGGGTTTACGACTCCTAGACTAAATTATATTTAGTCTTTAAATACGTACAATAAGCTTTTACTATTTAAGTTTAAGATCTATGCTAATATTAATACTTATTCATAGTTTATTATATAGTTCTATATAAGGGTTTCTACCTATACGTCCCAGAATATACTTACATAATATCTTACCGTTATTTAATAACGGGGATTTATACTATTACGAGTTCGTTTAGACCGAGAGAAAGAAACCGTTCTTATGTTTAGTATTTATTACTACTTTTTATAACACTATTTAATAATAAAAAGTCCAATTACATTCCGTAATTACTAGATCTTTAACAAAAGTATCCATAACGTTAAGATTAAAAGTTAGTAAAATCGTTTTTATTAAAGTAGATTAGCATATTAGTAGGTAAGTAATATATATCTTAGTATATATAAGTATACTTACGTTTATAAGAATACTTCTAACTACTTAAATTCTAAGGGCTGTTCTATATAAATATACTCTCTGACCAGATTACACTTCTATTTACGTATATACTACTAATTCGTTCTAATTTTATTAACTTTATATAAATTTAGAACTCTTATTAAATTCGTTATTAAAAAAGTCGCCCTTACGTTATTTTTAGTTAGCTATAGTAACTATATTATTAACTTACGTTACGAACCGTATAAGACTTTATATAGCTAATTAACTAAGACCAAGTTTAATAACTATTAAATACTATTTAGAATAGTAATAATCTAGACGTATATCTTCCTTAGGCTACCTTATAGATTTATACTTTAATTATTAAGGGCTCCCTCATTATATTAACTAAAAGTACGAAGTTTAGTAAGGCTAATTATCCTTATTTTAAAGCGTATTAATATCTTTGTATTCGTCTAAAGTAGTATATACGTAATAAGCTCTAACTAGAAGTTACTTTACTTAGTAAACTATAGGGCGGTATTACATAGGTTAAGCAGAAATTAGAAAACTCTAGAATTAATCTTAGAGTATTAAACAGCTTTGTAATTACGAGTAATACTAAGGACGAAAAGGAATTATAAATACAATTATAGTTTACTCTAAACTATTTACTAACGAGAATACTCGTTTTTATCCTTATAGTATACTAGGTTGTTCACTATTATAAACTTTATCTTCTTATTAAACTACTATAATCTCGTCTTTCCCATCGTTTTTATCCTTTTTAACCTTTTTCTTAGCCTTTACCTCCTTCTTAACGATCTTCTTTTCTTACTAAACTAATAATTCCTCCTTAATTTTATCGTTAGTTTAATACTAATACTTATTAAAAACCGTATTTTTAGAACATTTCTATACATCGTTTCGCCTAAAGTTTTAATTATAATTAGCTTTATACAACCTTTTCCCTTCTTTACTAGCTATAGTTCAACAACTAGCGACTTAATTCTAGTTTAAAAAATAATAAAAAGTTAGTAATTATCTTTTTTATATAAAATCGTAGCTTTAAAAAGGAATCTCTCTAAACTTATAGCTTCGTACGCTACTTTATAATACTCTAAAATATTATAAGAATTCTTTATATTAATTAAAAATACTATCCACTCTATTAAAAGAATTTACTAGTTTATTATAAAATATAAAATAATAGATCGTATTATATCTTAATATAAAATAAACGTTAAAAAGCGATTAAACTAAACTTTCTTAATAAACTTCTTAATAACTTAAATATTAATATAAGTCGTTACTTAAAAACCGTTAAGTTCGTTCTTAAAAAAGGATACGTTATATAATATAATAGAGATATTAATTATTAACGATTACTTTAGCTCCTTTTTTATTTACTAAACACTTCGTTCCCGCTCCTTTAAGTCTATAAAAAAAGATTCTATTAATATCGAGGCTTATATATTTATATATTCTTATTATATAAAAAGAGCAAAGCCTATACGAGTATTATTATTAATCGGTCGTTTTAGAATAGCTTTATAAAGAGGTATCGTAAGGTCGATTAGTTTAGTAACGTCTTATACAAAGACTAGAAATTATTATAAATCTATATTATAATATCTATAAGCGAGCTATTAGTTTAATAACTTAAGTAAAGAGTAATTTTTACTTATAAAAAGGTAAAAAGTAGTAGTTATTTCTATAATAAAGTTATAAGGGGAAAAAAAGTTTTTACGTCGGGGTACGATATTACGCGATTTTATATACCACTATATAATATAATATATTATAAAATTAAAATATTTCTTAAGCCGTAAATCTCTATAACCGCTATTTATAAGTTACTATACTAGTCTAGACCCTATCCTAGGTAGTGAGGTAATTATAAAATATGATTTCTACTTTAACACATGAAAAAGGTGTTTTGGCGGAGTGCCTCTTGCAGTCTGCCGTAAAGGATCCCTAAGCATCGACTTGGAAGATAGGACGATAGGGTAAAATTCCCTGTTCCGGTAAAGCGCATCCCCCGTCCAACTCGGAACGGTCGAGTGGAGAATCGGTTCCCAGAGGGAGCCGATCTTGCGGGGACGAGTCTGGAGAAGAGATACGGGCGTGGGACGGGGTGCCGACCGGATAGCGGAAGCAAAGTCTTTACTGGAAGGTATTTCCTAATACGTAGCTGACTCGAAAAGTTGGCTGTAGTGATAATGCTCTGCAATTTCCTTGAATTCACTGGAGATCATCTTAGCCTCTGCAGTACCTCCTTCATATGTGCACCCCAACTATCCCCAGCATAGATAGGCCTCATCCAAACCTCGGGTGCCTTTCGTCCCCCTAACTGGGTACTAGTAGATTACCAAACTCCAGGTCACACAGAGTACCTCAACATGGCCCTATTAGCGTTATCGGAACTCCACTCGGATGGTTGGAAACTTCTCATCGGGCTCTTCGCCCTCTTCTCAGCAGCCATGCTCTCACGATCGCTTGGCGCGTTGCGACCGCGAAAAGGAGCCCTCTTCAACAAGACATCCTCTACAACACAATCTGAAAAGTCCAAACAAGCTTCAGAAACATGGCAGATGCCAATTCCCAGTCCCTACCCGGACTGGTCAGTAGAAACGACAAAGCCTCTGCCCTATCGCGCATTTCGTTACGGCCCCAAATATAACGTCACCATGGGCCTTCGTTCAGTCCAGCCTGAGGACTGGATTGAGCTGGACAACCACTATCCTCGATACCATGCCGACAAGACTGCTCGAATCGCTGAACGGGGCGAGAAGTGCTTCGGAACAAACCCGGAGGCCTATCCTGCAGCCATGGAGCTTCTGGAAGAATTGTGTCAGTATCTTCCCGCTCGCTATCCTACGATGTTCAAACGGACCGCTGTCGGCATCGACAATCTCTGGTCGGGGGAATCATTCAACATCGTCGAAACACCTCTCAAGGAAGACCCAGCCGCCATTGCCGCTAGGCTCGTACAAGACGACCTCGCCATCATGATTGAACGGCCCGACGGCAAGTACTACTTGCTCAGCGGTTCCATCCTGCTGGCCGGCTTCTGGAGATTGAGCGACAAGTTTGGCATGTCCCTCGAGGAGATCCACACGTCTGGCGAGGTCCCCCACTACAAGGAGAAGCTGCACAACGGCATGGCCAGCTTCTTCAAGCGCCTGCGCTGCGACCAGATTTACTCCCGCAACAACTACTTTATCCAGGTCGATGACTCTTTGCCCTGGAGCTGGAGCATTGGCGAGGAAGACAGCCCAGTTGTCAGTTGGAGTACGGCTGAGAAAGATAGAGCGGTTGAGCATCACTATTTTCGTTCCGAGAGGCAATCGCTGCGCCGTCTTCCCAAGAGCAAGGCTATTGTCTTCACGATAAGAACGTACTTTCATCCAGTCACTGAGCTGGCTGCGGAGGACTACGTGCCTGGAAGACTCGCTAGTGCTGTTCGTAGCTGGGATGATACAGTTGCAAACTACAAGGGGCGTGAAATGTATGAGAAGGTATTGCTAGAGTACCTCGATAATGAACATCAGAAACAGCTGGACAGAGGTCTGGACTTGAGCAAAGAAGACGAAGTCCGTAGGTATCCCTGGTGAGCAGGTGTCACTCTCAGTAGCTGCTCGCTATGGGATGGGGACTATCACTGTAAATGAGGAACTCTATGGCGACCCTCTTGGAGGGGATGTTTCTACACTATTGTTCACTCTACTATTATACCTCAACTTCTAGCGTACAGACACAAGAAGTAAACGCAGCGTGCATGAAAATATTAACCCTGTATTCTTCCTAAAGTGTATATATCGCTTGGGTTTATTCGCTCTTCTCTGCATGTCGGTTCTCTCTTTGACCATCTGATCCATCTAAAACTGATGGGAAAACAGTGAGAAGGTTAGTAGAGGCGCTGCATCTAGGCGCACACGGGCGTGGAGCTGGGCCCTGGGCAGCGCTAGTGGTGATGTCCGGCCACTGCAGCCGCCGAAGGCCACCCGCTGAAGACCGCATTCTATGATCGCGCACTCAAAACGATTTCAATTCGAATATGATGTTTGCGTTATTAAGCACTGATTCTGATAGAACGATTACAACCTCCTCCCAACGGTAAGGTAGGTATGCCCTACCTACTCCGTTAATGTACTTATGGTGAGATCAAGTTCAGATTAGGCTGGAATCTAGTCAACTCAATTAGTGTAGACAATCGTAGTAAATTCTCTTTTCTGCACTTCAATCCCTGGGGCAGCGAATATTGAAGTGATCAAAGTTGACTTGCAGTGATGCGCCAACCCTGTTACAGCGCAAAGACCCCACGGAAGTGCGATTGCAATCCCCTCCAGAGAAGAAATTGACAGTGCAATTACAACCTCCCCCAGCTGTTCGATCTGTTACCAGCCCACAAGCACCATTGATTGCCTCGAAGCACTCGCTAACCCCTGGTCGAGACGAATTCCCATGGCCCAGGTTTTGTCCGGTACAGCTACCAGGTCGTCCTGCCCCAAGATATGCGGACGCTGCACAAAAGGCGGCCAATGACGTTTGGGTGAGCACCACGGCGACAATGATTACGGCGCTTTTCATGTTTAGAGACGTTATTGTTATTGTATAGTTGTCTGGCGGGTTTAGAGTCAGTCAATTTAGGATAAATGTCATTCTATTCTAAGTCAAGGCGGAGACTTACTCGATTTCTCACGGGTGTGCTTCTGGTGAATGTTACGAATTCTAAGAAAAGTCATCCAAAGTAGGCAAGATTCGTTGAAGACTATCGCGAACATCACATAGTTCGCGGGATGGCGTAATATATAGTGTGCGTACTGGACATATGCCATCTCGTCTCACGCGACGTGCTACAAGAACAGCAGACTTGAGCAAACATCTCTGTAACAAGGCAAACTCTGCGACTCGCCTGTATACTTCCTTTTGGTCGAGATGCTATCCGAACTTGACAGTTGATAGTCGCACAATTCGGGCAGCAGACTGAGAGTAATCCACTAATTCATCTAACAGCAGTGGACAAGTTGACAACTCATTGGTCCTGCCATACGTGCTAGCTGACCGTGGCCGGCGTGTCCGAGCGATAGGTATGACGGACTGGAAGTGCGGCGGATTCGTACACGGCTCATGGCTTTTGAAGACAATCATCAATGGCTTGTATTTGATTACTTTTCTATGTCACACGTGCTCCGAGGTTCTTACAATCCACAACCCACATCACGAAGCGACATCGCTTGGAAGTTTCTCCTACTGCAGCGAGGCGAAATCCGAACGTTGTCAAGTTACCATAGCATTGTAATTGGCGCGCACTGTCGGTCTTGAGAAACTCTCAATCCTTAGGCGCAGGAGCAGCCTCTGGGTCATCAGCTAACAGAGCCTCAACCTTTGCACCCCTTCTCAACCTTTCCTCCAAGGATATCTCCTGCTCCGGCGAAGTGGACCAACCAAGGCCCAGTTCGGGATATTGAAGAGGAACATCGCCATCGGATGGCAAGCTGTCAAGGTAAATAGGCCACGGAGTACCCATCCAGGCATTCCTTGTCTCATGATCTCGACGTTGACTCGATGTCAATGGGTGTACGAGGACACTAAGTTTTGAGCACATGTAAGCATCAAGACAGCATGACTACTGAAAGCAATTACTGATTCTGGTCTTACCTTAAGTTACCTCGGTTTGCTGCCAAGTAGAAAAAGACGTCAGAAAATGAGGAGTCGGGAACCCAGACTACATGCGAATTTTTGGTCAATCGAGCTCTTTGTCTCATACCTACATGCAGATGAACTTTGGCACTACTCACTCTCATAAGATCCCGCTGGGTGTGGTCCGATAGGAAATTCGTTGACCCTGAATAGTGGGACAGCAACGAACGCGCCTAACCGTGGGTATCAGCAATGATTCAACCAATCTCGTCCAGATGAGAGTCGTCTTTCAGACCTACCGTCGCGTCGCAATCTCAAAACAGCATCACGAAGAGCAAGGGCAGCAGAAGTCTCAGTCGGGGACTGTAGGAGGAAGTAAATGTGGAAATGCCATTCCCGAGTCCGAGCTTCGACTACCGTCTTCAGATCCGTCTGCGGGGTCGGAGGCGTAGATTGGGTAACCATGGTCATGATGAGGCGCTGCGAGATGTTCTTGCTGATGGCTAATGTTGTTCCTTCATAAGTTTGACAAGTTCATGATTCAAGCCTAGCCGACGGGATGGCTCGAGGCCAAAGTGCGGAGCATTAGCCGCTTAATCACGCAATCAAATCGATTCTCACGTGCGCCGACACAATGAGCAGAAAGCGGCTAGGATCGGATGTAAATAAAGCCCGAGTTGACCACAGCAAACCATACTGCAACAAGACTATCATCAAAATATTCCTTGGTGTTTTACTATGTGACTGTATACAATGATTCCCAAGAGTCCTTCGCCACCTCAGAATTATCACGATGCCGGGCCTGGCTCTGGCATGACAGGCCACCCAGGCGGAGGCACTTTCATTTGTTGAAAGACCTTCGGGTCCATGGAGTTCTCATTGACCCAGCCCAATAAGGCGTCAAAGTCACGGCACACTTTGTGATTCATAAAATCTGGGAATGGTTGCTCCCAATTTTCAACCCAGTTGAAAGTTATCATGTCCACCGACCCGGTGCACTTGATTGCTTGGGCAAGGATATCGAAACAGTGGCCGATGTGGGCTTGATGTTGAGCTCCTCCTGGCCTAGGTCCCTCTTTGGGCTCATAGTCTATACTCAGGAGTCAGAAGTGCGTACTCACTTCATACCGAGAAACTTACAATGCTCGTATGACACTTCCCTGCGCAACATATCCAAGCAGTGGAGGTGATGGAAAACTTCTGTTTGCGCAATATATGCATCTGAACCGTAGCCAAGATCTTCTGGAATCTTAACAGCGACTCGTGGGTCCTTTCCAAGTTGAAAATAGCTTTTTGCTTAAAAAATAATACTAAATCCGTAATTTATCTACCTAAGTTAAGGGCGGTAGTAAATAAGATCTAATAACCGCTCATAATAATCGAACCTAAGCTCTAATTACTTAGGATCGTAAATAAAAAGGAGGCCGTATTAATTAATAATAAAAAATAACTATCGCTACCTATACTCACTTTATAAAAAATAAATAAAACTATAAAAAAGCTTACTTCGTTTTTAAATAAATAAAGTAAATAGCTACTTACTCCTAAAGTAACTCTAAACTTTAAAAATCCGGAGTTAAATACGAACCTCGCTTAGCTAACTAACTTAATAAGTAAGGTTATAAAAAAAGTTAATCTTTTTATAAAAAAGATTAAAAACGTAATATATATATAAATAAAAGTAAAGACTCCTTAGATCTTTTATAAAAAGAACCCTTTTACTTAACTAGACCTTAATAAGCCCTTTTAATAAGCGAGCTTATATTAAAAAATAAGAATAATAAACGACCTAACTAGTAATTCTAATATAACTAATATATAGAGCTAAGATAACGGGTATACTAAATAAAGCTAGAGGTTAAAGAACTAACTATTAAAAGTATTTATCTAAAACCCGAGTTAATAAGAGTAATTTAAATAGTACTCTTTTTATACTTAAGTAAAAAGAGACTAGGACTCCTTTTTTAATATATATATACCTAATTAGTAAAAAGCGGTTAACGAGGTAACTTAGGGGCACAGGATACTATACTACTATATTTATACTATAATAATTAAAACGAAGTACGCTTTATTAACCGCGCTTTAATCTAACTAAATCTACGCAAATTAATTAATTACCCCTCTAAAAAAATAAAAAAAATATTTTTAAAATACTAAAACTTCTAAAAAGCTAATTTATAAAAGTAGCACGGTTAAAAATTTAAAAACTAAAGGAAATAAAAACCTAAAAAATAGTTAGTAAGGTATTAGTTATATCTAAGTTAATACCTTTTAAATAGGTATTTAATTATAAGCTTAATAATAATAATTACCTTAATTATTATAAAGCGAGAATCTACGTTAAGGAGGACTTTTAAAAATAATACTTCTTAAAAAAAACCTACGTAGCGACGCTAGTAACTAGGACGTTTAAAGTAACTATAGCTATCGCTACTTAATTTAATTTAAAAATCTACTAGTATAATATAATAAACGCTTTTCTAAACGTAGTTAAAAAGCTAGGCGACCCCCCTATTATTTATAAGTTTTTAAATAGTTTTTATTAGCTAGGTATATATATAAAGCTCGAGCGAGCCCTTTACGGTACTTATAACGCTCCGCTATTATAATACGAGGAGCTAGTATTAACCCTTAAAAACCTAGGTCTCTTACTTATAAATAAGGACCCTTATTTATCCTAAAATTCTACTAAACGGGTACTAGTTCTTTTTTATGTGAACGATATCCTCGTTCTTTATTATAAAGACTATATTTATAATACTAATTAAGTAACTAAAAGACTTTAAAAAAAGTATAAAATAAAAAACTAAGGGCTAGTTTCGTAATATCTAAGTATAAGGGTTATTTATAATTAACTTAACTAAAAAATATACTTTACTTATAATTAGTATTTTAAAAAAGTAACTAAGAAGTTCGACCTTATTAACTCTACTACCCCTATGACGCTATTACTAATAGTTCTAATTAAAAAAAACCTAGGAATTACGTCCCTAAGCGAGACTAAGTTTTTTTAAAAAAAAGAGTTAGTTTAATATTATATATAGCGATTATAATTCGGCCTAACGTCGCTTTTATATATACCCTACTCTCCTAGTTCTTAACGAACCTATTTTATTAATATTATTTTATTATAAATTAGGTTATATAATACTTTTTTTATATATAATACTTAGTAATTTACTTTAAGATCTCGGAAAGTAAATAGGCACTACTAATTATAAATAACGCCTCGTTTATAAATAATAAAAAGACCTAAAGATCCTCGTAAGGTTTTATAACTTCCTTATTTAATAACTTCGTTTAGTAAAAAGTAGCCTATTAAAATATAATAACTACGTTAACTATAGAGGCCGAGTTACTAAGCCTAGAATATATAGCTAGAGAAATACTCGCTCTTAAATACCTATTTAAAAATATCTTACTTAAGCTTAGTAATATATAAAAAGTATACTATAATAATCGTTAAATAATTAGACTTATAACTAAAAAAAGGGAACGTATTTTAACTCGCCTATACTACGTTAATATTTAAAATATATAACTATAATAAAAGTATTTAAGAGGCTTATTCTAAGTAATCTATATATTAATAAATAAAATACTAGTTAATAGCCTTATAAAGAACCTTTTTAAAATAAAGTTCGAACACTTCGTATCGCTCTTAAATATAAGAAATATATAAAAAATAGTTATACTAAGGAAAAAGAATAGTTAAAAAATAGCAAAACGCCCCGGGGGGCCTAGTTTTTAATTAAAAAACGTAGCCTATAGTTAGGGAGTATAAGTAGCTCCGGTAACTCTATTAGGTCGCTTAAAAAAAAGCTATTTATTTAAAAGGGTAAGCGCGAACTTATCTAAAAAGGACTTAAACGTAAGCTATATATTTAAAAAGATATATAAGTTAATAAGAGTATTAATCCTAATTTAAATACTATTTATTTTTATAAATAAAGTAGCTAATACCGTTACGGTCTTAATAAGTTTTTTTAATAACGCCTCTAATATAAAGAGAGCGCCTATAAATACCTCTCTTACTAAGGCCTCGTTTATATAAACCCCCTTACCCTTACCCTTATTTAAAAAACTATTATATTTAAAGGCCTTATATAACGCTACTATTGCGCAAGTTAGGGTTTATATATCGGTTTATAAATTAAAAATAGAACGAGGATAGCTTAGAATATACTTTATTAAATATAAATAAGACTATATTAATAATTATAAACGCCGCCGCTTCTCTTATTACCTCCCGCTTAAAATATAAGAACTTTATACCTAGGTCCTATATATACCCCTTAGGAATAAGGGTATAACCCGACTTTTTATAAGTTTAGTAATATTAGTATTTATTATTAATATGCGAACCCGAGAAGTACGTACTATCCGAACGGTTACTAAGAGTATTTTTAATATACTTAAAATATTTATAATTAAATAAGAAAAATAAAAGTACTAGCTCGTATTAAACCTTAGTACTAAAAATAGTACTAAGAGGGTCCGTTATTAAGAATTAGTTTTATAAATAATAATAAATAAAAAAGTATTATACGTACGGTTAACTACTTTATACTTTCTAAAGAGAGATAAGGGAGGGGGTTATAAACCCTCTTTACTTATACTATCCCCCCGGAAGAAGACTTCTCCTTCTTCTTTTTTTTTATTTTTAAAAAGGAGTAAGAGAGGGGGCTATAAACCCTCCTTACTTTTACTACCCTCCCGGGTATCTTATTTAGTTATAAAGCCGTCGTTTATTAAATAAAATAATTAAATTAAAGTTAAATAAATAAGGCTATATTATTAATTAAAAATAAAATAAAAAAGATTACTTACTTATTATAGGCTCGTTAGGGGGGTTAGGGGAGCTGCCGCTCTCCCCCGAGGCTATAGCCTTAAGTTTACGCTTCTTAACCTCCCGTACTATAGTAATACGAGCGTAATTTCTAGTCGTTCGTTTATAAATAGGTATCTAAATAAAATAATACCGTTAGCTAAAATCCTTTTTAAATAATATATACGTATAAAAACGCGTATATAAAAATAAAAAATAAAAATATATATATATAGTAGTATTATAAGTATAAGTTAAAAAAAGAAAGAAAGTTTGTACTATAAATAGTAATAAGGAATTTATATATCTACTACTCTTAACCCGTAAGTCGATTATTTAACTAATAAAAAGCTGCTTTTTAGTCGTACTTTTTATTAATAAAATAGCCTCGAGATTACTTATAGTAATAAATACGAAGGTTAATTT
Source organism: Colletotrichum cuscutae (assembly GCA_030869315.1). Lineage (NCBI taxonomy): Eukaryota > Fungi > Ascomycota > Sordariomycetes > Glomerellales > Glomerellaceae > Colletotrichum > Colletotrichum cuscutae. Next base: position 94,913 of record MPDP01000258.1, read on the forward strand.
ATAGCTAATTTACCCTTTATTTATAATTCTACGCACAAACTAATTCACTTTATAATTCCTTTTATAAATAAATTCTTATATATTAATAAATAGTTTTTTATTTTAAATAAACATTTTTATAATAATACGGGTAGTTAGGCACGCTTTTTCTAAACGTAATTTCGTCTAGGGGGGTATATCGTAATAGCTTTAACTATCTATAGCCCTATTATATATTACGTAACCTCGGTTATATAATTACCGAGGTCTACTTTGCTTATACCCTTTATATTAGAGCGTGCTTCGCGCCTATTCTCTATTTCCAATAAATCATCCGTTCTCTTATACACACGTCAATACCCCTATTATAACCATACGACAAAAATCTAATCTGAGCGCGATACCCTAGCTCTTGTAGAAAGTTACGGGGAGCTGCGAGCGGTGTTCCTGCCCGTAGCCCCCTACATTCCTGTCGTCTGACTTAATTTTGCTTTCCTCCACATGTTAGCAAGAACATACGACTTTCTCAAGAATTTCGTTAATGTCGGACATGTTTAGAAAGCTACGTTGAGCCGCAACGATATATATCAAGAATGTCCAAAATGTAAGCGCATCACGAGGGTAGAAGCTACCGTGCTAACAATTCTGGACTTTAGTTTCCAATTCTTTACTATACCATGGACAAACAAAGACAAAAGGGAGTACGCTTGGCTTCCAGGAGACGAAAATACCGAGCCTCATGTTGAAGATGGAATTCAAGTCTCAGCAAGAGGCAAATTTCATGTTTTTGGGCAAGCCGTGTTATGCGCAGGTCGTCTGTTGACAGTGTCATTGGCGGCCTTTGGTCTTTACTCTCTCCTCACATCAGACTCCCCATTCAACTCTCAATTGCAGCCCATGTCTTGCAACTGTGGTGAAACAATCGCAGAAGCCCGCGCGAATGGCTGCGTGTACGATTCACTTGCCGCCGCCTGGCTTCCACCACACTGTCGGTCTCCTGAGTTAACGGCAGAGTTCGAGTCTCTGGGCCCAAACGAACCCGACACAACAGGCAACACGTGGGGTTACTGGCATGACAAGAACCAGACGCATCCCATAACACTAGAGGAAGTGAGTCAACTACCAGAGGCGGCCCGCCATGGTCAACATGCTCGATTCTTTACCACGCACCAATGGCATCTCGTGCATTGCGTGTTCTACTGGCGCAAGATGTGGGAGGCAGCGCGCTGTTCTCGGGGAGTCGCGGGCGCATCTTGCGGCAAGGACGGCATGCTTGTCATTGAGAAACGCTACGACACTCTTATGCACATCAATCATTGCATGACCATGTTCTTGATGAGGGATCCTCTCGATCACATTGCCGCCGAGGCTGGTGTCGCGCTTCACTCCGATGAGCTTCACATCGCGAAGCCTCATAAACACCAAGATCAGAGTATCACGGCCGAGAAGACGGGCGCGAAGCACAAAAGCGCGAGCTCGAGTACATCCAAAGACCCTTACGGCGAGACAAAAGAGAGCCATGAGCATGGAAAGAGCGATCCATACGATGACTAGGAGAATCAATTTTTTGGGTGAACAAAGGTTCTTGTAAGACTTTAATTTCATCATAGACCGAAGAAATATCACTTTTTGTACATCGCCGTGCTTTCAACTTGGTGTACCACTGGCCAAGATACATTGAGAAAATAGAATGGGCATCAAAGTACCTTGCATTGATATCTTGGCGTGCTCACTCTGCGAAACAACTACAGCCATGATCACGACATGGGTATGGTTTCTTTTTCGTACATCAAGAAGCTAAAGCCCAGGCAAATGGATAGAATAGTCTCGCCAGTTAATTACCTTGTGTGTTTGTGAGCCTCAAGCCCCACTTATGGTCAACAGTCCAATGGATTACGAGGCAAGTTACCATTGGGCGGCTGCCTGGTGCCAGTTTTCCAAGCTTATGTTGAGCTGCAACGATGATCTTCCTAGAGAAGACTAGTTGATATGTGCGTAAGATTTGGGGCTGATATGTCGTCTTCTTTCGCGATTCTCTTCAATTTCTCCAATCGCTCCAGCTTCATTCCCTCAGTGCCCCCATCGCCATGAAGCTTCTCAATTGCTCTAGCCTACTGATTGAGGAGTTCTCGGGGCTGTCTATACCTGAATCGTATGCCATCCTTTCCCACCGATGGGAAGCCGATCATCAAGAGGCAACCTACCAAGATTTTGGAAAGCCTGATGTGATAGCGCGCAAGAAAGGATGGAAAAAGATTCAGCATTTCTGTCGACTTGCATTGCAGCAAGGTTACAAATATGCATGGGTTGATACTTGTTGCATCAACAAACAGGATTTCACAGAGCTGACGGAAGCCATCAATTCCATGTTCAAGTGGTACGCGCGATCTTCAATCTGCTATGCGTACTTGTCGGATGTGGGCATCGACGGAGTTTCACTTCAACATTCCCAATGGTTCACTCGTGGATGGACTTTGCAGGAGCTCATCGCCCCCTCCCGAGTTGAATTCTTCGATAAGGACTGGAACTACATTGGAAGTCGATCCGATCTGTGCGACATCATCCAACAGCGCACAAACATTGACAAGAGCATACTCGTGGCAGGAAGCGGGAGAGTGGAAGGCCTTTTGACGACAATACCTGTTGCCAGAAGAATGTCTTGGGCATCTGGGCGCATGACCAAAAGGGAAGAAGATTTGGCGTACTGTCTCTTGGGAGTTTTTGGAGTCAAGATGCCGCTTCTGTATGGGGAGGGAAACAGAGCGTTCATCCGACTGCAGGAAGAGATCATCAAGGAGACCAACGACTTGTCCATCTTTGCTTGGTCTGCACCAGCAGAATCTCCATTGGGCTATTTTGGGATTCTGGCTATGTCTCCATCGGCTTTTGAGACAGCGAATGATATCGTCCTCAGCAGCGACATCAAGTACAACCCCGAGGTACGTCTCGAGGCCTGCCCCCGAGTTTTCAGCTGAATCAAGTCAGCTGTGTAACGTTCGAAGAACTGACACCAATTTCTCAAGTACGCCATCACAAATAAAGGCTTGAAAATCACGACCGAAACCAGTCTCATGCCCGACGGTGCGCATTTCCTAAGTCTCCGTTGCCACAGATCCAGCGATCAAGGCCGTCGTCACCTCGGGATTCTTCTCAGAGATCAAGGTGGAAACGTCTTCCTCCGCTGGAAGACCGGCCGGCTCTGGAGTTTGGAGCACAGCGCACCGGGCATCAAACACACGATGTTCATCAGCAAATTCCTCGAGCCAGACGTGGCAGAGACGCTCGTCGGGGACATGGACTCCATCTACCGGAACGCCTTCTGCTTCCCGCCCACGCCGCCAGGGGTGGAGTTTGTCAAGGCCCAGCCCGACGGCATGTGGAGCTCGTCCCGGCGCATGTTTATCACTCAGGGACTGGACACATTCGACGGATTCGTTCAGTACCGAACGTCTGGCGCGGCTGACCAGAACTTTATCGTCGCGTGTGGTTTTACTGGCGGTGGTGCGAATCCTTGGGTGTGTCTTGCAGCTAACAAAAATGAGACGAAACACATTTTCCAAACTGCAATGAGCGGTGATTTGATGAAGTTGCGCAAGCTTGGCAGCGAGCGTGGGGTTATGAAGACGAGGATTACGTTTGGTATGAGTAGGCGGGTTGAGGATAGACCGGTGGTGTTAAGCCTGGGGATGGAGACGAGGATGATAGAAGGGCAACCTGTGTTTTCCATCTTCGTAGATCAACGAACTGATTGGGGGGATCTGTGCTCAGTAATGTGAGGCAAGTAGATAGAGCTGGAGAATAAGCCAATTGAATAAATACGCGTCAGTCATGTGCTCATGGATGAGTGAAGCCCAACCGCAGAGGATGTTTCCACATGAGATATTGTCCCTTCAGCAGAGTACATAAGCTCTCTTGGCTTCACCTGCTAGGGCTACTCCGAATTTCTCAAGACAATAAACATATTGCCCGACTTATCGTATCGTTGTAGTCTTCCCACAAACCATCTGGCTCGCATATTATAGCCTCTCTTGCAAAAAAAAAAAAAAAAAAAAAAAAAAAAAAACTTAGTCTGACTGTCTCGGCAAGTTTTCCAAGTCGTTATTTGTTGCCCACATGAACGCGCAACTGCTTGTAGCCAACGCAAGCGTAGGCACCTAATTATCAGCCACATCACAGACAAGTCCTCCATGAAGAAGCTGCCTCGCTCTGTGAAGCAAGTCGCAGATGAGCTCCACCGCTGTCGAAGACTCTGCCCCATAACGACAAGATAGAGCGGGTCTAGCCCTCGCCTGGATAGACGAGGCCCACGGCAACTGCCCACTTGAGCTCACGATGATCCTCAACATTCTCATCGGCCCTCTGGCGCAACGGTAGCGCGTTCGACTCCAGATCGAGATTCCTCGAAATGCCATCGAAAGGTTATCTGTTCAAATCAGGTGGGGGTCAAGCACATCATTGTGATCACACGGGCGTACATCTCAAGACGTTCCCGGGTGAAGGCGAGTTTCTTTTGAGTTTTGTTGGCGCAGACATCTCGTGTCCGACCCAGTAATCTGATGTTCCATTCTTGTTTTTTCTGCAACTAGACTCCTTATGCTGAGTTTAATCATCTTTCAATGATGCTCTTGTATCACAGGTCCCCGAACGGGATTCTATGTCCTTGTCTGACAATCTCGGCAAATGAGCTCGGCTCGGGGTTCCCAATTCAAGAACGAAAGAGGAAGCAACCTCTAGCGAGCGGCACCCAGATGCTGTCGATGACAAATGTGATGAAACCAACAGACTAGAAAACCCACTTGCAACAAGCCCGACGAAAGTTGCTCCAGTTGGAGGGGTTCTTGAGAGCAGAACCGCAACCTAATTCAACCCAAACCAAGTGCACCTCGACCGACCCCATCATGCAGGAACACAACCGCCTGCACTTCCGCCCCGAGAGCAGCCTTGCGGACAGGGCGCACCCGCATTAAACTGCCAACTAAAGAAGGGGTCTGTCTCGTTCGTCAAGACCGGACCAAGCAACCTTGTTCGGCGGGGTAAGCCCGAGGACTGCCGGAAGACGTCCCTGGACGTGATTTGGATCTGGCCCCATCCCTCTTCCGTGAGGGTCTCGATGCTCGTGCCAAAGACGTATTCCCTGAAGCCTGCCCAGCGCACCGCCGACGCGCACATGGGGCAGCTCTCGGCGTTGGTGTAGATGGTCAGGTTGGCAAAGGCGGCCAGGGCCTGGGCCGGCGTCATCCGGTATGGACCCTGGGGATCTACAAAGATTGCCGAGCAGTTGTCGATGGCGGCCATCTCCCCTGTTCAATGATCAGCAAACTACCCTTGCAAAAGAAAAAAATTTGTTGGGTTGTGTGAGGTGAGATTCATACCATGCAGAGTCGGGTTGCCTGTGCCAGCATTGTTGTTCGCGCCGGTGCAGACCAGTTCCCCCAAGCCGCCCGTAGTGTGATTCACAATCACTGAGCCAAAGGCCGCGAACGGGCAGGGGTTGGGCAGGGCCAGGTTGACCTGGCGCATCCAGTACGCCCGCGTGGTGAAGTTGATCCCATTGACAATCTTCAGCGGCGGGCAGGTTTCCAGGGCCATGTAACGTTGAAGATCACCATCGCCATGTCCCACGACCGAGGCGACCAGTAACAGGGCTACAAGACCGAGCGGTGCCTTGAACAGGCTCAACGAGAGTGAGAATGCGCGCATCGTGTCGCGCAAAAGAGCTGTGAGGCGAAGCTGCGACGCGGGCTTGTATCCAGATTGGGACAGTTGAACCTTCGGAGAGCTCCAGAGTCGGAATAGTGAGTTGGAGGTGCAAAGCAGCTGCGGGAGGTGGCGAAACTCGGTCAATGCTTGTGCATTGTTTGTGTGTCGATGTCAAAGCAGACGAACGATGTAGACTTTCCCACGCGTTGTTTGTAGTAAGGCTATGCAGTATTCGCATCGTGCATTTTCTGCGGCATTAGTTGGGCTTTAAGAGAATGGAGACCGGGGTAGTGAGGTCTTCTGCAAGTAGATAGGAATTGAGGCGGAAAGCCAGGGGCTCTATCTGCTGACGTTGCATTCATCAATTTGTCCTTGATAAGAAGATTACGATGGATGCGGTCCGTATCTTTGAGTCTTGTGGCTTATTTGGGCCGCACGCAAATAAGGTGGCTGACCAGCTGAACATTCATTGACATGATCGGACCGTTCCGGGCCGCTCCGGGACCACGCCCGGCTGAAATATGGGTCCTTCCGGAAGCATCACCGGGTGGAATAATGAGAGCGAACGAGGCATGATTATTGAGGCGATCGAGCAACAATTAGTATCTAAGCAAATGGATATCTATAAAACGGACAGAAAATAGCTCTGTTACATGTGACTGCAGCTTTCCCTTCCGCAGAGAGAGCAGAGCTCCTTTTGTGCCACTACGACATCTCTCCCTTTCCTTTCCAGCATCTCAATATCAAGATTGTAGTTTGTCTTTCCAATACACGATTCCAGATCATCTTTGGGAATTCCATAAGGGTTCATGGACCTCCACGAAAGGTCATACGGCTGAGGGGACGGCGACGAGGGCTCAAGCACCTTGGGCTTGGATCCACCGTAGGCGTACATGTCCCGGTACCTACGAGATGGCGGCAGATCGTCCTTTGGGGGTACTGGAGGGCCTTTGGGACTCGTGATGTAATCGCGAACGTATTTGTCGCTAAATTGAGGCGGGCTGTTACTCCGCCCGAACTTCTGATATCGCCCAGTAGCCTTTGTCGGCTTGTCCACGCTGCCGTTCGAGGATGGGCTGCTGCCCTTGGATGGCTTCGGGGTGGTCCACCTCGCGAACAGCGCAAAGCCGGGGAACTTCTTCTCGACCAAGTTGCGGATCATGGGCGCACAGGCGCACACCACGACGACACCTAGTTCGATTGTCGTCCACCACACAACGGGCGCGTAGTCCCACGTCGGGTCGATGGAGTTTCCAAACACTGCGAGAACCTGAAGACGAATAATGGTCGAGACGAAGCCGACAGATCCGAGAAGAAACACCATGGCAACCGAAACCTTCTTGTTCCGGTTCATTTGAAGGCCTGGAAGCATCGCTATCGGGAGGGCGAGAATAAGAAGGTCCTGGATGATGGCCAAGGCAGAATTCGCGTAGGCAAGTTGATTGACATCGAGGCAGGCGCCTGTGTGGATGTCCTTGTTCCAGAATAACTCGATCGGGTGACAGGAGAAGATAGTGAGAAAGCCGATGACCACCTGGCCGACGATAAGGAATCCGATCAGGGTGTATGCAGCGATGCGAAACTTCGGTACGGTGAAGATTCGTAGATAGAAGACGACGAGGGACAGCTTCGCGAATAAGAGCACAAAGACGTACACAATCTCGGCGGCGTATACTGCAAAAGCATTAGAGAAGATAGCTTCAATATGAACGGGATGTACTTACGTAGTCGCAGGATCTGCAGTAAGCCACCCGGTTTAAGATCGTAAAGGTGCTTCCCAAATCCTAAGCTTGACACTGTTGACAGTTAGTTATATATCCAAGCCGGCCGCATGGCAACAAAAAGCTTACTCAACAGAATTGCAGATACTGGGGCAATCGCAATGACAATCGCCGCAATAATCAACGCATCGTCTAGACTCCACGTCTTTGCCATGTTTTCGGCAAGAAGCCGCAAGACAATCGCAATGACAGCTGTGACATAGACGGTGATTAGAATGGCAAGAATTTTGCCAGTGTCGGATTCGTGAGGGAGATTGCACTGCGTTTGTTGCAGTTTCGCGACATCTTGTTGCCTCGTCAGTCTTCCCATCTTTTCTGCACCATCATCACGACTCTGGAAGTACTCACCTAGGGAGTCTTGCATGGTGCAGTTTGCAATCAAGCAAGGGCCGACGAGCTGACCCAGACCGGTGCTCGCACAGGAGCAAGTTGTGTTCGTGAGGTCGCATCCGACCCCTGCGATACCCTGTACGAGGCAGTTCAACTGGGCACCAGAGTATTAGCCAAAGTGGGTTCCACTTCGGAAAAGCAACCGAGCCAAAGGAGGCTCCCGACTCCAAATCGAACTTACACCACATGTTGATATATTGCTCAGATCAGGTAGCTGTTGTCTCGCAATCAAATGAACGCGTTCTCCAGCGAGATAATACTCTTTCCCAGCTGTTGCTACGGCGCCAACAAATGACAGAGCAAATGTGATCCATAGCAGACCAAGAGAGGCCGCTGACGATGTTGATAGCCGCATATCGAAAATCCGAAACGAAGTATCAGCTGCTTTCCTTTTTTTCTGCCCTCGGCTTTTCACAGCTCCATATAGCTATGGTCGTCTAACACGAGCTGTATGTGTCCGAATCGACGTGGTTTTTTCGGTACCTGGTGGGCAAGGAGCCAAGGTCGCCAAGTCGCCTCACCGAGCGCGCATGTACCTCGAAGAAGTTCCCGAGAACGAGTGTTGAAAAAGAGAAATCCAACAACCCCTTGTCTTTGTTGATGTTCGGGTTCGGTGGTAGTGGGGACAGCGTTGGAGATGCTTCACAAGCGAGGTGGGAGGAAACAACGTTATCAACCTTCCCCCAGGGGACCCGTTCGTTGTGTTTGCCCCATGGATTGTGACACATCAAGGATAACTGGTCTTTGCTTCAGATGCAAAGAATGATCACACTCCGGGAAAAGACGTCAAAGGGGGGCTCTGGGGCGGACAAAGCTCCCTCCATGCTGTCTTGCCCCCCTCACTTTCTTGCTGCTGCAGTGCTGCAAGAGCACCCTCCCGTCCAAGTGTTGCGAGGTTTTGTGGATGGGATGGAAATGGTCTAGGAAGCGGTGTGTGAGGGTGTGCGCTATGCTCTGTGCGCTCACGAGCTGATTGGCCGTGTTTCTGACTTTCTGTCGATGTCCTCCCTCCATCACCTCCTAGCCCTGAGTAGCCTCCTCTACTCCGCGCCTAAGGCTATATGAATATGTAATTCCAATTTCAATGAGCAGAATATCTACCCAGACACTATGTATCACGGTGATGGGAAGCTCCCCTGTCACATATTTACCGGCATAAGCATATGTATGGGCTCGACTTGGCAAGCGGCCCCCAGCAGCTCTCGGCCTTTGAACCCGCGCCGCTGCATCACCAGTGGAAGATCTTAGAGTTCTAGCGGCAGATTCAAGCAGCCATGGTGTCGGTTGTCATGTTTCACGGGACTAGGTCTGCAGGTCCATCCCGCTATCTCGCCAACCATTTAGCCGAGCAGGAGACGGTCCATCAAAGCGATCAGTGCGTCTTCCCTCATGCTGTCTTCGTCCACCTCTTTGTCTTTGATTACCCTCTCGCTCCGTCATCAATGTGACTACCCTTGACAAGCTGCAGGAACGCAGGGCCACAGAGTCTGTGTTATTGGGGGGCCAGAAGGAAACGAAAAACGACCGTTCAGGTTCTAGCTGGTAGTCCATGCTGCTAGTGCTCCGGGCACCGAGCGGCTCGGCCAATGGTCCCCCGCCCCTTCGCGACCCTTGTCCCTAACCGGCTGCTGCTCCGGGATGTACGCTGTGATGTTTCACACAGCTCGAGTGTTTCGAAGCCGTCTTCGAGAAGGGCTGGCCAGCATACACAGGGCCCTCTCATTCGTTCCAATCAGCCACATTTGCTGCAGAAACAGCTGCTTCGTGAGGAAGTGAGGGGAAAGCGTTTGGTCTGTGGTTCAGTGGTTGTCCCGTTTGAGTCTAAGCAGCCAAACTCTATTTAGACTCCGCCCATTCCTGTTTCACTCCCGCCCTTTTCTCTGTGCTCCTCAATGTCTGTTCTCGAACTCTATGGATTCCTCTCGCCCTCTCAGATGTTCTTTCTGACGAGCATGTTAGGCCTAAGGTGACCTCAACGGTGGTTCGAGTTTGGTGTAGGTGCTGGTCTATCTGCCTACCTTGTTCGAGACTTAATTGACAGCGGACGAGCAACCTCCCCAATCGCCCCCGCCACGGCAGATGCTAGCTACCCGCAAGACTGAATCACGTGTGTCTCTTCTATTTAGGCACTGCCTTTCAGAAATCTAGTCAGTTTTCATCTGGGATGGGAGCTAAATTGACTCATCTGTGGCAATCGAGTTAGCAGTACACACCATCAGCAAAAGCCCAGGCAAAGACCAGCAAAAGCTTCTCAACGTACTCGGCCCTCCATCTCGTATTCTTTGTTTCTTCTAGAACCAAAGTCTTAGACCACCACCTTCAAACCCTTCGCGACCAGTCTGATCTGATCCTCTCAACAAGACACGTCCGTCCTATTGAGTCTCCCGTCGGTAAGTGGGAGACAATCTGTACTCAAGCACTCTTTTGAGCCGAGGATTTGAATCTTCTGGTTCGGAGGGACTACTAATCGGTAAGAATCTCCGTTCGGGCGAGATGCGTTCCGCTGCGGGTGATGTGACGGAATCTCGAGCGCAAAGAAATCAGGCGAAATCTCTCAACGGTTGTCAAAAAGCGTGATGTGCTTTTGTATGTCGAAACGATCGTATGTAGCATTGGCAGCTGTGTGACGTGAGATTCAATCTGTGATTCTATTGTGTGCAGGTAAGATATGGATTTTTCTGCCCTCCTGCATTCTTCGGCCCTTGGAATTGCTGCCCTTCTCCTCGCACCCTGTTTGGGCGCCGTGTAAGACAAGTCATCTTGAAGCTAGACGAGCAGTCGCAAGCTCGTAAAGCCGAAAAGAGCAGCCCATCATCGTACGAGAGATCCTCTGTTCAGCGATTTGCCTGCCGGAAGGTAAGTGGCCCTGCGGTAAAATCAGTGAAGCAAAAGCATAACGCAGCCTGGCAGACCAGACGCCGCGGTCTAGGCTTGCAAGAGAGATCGGACTCCGTCCCGCCCGGGTTGTTCCCTCGATTGCTGGCCACCATCTCGATGGTGAAGATCTGTGCGTAAGGTTCAAAATCACCCTAAGTAAGAGGGAAATCCTTTTTGCTGTTATTCTTCGGATTAACTCAGCATGGAAGGAGGCTTTGGGTGGGCATTCAATCACACCATGAAGACTTCATGCCCTTGGGGCAATGTGCCTTACCCAGGTCTTCCACGCCTGGTCATGTTCCTCGATGAGATGATTGATGAGGATTCCTGGGCGTCAAAAGTATTGTCACTCAGGTCAGATAATGGCCACTCAAGCCATTCTCAAACCAGACTCCGGGGGTTGTACAGCCACATCTCGTTATATATTTAGCCTTTTCCCAATTTCTCCAAGGGACATGGGTCCTTGCGTTGACAACTCAAAGTGAGGTGATATTCAAAAGTGACTTGTGACGCTAATATCATGGGATTGGTTAAACTTCCCGGAATGCCTTGATGACTAACAGCCGTGTTCATACGGCCGCTTCAAAGTCGGCTACCACCCTCCTGTCAAGCCTGGGCAGCCTTCATGGCAGCGATACGGTGCTTGGTCCGCTCAACCACATTCTTCTCGTCGTAGATACCGTTGACGCTAGGCGTGCTGTTGACGGTCTGCGCCCACTTGTAGAAGCTGGGCGCCTTGTCCTCCAGCGACGTCAGGATACTCTTGGGGATGAGCTCATAGTTTGCAAACGAGAACAGCCTCAGTGTGAACGAGCCTGTAAGGACCTCGGCCAAGGTAACCTTGTCACTGCCGCCAAAGTACGGCTTCGCATCCTTCAACAGCGGCTCAACCTCCTTGGCGATAACGTCAATGAACCCAGCCGCAACCTCATTCGCCTCTGCTTCCGACTTTGCGAGCTGCAGCTTGTACAGAGACGAGTTAGCCTTGCTAAAGTAGGTGTCGACGAAGAAGTTGATGCGTGCGCGGCGCAGGGCGGCGTCCTTGCTGCCCGGGGCGGGGACGAGGTGGGACGGGTGAGCGTCGGCGAGGAACTGGCTGACAATGGCGGACTCTGTGATGATTTCGCCATCGTAGGAGAGGGAGGGGACGAGGCCGCGCGGGTTGATGGCCAGGTACTCCTTTGTGCGGGGCACCGAGAGGTCGATGATTTCTTCCTCAAAGGGGAGGCCCAGTTCTGCGAGGACGATGTGTGCACGGTGAGCCCCTGAGGATTCGGGGTTAGCTATCTGTGTATCTTGGCACCCTCTTGAGGTCGGTAAATTTTGATTTGTTCTGAGGATGATGCGGTGGTTTGAGTCGTGAGACTTCATGAGGGGTTGGCAGTATGCCTTCATGCTTAATTCTGCACGTGGCTCCCGGGGGTAGGAGGTTACGCGAGGAGAGGAAGAGGGGTTGGACACGAAGAGACGGAAATCAACGAGGGTGAGGCTAGGAATGGATGTCACGTACATGGGCAGCCGTGGTTGGTGTACAGCTTGATCTTGGGCGCGGCGGAAGACATTGTCAGGATTCTGTTTCTGATCCAAGCCTGTGTCGATGATTTGGACAGCTGCTAATTGTGTTGTTTGTCGGGAATTTGAGACTTGGTGTCTTGGCTTTCCAACTGGAGGGCTGCGGGTGGATTGTCTGGCGATGGTGAGGTTGGTGCGTATTTGAAGGAATCGAGTGTTGATAATTGATTACCAATGCAACAGTAGTAACACAATGAGGTCGGAAAGTTGCACCATTGAAAGACCGATGTCGTGATGCAACTTGTTCCCTCACACTCAAGAAAGGTGGGGGGAAACAACCCCGCTTACTCGATTGCTTGGCTCCAGTCCCCTTCTCTGAACTCCCGGCGGAGTTTACGGGGAAAGCAGCCAAACATGGTACACCCAGCTTAGAAATCAAGGTTCGGTGCTCGGCACGGATTTCACATCCGCAGGTCTATTCTCCCCGCTTCTCCTCAGAGAGCCTGTCTTTGCCGTTACAATCATGCATTCACTACATTCTGCAATAAGAGTGAGTGCAGTAGGATGTATCCGACTGGCAGATACAGATAAGAATGGCCCTCTTGCAGATGCTGGCTCTACCTTACGTACTGTACCTATCATAGATCATGATATATCATTTGCCGTATCAGAGCATTGAAACTCCACACCTCCCGATGCGACACAGACGAAATTCGTCTTCCCGTCCCCATGTAGGTCCATCTGGAAGAGCATCCGTGCGTCCGGAAACCGACATGAAGACCCTGAAGGAATTCCGATTCCGATTCCTAGGGCTGAGACTAAGAGGGGTGGGGAGCTCTCTTCCGCTACGACCTGGACAATATCAATCTGAGAATCCAGCATGACTACCGGTACCCCAAAGTCCGAGAGAATTGAGTTCCTTGGCGAGAATAAGCGAATAGTTGAAGTCTGCCAGCGCACCAGGGCAAGGGATTATGATGGTCTAGATGCGTGCTGTTGAGCTCGGCAATCGACCGAAACAGCTTATGCCTGCCAGTCCATCTTCCTTGCCTATCCGTACGCAGACCGCGGGATCGTCCAGTGACGGGAACCTGGATCGTGGTCCCGGGAGTGTTTTCCGGAGCATCCGAGAGAAGACGACATTGAATGAATTGCGAACGATGCGTCCCTGTAACACTCGATCGTCGCCAAGGAAGATGTCATTTGCATTTCATGCAGGCAACATGAGTTCGTACGATACATCGCCATCCCTCAAGCAAAGTAACAATCGGGATAAGTAAACTTTTATCAGTTTCCTCTAAGGAGACAGTGACCTGCAGAGTTGGCAACAACGGCTCTCTCACATTTCTATCGCTCATTAAACAGGTTCCAAAACTCTAACTAATATTGTCCTGGATGACATTCTTCATAAGCTCGTGGTTGTGGGAGTAGTCAATCTCAACGTCGACGATACAGACTCCCTGATAACTCAAAGCCTCCTTCATGACGGCTTCCAGTTCCGACGAACGTCTGACGCGCAGTCCCTTGGCACCAAACGCCTCGGCATACTTGACAAAGTCGACCCCGCCCAAGTCGACGCCTGAACTGCGGCCGTACTTGTCGACTTCCTGAAACTCCACCATATTATACTTTCCATCGTTCCAGATGAAGTGCGTGATGTTGCACCCCTGCTTCACGGCAGTCACTAGCTCCTGTCCGCTGTAGAGGAAGCCGCCATCGCCACTGATGCTTACGACCTTTTTGGAGCAAGGCGGCTCCTGGGCTAGAGAGGCGCCGATGGCCCATGGGAGAGCCACGCCGAGAGTTTGCTGAACGTTGGAGACGAGGAAAGACTTGGGGCTGTATGCGAAGTAGAAACGCGACAGCCAGATGTACATGCTGCCGACGTCCGATGTCAAAGTCGTCGATGAGGGCAACAGACCCTGCATGAGCTTAATGAAGTAGAGAGGGTGCACAGGACCGTCGCCGGTCTGGCCCAGAGCCTGGGGGCTCTGTTCCCAAGCGTGGAATTCTGTGAAAATGGCCTTTGCTATCTCGGATTCCTGCGGGCGGGAGACGTTTGCCAGGATGTCGCCCAGCGCCTTGACATTGGCGGCGATGGCGCCCACGAGTTCGAGTTTTGGGTTATAGAAGGCGCCATAGTCGGCGGGAATCCAATCCAGGTGCAAGATCTCGAGGTTTCGGCTCTTGTGCCAGGCGTCGGCGTCATATTCGGATTGATCGTAACCCGCAACGATGACGAGATCAGCCTGGGACAATAGCTTATCGCCGGGTTGGTTGCGGAAGAGGCCGATGCGGCCGTAGAAGAGATGAGCGAGCTCCTGGCTGATGGAACCCGCGGCCTGGAAGGTTTCGACGACGGGGATGGGGTGCTTGCGGAGGAAACCGTGGACAGCTTCGACGGCATCTGGTGTTGCTGCCCTGGATCCTAGGAACAGGACTGGGAACTTTGCATTTTGGATCATGGCTGCCGCCCTGCTCAGTGACGCTGACGGTGACGTGCCATACTGAGGCGGCGTGAAGGCGCTCGGGGGCAGCGCAGGGATAGACGTCTTGGTTCCGACTGTCATGATATCGATTGGTAGGCTGATAGCTGTTGCACCCTGCGGGTACGCCGTGGCGGTTCTGAAGGCATCGAGCATAATCTCCGAGATCTGATCGGGATGCACGGCGCCAGTGGTCTTTTTCGTGACGGGCTCGAGTAGTTGAACGCCCCTCAAGCTCTGATGTGTCTTCTTGGCAGCCTGCACCCGTTTGACATCGCCGACAATGGCAACAACGGGTGCACCCTCATCGTTGGCGGTCACGAGGCCGGTGACAAGGTTGCTAGTTCCCGGGCCGGAGGTAGCAATGCACACGCCGGGTCGGCCTGTGATCCTGCCGATCGCTCCGGCGATGAAAGCGGCATTCTGCTCATGGCGGCAGACGACCAGCTGGATCTCGGGGCGGTCAATTAGGGCATTGAAGACGCTATCGATCTTGGCGCCGGGAACACCAAAAATGTGTTTGACGCCGGCGGCGACAAGAGAGTCGATCACGACATCTACTGTTTCTGAAGACATTGAGTAACGGCGAGCTTGTTTGAGGGTGTTGATGAGTCAATGAAGAGAATTGGCTTCTGATTAACTCCTGGTTAGGATGAGCACAAGTGAAGCATAAGGCGTGGCTGATCGTGTCCGATTTAGCTGGGCCAGGACTGCTGAGGGTATAAAGTAGGCTGTTTGCGTCAATTTCAGAGGGCCCTGCAAAAAATGAGAAAAGATCAAGTGGTCATGAGCAGAAGCAAGAAATTCAGCTTCACGTTCGCGATCACGATATCGGCGAGAGGCGGAGATGGAGAGAGCAAAGGTGGAGATTGAGATGCCGCAAAGTTCCCTAGCGCTTGGCCCTCAATTGGTGAGATTTGAGTTGTCGAGGAGTAAGAAGCACCAGCGTTCAAAGACCGAAGGAGCGAGGTGGTGATGTGGCCGGTGATGCCGTGCGACTGACGTCAGCGCCCTCGCCGGGGCAGTGTGACCCAAAGCGGCGCTTTCCATTTTGACCTCACTGTGATAGACCTCGATGACTCAACCATTAACGCCAGGAAAGAGCCACACAATCGTAGTTTCCCGTCTGTCGCTGTAAATCAGGAAGGTCTTGCCCACGCTTGTGCCGGAGCCGCCTTCCGTGGCCTCCCGATGCCTCCGATCCGGTGAACGGGGAGCAGGTGCGTGGGCAGGTGTGCTCTTTCTGCAGTCAGCAGTCAGCAGTCAGCAATAGCGGGCCGCTTTCGTGGCCAAACTCAATCGCAACCCCAGAACCTTTACTCACTCACCACCTCACTCAACGTCTCACGTTCGTGGCCACATCATTTCATTTTACGACTGCAGCTTTACTCTGTCCTACACTTCAACACACTGTGACTTTGGTCGCACTTTCACAGTAATAACGAGAACAC
This sequence comes from Colletotrichum cuscutae, assembly GCA_030869315.1. NCBI lineage: Eukaryota > Fungi > Ascomycota > Sordariomycetes > Glomerellales > Glomerellaceae > Colletotrichum > Colletotrichum cuscutae. Next base: position 111,089 of record MPDP01000258.1, read on the forward strand.
GGGTAAACTATATTGAACACCATGGCAGTCAACGAGATATTCCAGTACTCCATCATCTCAGCCCTCATGGACGGCGTGGCCTCCAAGGGCCTGCCCGTCTCCGACCTCATCTCCCACGGAAATCAAGGCCTGGGCACATTCCGCTACATGGTTGGCGAGATGATCATCCTCGATGGAAAGCTCTACCAAATGAAGTCAGATAACACCGTGACCCCAATCGACACGAGCCCAGACTCCGATGCAGTCGCCCCCTTCGCCATGGTCACCCGCTTCCAGCCTACAGCAACGATCAAGGCAGCTTTCAGCAACAAGAAGGAGCTCTTTGAGCATCTCTCACAAGACTTCCCCGACTCGAAAAACTTTTTCCTCGCCATCAGGATTGAGGGTGTGTTCAAGGGTATAACGGTGCGAACAGCCGGCGGCCAGAGTAAGCCTGGTGAGAGCCTGGTTGAGGTCGGCAAGCACCAGGCGTCGCATACGTTTGAGGAGTCGGTGAGGGGTACTGTCGTTGGCTTCAGGTCACCAGAGTATACTATGGGCATCAACGTCGCTGGTGATCACCTGCACTTCATCACCGAGGACCGGACTCAGGGTGGACACATTCTGTCCTTGGGTACCGACGGCGAGGTCGAGATTGGTGCCGCGCAGATATCAAAGTGGCATGTCGAGCTGCCGACGAATGACCCAGAGTTCAACAAGGCCGCTTTGAAGGGCGATAAGGAGGGTATTGCTGCTGTGGAGGGTTAATAACGGGCGTGGAGCAACATAGAAACATACGATAATCCTAACGATTGACAACCTCCTATCTATCATGGCCATTTCGACGGGGTTGCAATGCGAGAGGAGAAAAGAGAGAAGAGACGATGGAGAGCTCCGATTGGATTGGCAACTGTGCCATGGTCCACTTGTGAGAATCCTCCGACGCAGGATGGGCAAGCTGACCATTTTGGCAAGTCTCACTAGGATGTTGAACTATGGGCTACTCTTGGATGCAAACTTGGCACTCACTTTTCTCCTATCATCATAGAGCGAAGTAATTGTGATGGTTTACTTGCCGATGAATGTCTTAAATGAACAATCTTTCACGATCACGACAGATCTCGGGCAAGGTCGAGCGATGAAGTTGAGAAATAACATATTATTCCACGTTCAAGGAAGTAAATCCTTCCATAGTAAAATATACAGGTGCCATCATCGGAGTGACCGTGATGACAATGCTATGCCACAAATGCAAATGTTCGCCATTGCATGGATATACCCGGGTAGTCCCAATGCCTTTATGCCGATGCCAATTTAATGAGAAATGTGTGAAAGGGGAAGAAATCAAACAAGCCAATCAACCGCTTAGGAAGTGTAACTGCAGCTGTTGGGGTCGGTGATCTGGACGGCGCGGACAGCAATGCCAAGGCAGTCAGTGTTGCCGGCAGGGTTGGCGACACCAGAAGAGATCCAGACGGACCAGCTGCCCTCGATGCTGTTGGGGCAGGCCAGGAAGCTGGAACCGTCGAGGGTGAGGTCGCCGTACTGGTCAACCTTCCAGCCGGTGCGCTCGCCATTGCGGGGCGCGGGCTGGGCGCCGGTGGTGTAGCCGAGCTTGCCCTGGCCCATGCCGGAGCGGTCGGCGTAGAGCTGCTGCGGGGTGGCGGAGGCGGCGTAGAGGTAGAGGCCGCCGTCGTCCTGGTTCAGGTAGAAGGTGGCCGAGTCGTCGTCCTCGGTGCTGTCGCAGGTGGCGTTCTGGTTGGGGAGCTGGAGGAAGATGGAGCTCTTGGCGGCCTGGAAGATCGAGAAGTGCACCTCGCTGGCGGAGCGGAGGGCCATGAGCTGGAACTTTGCGTCGGCGGGCAGGCCGGGGGCGGTGCCGTTTGTGGTGCCGTTGTTCTGGCGGGTGATGAGCTGGGGAACCGCGGCGCCGGAGACGGCGGTGATGAGGGAGGCCGCAACGGCGAGGGCGTTGGTGAACTGCATTTTAATGGTTGTGTTTGAAGTGACTAAGGGTGTAAAGACTGATGTGGTCGGATGATTACTTTGTGATTAAGATTGTTGGTTGTTGAATGTGGTGAGATGAGTGTTCTAAGAGTTTCTTGAGGAGGGGATCCGTCGCTCGTCTTATATCTCGGGTTGACCATCACAGAATGCCGGTTGCTGCGGTACCAGAAAGCTCTAGGAGTCCAGGGGACCCCGTTTCGATGATCATCTCGTAATCACGGGGTGCAGAAAGCGAGGTCGCGTTGGTTGCGCCAGTCCAACCAGTGCCCAAAGTTGAGTATGTGCACTGCCGGGGCGAAGATCTTCTCGTAATGCCGGCCAGGGATACCTGCGGAGCCCGATTGACATCATGAGCCCTGCCTCCTGTGGTTCGCAGTGGAGTCGCGGGCAAATACGAGAGGAGCCGCCTCGCAAGGGGAGGCGAGGGTGAGTGACATGGCATGGTACCCTCGGAGAGACTTGGCGATGCGGCATCCCGCCTCCTAGCGCTGCCGTCTGCGCCGCCCGCGAAACCCGTTGCTTCTACCCCGAGATTTTGGTTGACCTTCGCACCTCGGTCTCTGCACGTTTACTAACAAAGTGTGTGTTTGGATGGAGAAGTTGAAAGCGCCACAACCGGCGGCCTCGGGAGGACGGAGCCGGCCAAGGAGAAGGTGAGGATGCCGATTGGTTCGGTTCTCTATTTAGCACAGCCATTGTCATGGATGATGGATGAACCGGTGGTCCCTATTCGACACAAGAACAGAAAGATGGGGAAAGAAGAAGAGAGAAGAAAAGAGGCAGAGCTGAGAGCGAGAGGCTGGCGGTGGCTGGTCCTGCTGAATCGCACACAAACTCAACCACAAATCTGCGCCCCCCAGCCACCCAGAGTTGCCAGACCAATATCGGTCGTGTTATGCTGTGACCAGTACATGCCACCCGGTGCCTTAACATAGGGCAGAGGTGGGCAGTGATGTCACAAACAAACGACCGGCTGCCCCACGTCCCCTATTCTCAGACATTTTAGGCATTTTAGACAGGAGCCGTCTCTTGGGGACTCGTCTTGGCTTTCATCATGGCGACATGGCTGAGGAGCTGCGAAGAGTCTAACTCCCCGGGAGGCAAACGGCTAAACGGTATGGGCCAAGGGCCGTAACGTAGCATGTAACTCTTGCTCAAGGCAGAGCCTCCGGGGCTAGGGAAGCGAGAGGTAACCCGTTTCCCGACCGATCAACACATTTTACATAAACCAAACGGCCAACAAGGCGACCAGAGAAGAGAGAGAGGCGACAAGGAAAAATAAAGAGTCAAGGACGCTAAAAAGTCGGTCACTTGCTCCCAGTCAAGGGTCCATCAAAGTGAAACTGACGCCAGCCCAGCGTCGCTCTCGATAACACCGATGAACCTTAACCTATTAATAGCTGAGTCAAGGGCTGGCAAAGCCAGGTCGATCCGCTAAAATTTCTTTGGGTGCTAGGCGTGCTTTTCCGGAGAATATTCCACAGCTTCTCCCAGCAGCTGCTGCGTCAAGCGCTTGGCACGCTTAGCTCGGGGGGCGAATTCGCGGTGACTCGTGCGCTTGCTAGAGGAAAACACGGTCCATCGTCATTGGCATTCTTTCCATAGCGTTGGGCGAAACATTGACAGAGACAAAAACGAGCGTGTCTGTAAGTACCTAAGCCATTCTCGGTGCAACTCGATCCTGACAGTGCCCGAACTGCTTGTCAGAGAGGCCTTCCAGTTCGATTCATGGGTCACTGCAATGGCCTGATGGGAAATCCGTCGAAATGGCTCAAGGGCCGTGTTCGGACGATCTGCTGCCCCAGAAGCTTTCAAGTTGGGACGAGACGTGGAGACGTTGTTCCCACCCTTATCCCGCATATACCCAGTTATTCCAACCTTGATGCGTATTTTTATTTCTTTCCCACCCCCTAAGCCCCGAAAACCTGACCAGCGAAGCATTCGAGCCATGTACACCTATCCCAGGGTCCCATACGTTAGCGCAGTGAATTGACAGGGAGGGTGGCCAATAAGTACAGGTTCTATCCTTTCTACCTAAATTCTATAGCTAATCCGGAGATAGTATTTTAAACTCCTCACTATCGAACCTTCTACCTATTTCTATCATTTCTCCTTACTTTTTATTACTAACTTTTACTTTAACTATATATATAAAATATTTTTTAAAAAATCTTAAGGGAATATTCTAAAGTACTTATCTTAAAATCTCTTTTTATTTTATATATAAAAATTAGAAAAGTGACTTTGTAGGGCTGCTACTAGATTTGGTAAAGTCGGCTACCATTTCACGAGCTAACGTATGGGACCCCGGGATAGGTGTAGAGAATATTGGAGACTATTCTAGAACGGCACAACGGCACGGGCATGACCGAACATTGTGTATATCGAATCTAGACGGCGTTGCATTCGTCCGATGGTTTTTTTTCTTCTGTTCCCGCTGGTGATCTACCAGTCCCTCCAGGACATGGTCATGATTAGTGTATGTAGATGATCCATTATCCATGACTGCACTAAAAGCGTCTCCAAAAATATCCAAGCTTAAGCAGCACAGTGTGTCGATCACCAATCCAAATCGACCAACGCAAAACAACCAAGCCGTTTATCTAAATTCGCGCATGATATGAGCGATCATTTCTCGTGAAGGCAATGTTCGGCCGAGAAGTTTCTCAGACTACATGCAGCCCGCTGCCCAATCGTGAGATAGGGATAGACACGGGGTAGGCAGAAGAAAATATGGTAGGGCACAGGTATCAGGGAATAAAGCTGAAGGACTGCCAACGCCCAGGGCACAACTTGACTCATTCATTGGGGCACACTCAATTTTGTGTTGTTAATCGACGTTGCGATCATCACGTCTCATCTGCCCCGAATGTGTTATCAGACTTCAGAGACAAAGTCTCCTCAAGGTTTTCTGGCCACATCGACGTGGAGCTTTTTTCGTTGCCGTCTGACTTTCTGAAGATTGCGATATACGCCTACCGAAATGAACGAAAAAACATAATCGAGAAAACACACCGTCCTCTCGAGGCGCCAGAGACGGTGCGGTTGTGTTCAGACAAATGTGGTATGCCACAAAAATTCCTGTATGTCGTTTCATTGCCATGGGGTGTGAGAAGTAGATTTTGAAAAGAAACTCAAGATCATTGTGCTTCCGATCCGTGTAGTGTAGGTACTTTATTGCTTCATGCGCTTCGCCAATAGACAAGCATCATTTTCGTGAACATGATGTTACCATGCTCTCTCCTCAGGGACCCCTACCCACGGTACCGCATGCCGGCATGGCCTACGCGGGAAAAGCGTCCGAAGCCCCGGAGCATCCAATGCACCTCTCCTTCGCTTGATGAAACTAATCCACCCCCGTATTGCGCTGCAAATAGCCCTTGTGAATAGAGATGGGATCACCGATGTCTTGCTCGCTTACAGGTTCTCACAGCAGGCTTGCTAGCAAGTCTGAGTCTCATCTGGGCCCTGGCCTGTCAGCTTCAAGCTCCTCAGGGATAGGCGCGAGAAGCCCTCCAGGAACGCGAGAGGGGCTAAGGAACCTGACCATCGACACGCATTTAGACACTGCTCCGTAAAAGAGACCCAGATTCCTGTTTGTGATTGGAAGACGGCGTAAATGGCCGAAGCCTCGAAGCTTCGTCGTGGAGGATTCATGTACAATTACCAGTGACCCTTTGTCTTACACTCGATCTCGCTATTACTCACATGGATTACATTTTCTTTCGGATGCTGATCTTAGTTGCTACATTTAACCTGCAAATCACTTGGTCATGGTAGTTGCAAAATCCGATTTCGACATCAAATGCGTTCGATGACACTCGTCTCGCTTTCACCATCAACTCAATCGGTGCCATTGCACACTTCGCTTCTTACGTCGCACATTGTCTCGTGCTCTGAGCATGTCCGACATGAAGGGAGTTATGCTAGACTCTATTCAAGAGTTGGGCCCCGTTCATTCAAGCTCGATGATTCCGGTTGTTACAAAAAGGGGTTTGATGGAGTCATTTTCCATTTCATTCTCGTGCTGAGAAGCGTGTGTTTCAACAGTAGTACGTCAATCGACTCATTCCTCTCTCCGTTGTTTCTCAGTCAACTGACTTTAACGTGACGAATCTTTAGAGACGATTGACATTCTACAAGCTGGCCCTTACATGCAGTTAATTAACCTTGACGGCAAGCTCAAAATTAAGCTTACGATCTAGAAGTTTCTACAAGGCGACAAAAAAATCTCTTTCCGATTCCTCCACAGGCTTCAGCCAGCCCTGAGCCTCTGGTTAAACTGTTGTTCTCTTTACAGCTCGATGAGCAAACTGACCATCATCTTAGTTTCACCGATCTGCGCCAATCCATGCGTATGTCGAAAGACCCTCTCGATTATTACCAAGTAGCCCAATATGTCACGTGTTGGTGGAGAGCTAGACCGGCAAGTTACAACGCATCTTTCATCTCGGAGCTGCATTCCTAAAAGATGTAATCGCCTCCTCAAGATTCGCTCAAGCCCCGAGATTAAGATCATATCGCAGTTCGCGGGCGAAGGCTTCTAGCGTGTACGTCAACTCGACTTGCTTGACGAGGAAGTTGACAAGCACCCCCACACACCAGAATTCAAACTAGAATTAGAGCTGAAAGCGAGCAGCAACATCGCAATGGCCCCGAATCTGCGATGTTGAATAGAAGCTGCGGAAAATCTTGAACTGGATACATCAACTTGGTAAGATATCACTTGCACCGATGCTAACCGGCAGGAACACTTTTAAAAGTAAGGATGGGCTTAAAAAGACTGGCAAGTTTTGAACTAATACAGGTAGCTCTGGAACCTGGGCCTCGGCTTATCTTGCGGGGAACTGTGCCAGGCATTTGGCGGGGTTTGTTGGTGCTTCGTGGCTTAAGGAGCTAAGCCTTTGGGGAAAGCTGGTACCAGTCAGCATCTTGAATTGTAACGATTCGTCGAGTGATTTCTCAGTCATCTTTAGGTTTGACCACTCACAGCTCCTTACCTGTTGTTACGGACATAGATATCATTGTAGACAACGAGGTGTCTTTCTGATGTAGATGTGAAGGTGCCAGACTCAGCGTTATATTGTACGGATAGACGGGAGTGTTTTACCGAAACATGCAAGTCATCTGTCCTTGCAGGGCCCACAAATCTCGCTATGACATAGCTCTCGACCTGAGATGAGGGGAAAACCAAGGGACGTTGAAAAGGGAAGCTTGACCAAGTCTCAGTGCATGTGGATATGAGGGGTCAAGCTTACCTGGGTATTTCATCCTTCCATCACCTCCATAGACCTTACCACTGGCCCCCAAAGCGCCCTCAACATGACTCAAGGTCGCAAACCTTCAAGCGTCAAGCTCGCGGAGTATCTTTTCACTCGCTTACACGATCTCGGCATAGGTGCCATCCACGGTGTCCCAGGAGACTTCAACCTCACATTGCTCGACTATGTCGAACCCGCAGGGCTACTATGGGTCGGCAACGCCAACGAACTGAATGCAGGATACGCTGCCGATGGATATGCTCGTATCAAGGGCGTCGGCGCCCTCATCACGACATCCGGCGTTGGCGAGCTCTCAGCCATCAACGCTGTCGCTGGGGCGTATGCTGAACGCGCAGCCGTGGTTCACATCGTTGGCACGCCTTCTAGGGTCCTACAGGATAGCAGGACCTTGATGCATCACGGCTTCAATGATGGAAACTACAGACGGTTCGCGGAGATGCACTCTCACGTCACCGTTGCGCAGGCGAATCTCAGAGATGCATCTTCGGCACCGCGTCAAATTGACGAGGTACTGAGGCAGTGCCTGGCCCATAGCCGTCCGGTCTACATTGAAATTCCTCAGGATCTGGTTGCCGTACCGGTTTCGGCCGATAGGCTAGATACACCGATTCAGCTTCCCGATGCTGTGCCAACATCGGCCGACGAGACTGCTCTCGCAGCAATCATGGACAAGATACACGCTGCGAAACATCCCATGATTATCGTCGATGGGGAGACGAGGCCGTTGGGTCTCGTCGAGCAGACCGAGAAGCTGGTGAAAGTGACGGGCTGGCCGACCTGGACTACTGCTTCCAGCAAGTCACTAGTCGACGAGAGTCTGCCAAATTACCACGGTATCTATACAGGTAGATTTGCCGATCCCGCCGTCAAGACGTTCGTCGAAAAGGCGGACTTGATCCTGTGCTTCGGTCCTCATTTCAGCTCGACAAACACTTATGCTTTCTCAAGCATACCCAAGCCGGATGTAACAATCCTCTTCAGCGACAATATCAAAGTGGCGGACCAAACGTTCCGCGATGTCACCATTAGAGCGGTAATCAGCTCCCTTCTCGGACAACTCGGAAAGTCCAGGATTCATCATTATGATCCTTACCCAGAACTTCCTAAAGACCACGGCATGAATTTCTCGGAGGTGGAGAGTGAAGAGAAGATAACTCAGTCCAAGTTTTGGCATCTCACGTCCAGTTTCCTGCGTCCAGGGGACATCATATTCGGAGAGACGGGAACGGCCGGCCATGGCTCTCGAGTCTTTGCCCTACCGCCCCATACTAGAATGTTCCTGCCGACAACTTGGCTTTCCATCGGATACATGCTTCCTGCTGCGCAAGGCGCGGCCTTAGCGCAGCGAGAACTGATCGAGTCATCCAAATACCACGAAATTCAGGAGGCACGCACGATTCTCTTCATCGGCGATGGTAGCTTCCAGATGACGGTTCAAGAGATCTCTACCATGGTGCGCCACAATCTTGACGTGATCATCGTCCTTCTTAACAATGACGGGTACACCATTGAACGATGCATACACGGGTTGAATCAATCCTACAACGACGTTGCCCGCTGGCGCTACTTGCAAGCGCCGGGTTTCTTCGGAGGCAATCCAGAGACATATACAGGCTCTGCAAAGACCTGGGGTGAGCTGGAGAAAGTGTTGAAGGATGATGAGCTGAAGGATGGGAAGGGCTTGAGGATGGTGGAGGTTTTCATGGACCTTGATGACGCGCCGGAGGGCGCCCTGCTTGAGTTACTCAAGAAGGAGAAGGAGAGAATTGCAGATGGTCAAGCATAGGCAGGGTAGTTGATAGACGATACGCGTATCAAGAAAACTTTCCAATTGGCCTTCGGCATGCGATTAATTCCAAGAAGAGGCAGACGGCAAGCACAGAAAGTATAGTCTCAAGGATTGAAGTCGGCATATTGACCTATCCACGATACTCTCAGTTGGGGTTTCCATATGCCGCAGTAGATATGAGTTGCTATCAACAAAGGAGCACAATGTATATGGTATTTATTGTAGACGTTGACAGTTCGAGCTTCGCTTGTGCGGCTGAACGGCATGAGCACTTTATTATCTTTAGCATTTCCAATAGAATACTTAGTTACAAAGTGGCCTTTAGACAAGGCTTGTTGACGCCTTGGATACATAATTACGGAATATACCTTTTATAGCTTTGTTTCCGAACTTCCGATCACAAGATGCGGGGTGGCCGGCAGTTGCCAAAGTGATACAGTAAGACAGTGAAGACGGCCCGTGTGGGAGCGAATCTCGGAATCGGAAGCGTTGTTTTTGAAGATCTTGGCTAATTGGCTAACGCGGAGAGGCCGAATGAACATTATCTTGCTAAAAGGACGTCGTTGTACTTCTATCCCTACCTTTTCGCCTCCGGCGTCTCAAAATTCTGAGACAAGAAATTGAACAATTCGACTACCGAACCAGTGACCTTACCGAGTATTTCTCAACTTCACGGCAATTCCATCGTCATTTCATAGCAAAAATGGCCGTTATTTCGGAAGTTGTTGCATCCGTCTCAGCTCATCTTCCCATTCTGATTGTGGGCATTTTGGCGATTCACCTGGTCCGAAACTTCGTAAGAAGAGGAGTTTCCAAGATACCAGGCCCGTTTTTGGCCAAGATCTCCAACATATGGAGGTTCGTTGATGTAGCGCGCGGAAGGGCTCATGAGACACACATCAAGCTCCATGCACGATACGGGCAGTACGTGAGACTTGGTCCAAATCTAGTCAGTGTCCAAAATCTCGAAGCCATGAAGATAATTTATGGTGCAAACAAGGGATACCGCAAGGTTAGTTCGACATGCCATGGAGAATTCGTAGCGTTTGCTGAGTGTCGGATTGGAAGTCCAATTCAACCTCGGCATACGGCCGAGGCTACGCAGGGGCTAATAAGGGGCCCTATTTACGATTACCACAGACTACCTAACCTATAGTTAGAACCTCCTTTTTATACCTTACGCAATATATTAAAATAGTTTAATTAACTTACTTTATTAACTTATAGTTCGAACTAATCGACTACTATTTTTATAATAATAATACTAATACTAATTAGTAATTAATTTTTTTATTATTATAAATTAATAAGGTATTTATATAAAAAAAAACGACCTCCTTAAATAGAATATAATAAAAAAATCGTATTACTTAACTTTATAAAAAGTAAGTAATAAGACGTAGAATCTTTATGATAGAATAAAATAAAAGAATTATAACCCTTAACTACCTATAAAAGGCCGACGTTTACTACGTTAAAATAACCCCTAATAATTAATAAAAATGTCGAAGTAACTGAGCTACTATCGTTAACCTTATATAATCATTCTTTATTAATTAACTTACCTACGGCCGGCCTATAATTAAAAAATTAAATTAATTACTTAATTAATTAATAAAAGGAATTACTTACGTAATTACTTACTTAATTAATTAGCGCTCCGAACGAGCTTAAAAAGTATAGTATAAAAGAATACTATATTCTATCGAGACAGTGGGAGTATCTATTGATACTGTGTATTAATACCGTGTAAATGATACCGAGAACCGCCCGAGCAGCCAGCAAAGGCAGAATAAAAAAAACAAATAAAAGAATACTACGTAATTAAAAAAAAAGATCCTTAAATATAGTATACTTAGTAAGCGTAGTAAAAAGCATAAGAACTATAAAACTAAGAGATTTATAGTATATAAAAGAACCCCCCCCCCCCCCCCCCCCCCCCCAACCAAAACAAAAAAAAAAAAAAAAAAAAAAAAAAAAAAAACAAAAAAAACAAAAAAAAAAAAAAAAAAATAAATATAAATAAATAAAAAACCCCCCCCCCCCCCCCCCCCCAAGGGTCTTATAGATATAACCTCGAAGACCTATACGATCTCCTCATAGCCCTCTTAACTACTCTCTAAATATTATTTAAAAATATAATAAAAAAAAATAATATAATAAAAAAAAAAGAGATTTAGAAATTATAATAATAATAATCTATAAGTCACGAGTATCGTAAGTACTAGAAGTTAACTAAGAAGCTATTATTTTTAAAAAGATCCTCTCGCGGCCTCTTATTAAAATTACGATTATTATAATAAGAAAAAACCTTTTAGAGAACTATTAAAAAGCTCCTTTATATATTACTAACTCCCGATATAAATTACTATTTTTAAAAAAATAAAAAATACACTACTAACTAGTAGTAATTTATTTAATAAACGTATACGCTTCTCGGGTTTTTATTTAAAAAAAAAACGCTATGTTATTAAGACGTTATTAAGCTACTCGCGAATTTATTCTTAATATTAATTAATTAAGTAACTAAAAAAAAACTATTAAAATAGTATCTAATTAAGAAAACTAAGAATAAATAGTAACGAGGCTTGGTATAAAGAGATAAGAAGAAGTAAAAAAGTCCTAGACTTTAATAAATTTAGTAATTAATAATAATATACTATTACCGAGGTTAGTAAATAACTTTAAAACGACCTTATTAAAATTAAATATATTAGTTATTAAAATTAAAATACGAGTTAGGGAATAACGAGGAATAAGTTAATATACGGCTAGAGGGAAAGAATTCTTATATTATATAAATAAATAGAGATTAAATTAGAATACTAAAAAAAGTAAGTATATAGAGATTTTAATAATCCTAAAAGCGAGTAAATTAATATAGTATTAGTTTATTTTATAAGAATTTACGCTTAGAAAGGGCTCGAGGGGTAACCCCTATTTTATAATATTATTAATAACCTCGGTAACTAGAATAACGAGTAGTTTATTAGCGCTAATCTAAACGTTATAAAGAGGGTTTTTAGATTTCTTTATTATCGAGGTATTTTATTAGCCTAGGTAGTAAAATAAAGAGCTTATAAATCGCTCGCTATAATAGTTATTACTAACGAATTTATACTATAAGATTAGAATTAAGTTAACTAAGTAATATTAAAATACGACGAATTTAATAAAAAAGTAAATTAACTAGACTTCTTATTAAAAATCACTAATAGTAATATATTAGTGCCCGCTACGGTAAGGGCTATAAAGAGTATATAAGAGGAGCAAATACTAACGATTTTACTAATTTCGATAACTAGCTTAGTAACGCTATTAATACGTAGCTTATTACTTATTAACTAAAAAAGTATACGATTAACTATATAAAGTTAATATAATTACTCTAATATATAAAAGATACGTAAAGAGACTAACCTAACGGTTATTATTATAAAATAATTTACAAACCTTACGAAAATCTTTTTTAAAAAGAAATTATACTTAGGAAGGAAATACGAGGTTCTATAAAAAACCCTTATAATATTTTATAATTATTATAAAAAAGTCGAGATTTAAAAATAGTAATATTACTTAGTAATTAACGTTATATTAATTAATAAGGCTACGGATTATTATTATTAAGTAGTACGTACTATTGATTAAACTAACTTTTTAAGTATAGTTAACGTAATTTAAAGCCGCTTTAAGACCTAAAATAGGAGTCTAAAGCTCCTATTTAAGCTAAGAGTATTATTATTTAGATCTATAATAAGAATAATAAAAAAAGAAACGAGGCTAGAGATTTTTAAAGAACTTATTAATTATATTAATAAGCTAGTAAAAACGTAGCTAAATAAGGGAATAAATAAGTAAAAAGTTAGATATTTTTATATTATTATTTAAAAAGTCCTAGAGGTAAGGGTAACTTTATATTAATTACTTAAGTATTATAAAACCCTTTACTCGAGGCTAAGGTTTAGTTTTAATATCGAGGCTAGGATACCCTACTAAATATACTTATAATCTTATAACGGTCCTTATTAATAATATTAAGTCGACTATATATATAGAAGTAAAAAAAGAGACGCTAAGTATAGTAGTTATTAAACTAAAAGAACAGACTCCTTAACTAGCTACTAGTTCGATTTAGGATAAAAATAATAAAAAGAAAAGTATTTTATATATAAAAAAAACGGCTATCAATTAAGTAATTACTCTAAAAAACGTACTAAATTATATAAGTAGTATAGAAAATCGAGAATAATAAATAGTAAAACTAGCTCTTAGTAATTTAACTAATTCCTTATTATATATAAGGGTAAATCCGGAGGTATAGAACCTAGCGAAAGCGTAATTAGTAGCTTAGAAAATCTATATATTATAAGAAATTTAGGAAATAAAGAAGATCTTACTCCTTATACTAATGAATTAAATTTTAATAAAATCGACGAGATTCATTACTCTTTTTTTACCCCGTTAGTTTTAAAAATATACGAGGCTAAATAAATAAAAAATAATAAAAACTCTTAATAAGTAGGCTTTTATACACGGATAGTAAAAGAAAATCCCTTAGATAATAAATATAAATAAATAGATAAATTTAATGGCGCCGAATTCTATTTTATTAACGTCTAAAAAAAAATTAGTACTTCTTTTAATAATTAAAAAAAAACATAGTACTAAGTAATTTTAGGAGTATTTAAAGGGGCCCTTTTTATACCCCCCTAATTACTTAAATACTAAGCTTATATAAGTATTTTATATTAGTAAACAATACGGCCTAGATATTTTCTAGGGGATTATCTTAGATATGAGGATATTATAATAATTAACTAGAGGCAAGGGGTAATTTTACGTACTTTAAAAAATATCCTTAGTTATATTAAGTACGTTAATAATAAGTATTACTAGGATTAGCTTTAGCCTAGGTAAAAAGATATACGCTCTAAGTATAATAAAAGTTAATATATACTTAGGCACGATAGTCTTTTATATCCTACTTATTAATATATTATTTTTATTATATTTAAAAAATATAAACTAATTAAGTATTATACTTAATAATACAAAAGATAGATTATTAAATAGTAAGTAGTTTATATTTATCAAAAAATAATAGGGGTATATATATTTATAAAACTTAAATTAGGTATTAAATTTATTAACTATTTTATAAAGAGCGAGCTTAAGTAATTATATAAGTACTTTAGTTACTTATTAGTTATAAAACTATATAAATTAATGGGTTTGTTAAATGGGTTTATTTAATAGGTTTGTTTAATAGGTTTGTTTAATAGGTTTATTTAGTAGATTTGTTTAGTTTAAATAGAGCTTTGGGTAATGTTAGAAGTGATGAGGATAGAAAGAATCTTTACGAGCTCTGAGTAGCTAGATATTAGCCCTTTTAGCCCTTTTTTTAAAAACCTCTACGTCGTTATTAAAGTTTAGAACCTCTGCGGTTAAGGAAGGCCGCCTCTAACCTTTACGGCCGACCTCTACTATCGACCTTTCTAACTAGCGCTATTGCGTAAGCAAAGAGGGTAGCTTACTTATCCTAAATTATATAGCGGTTTTTATATTAAAATTACTATATTACGTTAAGCGCGTACTTAGGGTATATTACGTATATTATATAGTTAAAAAGTATACTATATCGTATAATTTTTTTTAAAAATATAATCCTATCAAGGTTGATCTTTTGTGCCTATAAAGCCGGAAAAAAACCACTATATAAAACTATATAATTTTTTTAAGCAATTAGGGAACGATATAAAAATAAAAGCTTTAAAATACTTAATAAGGATATATTATTAATACTAAATAAACGCCTAAAACCCGCGTAAATTCAAGTTTAAATTATATAACGAGCTTAATTTTAATTAAGAGATCGTTATTAATATTTTTTATTTAAATAATTAGTTAGTACTATATATTATTAACGAGGCTATATCGTTCTAAAAAGGCTAATTCCTTAGGGATCTATTTACTAAGACTATTTAGTTAATACTTAAAAGAGTATAAATTAATATATACTAGGGGTTATTAAATAGTATTAGAACTAATATAAGTACTAGTTTTAAATTAGTAAAGTTTAGGAATAATATTATTACGTATAGTATATAGCTAAAAATCGTATTTATTAAAGTATATTATAGTATTAATAAGGTAAAAAGAGCTTATTAATAGTTAAAAAGAGCGTTTAAGATTATTTATAACGAGTACCTTAATACTACGAATAAAGAGTGTTTTTAAATAGCCTTTAAGTACTATAATAATACTATAGGCCTAAAGGGGCTAGTTCCGACGCTTTTTATATTCGGGGTATACCCGAGGATAATAATAGCTTTATGATTATTATTAAATATAGCCTAGCGAGCTTAGGTAATTAATAAAATAATAAAAGTGCTTTAAGAAACGAATAAAAAGCGCTAAATTAATAAGGCTATTACTATTTATAATAGGCCGAATATAAGCCCTAACCTTAATATATTATTAAATTTAAACGTTAGGGTTTAAAAAGAAAATTATTAAATAGTAGTTAAGTTTATATAAATTAATCTTAGTTAATAAACGTTTATATATTATTATTAGAGATCGAGATTAACTACTCGAAGTATTAATTATAGTAGTACGACCGTACTATACCGATCTTAGTAAAGAGCTATTAGCTTAATAAAAAAAGAAAAGCTAAGGGAATCCCCTTAGTAGTTTAAAAAGGAATAAGAGATTATCCTTAATAAAATTATTATAATAAAATAAATAGACGATAATAATAAGAAAAAAATAACCCTTATATTACTAAGATATATAAAAAGACCTAAATAGAAAGTACTATTATAGTACTTTAATATTAATAATAAAATAAGTAATATATTCTATATAGTAAAAAAAAAGGCCGATTATATACTTATAACTTACCCCCCGACAGAGCAATCCGCCGGGGCCGTACCGTGTATTACGTATTAGGGAAAACTAGGTATATTGCGCTCTATACCTAATTACTAACTAAAACTCCTAACCTTCCGTCGCCCGTTTATAGGGCGAGCTTTACCTATTCTAATATACACAGGACCTCCTAGTACTAGCTTACGTAAGTAAATAGGTCTATTATTTTTTTTTTTTATATAAGTATTATTATTATTTAGGGGGCTCCGTAAGAGCTATTTAAAGTACTTATTTATTATCCTAACTTTATATACTTCTAGCCCGTTTATTATAATTATTATAACTAAGCTAGTATTAATATATTAGATTTTAATATCCGTACTAGCCTAGCTATTTATAGCACTTATAATATTACCTAGCTAAATTCCGTACTATTAAGAACTACTTCGCTACTTCTTAAGTATACTTACTTTAGCTACGATAGCTATAGTATCGAGCTAGCTAAGGGCGCCTAGCCCGAGAGGGGCAGACTTATTAATAAGTATTTTTAAAGTAGGTTCTCGTCAAAGTAATAGTAGTTTATATATTAATAGGTTTATTTAGTAAGTTCGTTTAGTAAGTTTATTTAGTAAGTTTATTTAGTAAGTTTATTTAATAAATTTATTTAGTTTAAATAGAGAATAGTTTTAGGTAATATTAAAAGTAATAAGGATAAAAAGAATCTTTATAAGTTTTAGTATAGTAAAAGAGTAATAGATATTAGCCTATTTAGCCCTTTTTTTAAAAACCTCTACGTCGCTATTAAAGTTTAGAACCTTTGCGGTTAAGGGTTACCCCTAACCTTTACGGCCGACTATTATAACTAACTATTACGGCCGACTTTTACTATCGACCTTTCTAGCTAGTGCCGCCGTAGGATAGCTTACCTATCCCGAATTAAATAGTAGTTTTCGTATTAAAATTACTATATTATATTAAGCTCGTACTTAGGATATATTGCGCGTATTATATAGTTAAAAAGTATATTATATTATATAATTTCTTTTAAAACCGTGATCCCGTTAAAGTCGATCTTTTATACTTATAAAGCCGGAAAAAAACTATTATATACTTATAACTTAACTATAAAAAGAGGGTATAATTATAATAGTTAGAAAACCTTTCGAGGGATTAGACCTAGTAAAAGTAGAGCTACTTTATAATCGAGGGGTTTATTAATTTATTTTTTACGATCTAGTTAAATACGCAAATTTATATATTTTAAAATCGTATATAGTTCGAGAGATAAAAAAAAAGGGTACTCTATAGCTATATAAAAAATCGAGGTACGTTATATAAGGGTATAGTAATATTAAAAAAACGACGCTACTTACTTAGTTACTTACGGTTTAACGCTATAACTAGCGCTTTATAATAGTACTAATAGTATTACTATAATAAAAAGGCTACTAGATTTAGGGTTATAATATTACGTAAGCGTATACTTAATTAGTAACTAGGTTTATAAAAAAGATCCTTACTTACCTCCCGAAGGAAATAATTAATAAGTACTTAGAAAGTATAATTATTAAAGTACTTAAGCTATTATACGGCCTCGCTAAATTAGGTACTTATTAATAAGTAACGTACTACGACTTTTATATTAACTAACTATTAATAGTTATATTAAGATATAATCCTCATTTTTTAATTTTTATATACGTAAATAACCTTTTTAATATCGTAAGAATATAAATAAATAATACCCTAAGTTTATTAAATATTAAGTTTATAAAAAAAGAGGATAAGGAGCTTTATAAAGCTAAATTTATAGCTAAACTAAAAGAGATCCTTATATTAAAGTCCCTATTAGCGTTTAATAAAGGGATTTTAATAATTAAGGGGGATAATATAATATTTTAATAAAAAGGGTAAAGTAAGAAAACTACCCTTATTAATTTAAAATTTACTAATTATAAGAAGTAATATAGGGCTAAGCTCGCTTAAAAGGCTTATATTATGAGTATTTATTAACCTGAAGCTATTTTTAATTATACTAGAGCTACGTAAGCTATAAAACTTATAAAGAGCGATTTTAATACTCTTAATTAACGATTATAATCGTAATAAAAGAACTAAAACTAAGGTCTTATTTACTAATTTATTAAGCTCGCTTTAATAAAGCTTTATATATTTATTAACGGGTTATTTATAAATAATAACGACCTAACTTTATAATTAGGGTATATTATTATCCTCGTTAATAAGAACCTTAATAAAAACGAACTTTCGATCTAAAGTAATATTATTTATTATTTATTAATAAAGGGTAAGTAAGTTATACGTAATATACTTATATTTAAAATTTATAATATAGTTAATAATATTAACCTTATTTACGTAATTTTAATTATGCTTAAAAAAATTATAAATCGATTTAACTTTTTTATAATCCCTACGATCGTTTATACTAATTCGTACTTACTATATAAGTACCTTATTAAGCTAAGTACTATAAAAAAAAAAAACTTATAATAAATATTATAGCCCTTAAGTAGTCGTACGAACAACGAGAGATCCTTAAGACTTATTAGATTAATAATAGTAATAACCTCGCTAACGCTTTTATAAAAATAGTATTTAATACGGGGTTAGAGTAATTTATTAATAAAAAAAGGGTAATAATATAAATAAAAAAATAAGTTATATAAAAAGAGTAAACAAAAGAGGTAAAAAGAAACGACTTAGTAAAAAAGCCCGAGGTTAAATTAAACCTCTAATTATAATAATAATAATAATAATTAGATTAATAAAAAAAAAGTTAGTATTAGATTAGAAGTTTAATTTAACTTTAGTATACGGCCGAGGTTACGTAGGGGCTAATAAGAGGCCCTATTTATAATTATTATAAACTACTTAACCTATAGTTAAAACCTCTTTTTTATACCTTATATAGTATATTAAAATAGTTTAATTAACCTACTTTATTAACCTACGGTTCGAACTAATCGACCACTATCCCTGTGATAGTGATACTAACACTGAGAGACTTCTTCTAGACCGAGTTCTATGCGGTACAGCAGCAGCTGGCAAACGGCAAACCGACGCAAACCCTTTTTACGACCCTTGACGAAGACTTCCATGCGAAAATCAAGAGACCCATCTCAAGTCTTTATTCTATGAGTACACTGACCGAGTTCGAGCCCTTTGTTAATAGCACGATAGAAAGGCTGCTGGAGAAGTTGGACGAGTTTGCCGATGCCGGACAGGAATTGGATCTCGCGACATGGCTCCAGTATTGTAGGTGATACAGCTTAGTGATTCTAAATCACGCAGCTGACATCAATGCGTCTCAAACTAGATGCTTTCGATGTGATTGGGCAGTTGACCTTTGGCAAGCCGCTCGGTTTTCTCGAGCAAGGCCAAGACGTCGGTGACGTGATGCTTTCATTGGAAAAGATGGTTGACTATGCAGGAATGGTGAGTTTGATAAAGAGAAAAATGAGTAGTAAGTCGCTGACACCTTATGTCCTCAGATTGGCCAGATACCTTGGCTGGATCATCTCTTCATCAAGAACCCGATCAAGCGCAAATTTGGTGGTGGGTCGACCGGAGCTGTCGCTCGATTCGCGCGTCAGTGTCTCGAGGAGCGTCTTCATCGCCCCGAGGGAAAAGTAGAAAATCCTTCCCACCGCGACTTCCTTACTCGCTTCTTGGAAACCAAAAATACGCACTCACAGGTTGTCGATGACCGTCAGGTCTTCTCATGGACACTCAGCAACGTCAACGCTGGGTCAGACACGACAGCAATCTCACTACGAGCGGTGCTCTATTACCTCCTTAAGAACACCTGGACTCTGAAAAAAGTCATGAAAGAAATTATGGGGGCTAGGGAAAAAGGGAAATTGTCGATACCAGTGACATGGAAAGAGAGCCAAGAGCTGCCGTACCTGGATGCGGCTATCAAAGAAGCGCTCAGACTTCATCCCGCAGTCGGCCTGCTACTCGAAAGAATTGTTCCTAAAGCCGGAATACAGCTTCCCGATGGCCCATTCCTGCCAGAGGGCACCTTCGGCGGTATCAACCCATGGGTCATGCATCGTCATCCTGCATTCGGCGATCATCTCGAGTCCTACGTGCCGGAGCGATGGCTGCAAGGCGAACACGAACCTCTCAAAAGTTATAAAATTCGGAAGGCAGAGATGCAAGGAGCAACATTCACGTTCGGTGCCGGACCACGTACATGTATCGGCAAGAATATCAGCTTGCTTGAGATCTATAAAGCGATCCCAACTCTTCTCTATACCTACGATATAAGAAATACATCCAACTAGTAGAAATCAGACTAACAGCTCCACACCTCTAGATCAGCTTAAGCTATCCAGATAAGAAATAGGATACTATAAACGCCTGGTTTATAAGATGTCGTATAGTCACAATAGGGGCATCGACGTATATATAAGAGAACGGATAATCTATTAAAAATAGAGAATAGGCGCGAAGTACGCTCTAATATAGAGAGTATAAGCGAAGTAAGCCTCGGTAATTATATAACCGAGGTTATATAACGTATAATAAAGCTATAAATAATTAAAGTTATTATAATATACCCCCCTAGACAAAATCACGTCTAAAAAAAGCGTACCTAACTACCTATATTATTATAAAAAGGTTTACTTAAAATAAAAAACTACTTATTAATATATAAAAATCTATTTATAAAAGGAATTATAAAATAAATCGGTCTATATATAAAGTTATAAGTAAAGGGTAAATCGGCTATAAATTAACCTCTATATTCGTTATTATAAGTAATTTTAAAGGTATATTATTAATAAAAAGTACGACCGAGGGACGGCTTTTTATTAATTAAATAATTAACTTACGGGTTAAGGCTAGTAAATATATAAATTTCTTACTATTACCTACGGTATAGACTTTCTTTCCCTCTTTAACTTATACTTATATTATTATTATATATATATACCCTCACTTTTTACTTCCTACTCGCGTTCTTATATATATATATTATTAAAAAAAGATCTTAATTAATAATATCGTTTTATTTAAATACTTATTTATAAATAAATAATTAAAAACTATACTCGTACTACTATAGTACGGGAGGCTAAGAAGTATAAGCTTAAGGCTACGGCCTCGAAAGAGAGTAATAGCTCCCCTAGCCCCCCTAATAAGCTTAAAAAAAGTAAGTAATATTCCTTCGTTTTATACTTTAGTTAGTAATACGGCCTCGTTCCTTTAGTATTAATCTAACTTCTTTATCTTAATAAATAATAATTTTATAGCTAAACGAGTTACTTAGAAAAGTAATAAAAATAAAGAGGGTTTATAGCCCCCTCCCTTACTCCCTCTTAAAAGCTAAAAAAAAGTCCTCGTTTCTTAAGAGGACGGTATAAATAAAAAGGGTTTATTACCCCCTCCCTCGCCTCTTCTTAAATAAAAACAAAAATAACCTCTTTTCCTAGGAGGATAATAAAAATAAAATAAGTTTATAACCCCTTCCTTTGCCTTATTTTAAAAAATATAAAATAGTTTACTATATATATAATACCTTTTTATCTATTATTATTTATAAAACTAATTCTTAATAATAGACCCTCTTAGTACTATCCCTAGTACTAAGGTTTAATACGAGCTAGTACTTTTACCTTTCTTATTCGGTTACGAATACTTTAAATATATTAAGAGCGCCCTTAATAACCGTTCGAATAGTACGTACCTCCTAGATTCGCATACTAATAATAAATACTAATACTACTAAACTTATAAAAAGTTAAGTTATACCCCTATTTTTAAAGAGTATATACGGGACTTAGGTATAAAGTTCTTATACTTTAAATAAGAAATAATAAGAAAAATAGCGGCATTTATAGCCGCTAGTATAGTCCTATTTATATTTTATAAAATATATTCTAAGCTAGCCTCGTTTTATTTCTTATTTATAAACCGATATATAAACCTTAACTCGCGTAATAATAATATTACGTAAGGCCCTTAAGTATAATGGTTTTTTAAATAAAAATAAAAATAAAAGGGTTTATATAAGTAAGGCCTTAGTAAAAGAGGCGTTTATAAACGCTCTTTTTATATTGAAAGCGTTATTAAAAAAACTTATTAAAGACGTAAAAATATTAACTACTTCGCTTATAAAAGCGGATAGTATCCGAATTAAAATTAATACTCTTATTAATTTATATATCCCTCTAAGCGTATAGCCCGCGTTTACGTCCTTTTTAAATAAGTTCGCACTTACCCTCTTAAATAAATAGCCTCTTCTTAAGTAACTTAACGGGGTCGCCGGAGTAACTTTATACTCCCTAGTTATAAGCTACGTTTCTTTTTTTAAATTAAAAGCTGGGCCCCCTGGGCCGTTTTATTACTTTCTAAACGCCCTTTTATTTAGTATAACTATTTCTTATATATCTCTTATATTTAAAAACGACATAAAGTATTTAAACTTCGCTCTAAAAAAGTTCTTTATAAAACCGTTAGCTAATATCTTATTTATAAGTATATAAACTACCTAAAATAAGCCTCTCGAGTACTCCTATTATAACTATATATTTTAAATATTAACGTAGTATAAGTAGGTTAAAATACGTTCCCCTTTTTTTATTACGAATCTAATTATCTAACGATTATTATAATATACTTTCTATATATTGCTAAGCTCTAATAAGATATTTCTAAAAAGATATTTAAAAATAAGTATCTCTTTAATTATATATTCTAAGCTTAGTAGCTCGGCCTCTATAATTAACGTAATTACTATATTTTAATAAGCTATTTTTTACTAAACGAGGCTACTAAAAAATGAGATTATAAAACTCTATAAAGATCTTTAGGTCTTTTTATTATTTATAAACGAGGCGTTATTTATAATTAATAATACCTATTTACCCCCCGAGATCCTAAAATAAATTACTAAGTATTATATATAAAAAAGGTATTATATAACCTAATTTATAATAAAATAATACTAATAAAGTAGGTTCGTTAAGAACTAGGAGAGCAGGGCGTATATAAAAGCGATATTAAACTAAATTATAATCGCTATATATAATATTAAACTAACCTTTTTTTAAAAAAACTTAGTCTTACTTAAGGACATAATTCCTAAGTTCTTCTCAATTAGAACTATTAATAATAGGGTTATAAGAATAGTAAAATTAATAAAATCAAACTTCTTAGCTACCCTCTCGAGATACTAATTATAAATAAGGTATATTTTCTAATTAAGTTGATTATAAATAACCCTTATACCTAGATATTATAAAACTAACCCTTAGTTTTTTATTTCGTATTTCTTTTTAAATCTTTTAGTTACTTAATTAGTATTATAAATATAATCTCTATAATAAAGAACGAGGATATTATTTAAGTAAAAAAGAACTAGTACTCGTTTAGTAAAATCTTAGAATAGATAAGGGTCCTCGTTTATAAATAAAAAACCTAGGTTTTTAAGGGTTAATACTAGCTCCTCGTACTATAATAACAGAGCGTTATAAATACTATAAAAAGCTCGCTCGAGCTCTATATATATACCTAGCTAATAAAAACTATCTTAAAGCTCGTAAATAATAAAAGGGTCGCTTAGCTTTTTAACTATATTTAAAAAGGCGTTTATTATATTATATTAATAAACTTTTAAATAAAATTAAGTAATAATAACTATAGCTACCCTAAACGTCCTAGCTACTAGTGTCGTTATATAAGTTTTTTTAAAGAGTATTGTTTTTAAAGGTCCCCTTTAACGTAAATTCTTACTTTATAGCGATCGAGGTAATTATTATTATTAAGCTTATAATTAAATACCTATTTAAAGAGTATTAGCTTAAATATAACTAATACTTTACTAACTACTTTCTAAGTTTTTATTTCCTTTAGTTTCTAAATTTCTAACCGTACTACCTCTACGAATTAGCTTTTTAAAAGTTCTAATATTTTAAAAATATCTTTTTATTTTTCTAAAGGAGTAATTAATTAATTTACGCAAATTCGGTTAAATTAAAGCGTAGTTAGTAAAGCGTACTTCGTTTTAATTATTATAATATAAATATAATAATATAATATCTAATACCCCTAGGTTGCCTCGTTAACCGCTTTTTATTAATTAAGTATATACGTATTAAAAAAAAAGTCCTAGTCTCTTTTTACTTAAGTATAAAAAAAGTACTACCTAAATCGCTCTTATCAACTCGGGTTTTAAATAAATACTTTTAATAGTTAGTTCTTTAACCTCTAGCTTTATTTAGTATACTTATTATCCTAGCTATATATACTAATTATATTAAAATCGCTAACTAAGTTATTTACTACTCTTATTTCTTAATATAAGTTCGCTTATTAAAAAGGCTCGTTAAGGTTTAGTTAAGTAAAAGGGTCCTTTTTATAAAAGATTTAAAAAGTCTTTATTTTTATTTATATATATATTATATTTTTAATCCTCTCTATAAAGGGATCGACTTCCCTTATAGCCTTACTTATTAAGTTAATTAGCTAAGTAAAGTTCGTATCTAACTCCGGATTCTTAAAATCTAGCGTTATTTTAGGAATTAATAACTATCCGTTTTATTATTTAAAAACGAAATAAGCTTTTTTATAACCTTATTTACTTCTTATAAAACGGGTATAAATAATAATAATTATTTTTCGTTATTAATTAATATAGCCTCCTTTTTATTTATAATCTTAAGTAATTAAAGCTTAGGTTCGATTATTATAAACGGCTATTAAATCTTATTTACTATAGCTCTTAATTTAAATAAATAAATTATTAATTTAGCATTATTTTTTAAATAAAAAGCTATTTTATTAAATATTATATTTTAAATAATAATAACTTTTAAAAATAAGGGGACCTAGATCTTATATAAGTTATAAGCGTTTAGTACGTAACTTACGAAGTACTTAATATATCCCCTATACTCTACTTTAAAACGTCTTTTATTAATTCCTTTTTTATAATCCCTTTTAAAAAAGTACGTTCTATAACTATATATATATATCTACTCTTAATAAAGACGTAAATCGTAAATAAACTTTAGTATATTTATTAGTTATTAGTATTTAAAATAATAAGTAAACTAAACTTCCTTAGTTTAAATTAATAATAACTAGTAAATACGTTACCTAGGGCTAATATTATATAAATAAGTTATAGTTTATATAGCCTCTACTTAGAGTTCGTTTAGTAAGCTAATTATTAATATTATACTAATCGCTTTAATAATAATTTCTTAGCTAGCTCGTTCCCCTCTTCTATTTAGTTCTTTTATATATAAAAAATTAATTTTTAAATTAATTCCTAGCTCTTATACTTATTTTTAAAAACGAGTCTCGCTATTAATTATAATTACTATACGTTTTACGTTTTATTAGATCTTATAAACGGCTACGTTCTTTTATATACGTACTTATTATTTAAAAAAGTATAAAACCCTAAATACTATATTATAAGTCTTCGTAATTCGTAAAAGAACGAAGATCTTACTTAAATATTTATTTTTAATTAGTATTAACTACTTATTTCGTTTATAAATAAGTAAGTAGTTAAAAAGATTTTATAAAATCCTATAATAAAGTCGGGTTACTCTTCGTTCTAAAGTACGTTATAAGATTACTTATTTTATATAAGTAATAGTATAGTATTAATATTCTAAATAGCTTAGTCCTTTAATCCTTACTCCCCGAGCGGCTAGTATAAGCTTTTTAAATACTATTAATATAAAATAGCTAGATCTAAAGTACTATAGTTAGGCTATATCTAATTAATCATTCCTTAATTAGTATAAAAAACGTAAGTATTATATACTACGTACTAAAATTACTTTAATAAATAAAGAATAACTTATAAATAAAGAATAGGATAAATAGGGCTTATATTTTAAAAAACTAAATCAACCTTCTTTTTAAGTTACTTAATAATAATATTATTAAATTCGCTTCTAAACCGAAGGGTATAATTAAAGCCCGAGTAGTAAATATTAGCTTTTTAAAGGAGTATTTTTAATACGACGTTTATATAAAAGTTCTTAATAAAACTAATATTATAAAGAATAAAGTACTTAGTCCTAGGCCCCTTTAGCCTTATAAAAATATTCTATATAACCCTCGTTCCCTTAGTAATAATAAAATAAAAGGCCGTCCTAGAGTCTATATTCTCTAAGCTATTATATTATTCAATAGAATCCGGCTCTAAGAGCGATTAGTTATTTATAAAATATATAGTACTATAGTTATTTATAACTATACTCTTAAAAAAGAGGTATAGACTACTAAAAAGTATAAAAAAAATAATAAAATTACTATTTTTATTAACTTCTATACTTAGTTTAGGAAGTAGACTAATATTAATAATTATAATTACGATATTTAAAGGGTATATTATTTTAAAATCCTTTTTATTACTTAGCTTAGTAAATTTAGTTATTTTTATAGAACTACTTTTATTATTATTATTTTATTTAATAGGGGGTTTTATATAGATCTAGCCTTTCTAAGCGAGGTCGGCCTAGAGATCGGTATACTTTTTATAATTTAAATAAGAAATTATTTTCTAAACTTTATTATTACCTAGCTAAACGTATTCTATTTTCGTTTTACTAATTAAAACGAGCTTTATTTTTACGTATTTTATTAGCTTTTAATAATAGTTCCTTTTATAAAAATAATTAATAAATAAATTAAGAGTCGCTTCTTTTTAATTAAAGGAATCTAAATAACCTACTAGTATTACGAATATTACTAAGGGTCGTTTACGATTTTTATTATATACCGCTTCTTTATATAAAAAGTCGTTAAAAATCTTAGTATAATACCCTATATTAAGGATCGCTTCCCCTTTTTACTCTAATTTAATAATATTGATAAGCTCTTAGTTAGCCTAATTTAAAATAAAATAACGTAAAGTTATATAAAAAAAGGCCTTAAAAACGAGGGTCCCCTAGACCTTTAGTAACTTAAGCTATTTTACTTAGTAATAAACTAAAAAAAAGTCCTTAATCTAAGTTAATAAGCTAATACTAAAGTTTACCCTACTTATAACTATATTAAACTCCTCCCGTATAATTATAAATAAACTAAAATCGCTTAGTACGTACTTTTATTTAAAAACCCGGATTATAATATAAAGGGAGTAGTTTAATAAATTTATAAGTTCTTTTTTTATATTTTCTAAAATATCTTAAGTAACTATAAAAAAGATCTAGTAATTTATTAATTTATATAATCTCTTTTTTTCTTATATAAAGATCGTTTTAAATACTATTTACTAAGTAAAAGAGGCGTATTCCTTAATAAGGCGTACTTAATTTACTATTATAACCTTTAGCTTTATTAAAATAACTAGTTACTTAATAAGGTCGCTTCTAAGTTCGATTATAACCTCGCTTTTTATTTCTTATTTTTATTATTAAATAAACTCTTCGAATTATTATTAATATTCGCTAAAAGCCGCTTTATATACTTAATCTTAGGTAGTATTTTATATCTTAACGTACTCCTTAATTAAAAGGATAAACTTAGTAAAAAGTAACGGGTTTAATAAAAAAATAAATTATCTAGGTCTAAAAAATCCTAAACGTCCTTCGATTAAGCCTTAATATAGAGAGTAAGGTACTACTTTAACTAGTCTTATTAATAATTAAGCTTTTACTTAAGAGTATTAGTAGTTTTTTTTAAAAAATATTACTTTATTTAGAATTAAGTTTAATAAATATAATAAGAATAAATAATATTATAAAAAAGGATATAATAAGCCGTAGTCCTTAGAAAGTAACTTTTTAATAGAGGTATATAGGGGTCTAAGTTAGAGCTAGGCTTATAACTATTATATAGTTATAATAGGGGTATTAATATATATATAATAGAACGGATAATCTATTAAAAATAGAGAATAGGTGCGAAGCATACTCTAATATAAAGGGTATAAATAAAGTAGGCCTCGGTAATTATATAACCAAGGTCACGTGACGTGCGGTAAGGCTATGGATAGTTAAAGCCATCACAATATAAGACAAAAGAACATCCGTGTCAAGTTGGCCAAATCCGGCAGGAGTTGAGATTTGTAGATGCCAATCAACCCATGACTAAATTGCCGTCTTGGTCCTTAATGGCATTGAACATTGAATGAAATATCTTATACTCCTCTGATTACAGATCGTTGTAGTGCTGGGAACGGAACTAGAGATTGATCATGTTGTATGATTAAGTAATTATGTACAGGAAAAAAATGTCATCCCGTCGGTTTCTTTGGTGTTGCAATGAAGATCAGTTGCTTTTGCTAGGAGGCCCCGCTACCAGTGCCGTGCACTGAACAACGCAACATAGGGGGACAAGTGGGTAATTACCGATGGGATAGCCAGGTTTCAACTTAGGCGCGAGTCTTTCCACGCAGTGTGCAGAAGGCATTGTAGTAGTTATTCACATTGACCTCCTGATCAAGACGTCTGAGTTATCCTGCCACAACTGGGACCGATTCCCATCGCAAGTTTTCATCATTGACGATATCCATCCGAAGGTTTTCGATACACGCTTGTGCCTTTACGCGTTCGCCCAGCTTTTCAAGCGCATATTTCATTATGACAAACAAGCGTAAGAAGACTGGGTGTCTCGGTTGCAGAGGTAGGAAAAAGAAGTGCGATGAAAACCGTCCCGACTGTTACTTCTGTGTTGCGAAACAAATTGAATGTGTCTGGCCCGACATTTGGCAAGAAGTCAAGACGGCGCATGCACACAATGGTGGGTGCAGCTACCAATCTTATGGTAGAATAGTGTTCAATATTTGAAAAAGCTGACTCTGAGTAGCGGTGGTCTCAAGTATCTCGAGGAGATGGCAACATAGGATCCAACACGGGGATTTTTCGACAGCCGATTCAGGTATTGTCTGTGAGCGCGTTTCCGTTTTCCCACAGGGATGGTAGATGAGATTGTGCCGGAGTCTGTCACTCAGCATATCTCGTCAGTAACGGCAGCCGATGATCATTCTAGTCTCGATGACCTGTTGTTGAGCGAACCGTTATCGTTGGAGAGGAGATTGCATCCCACTACCTCTGTGGTTGCCTCTGAGTCCACCTCTGATGGCGCAACCCTCGCCTACACTATCAACGTATCGCCAACGATGCAGCATATCCCAATAATTCTGGATTCGACCCTGAGATCAGATATCGACGATTTTCAGCTACTGTTTCAGCACTTCGTCTTGCAGTCGATGCCATCTATGGCGCCTGATGACATTGACTTGGACCTCTTCCTCAAGTACACGATGCCTTTGGTCCTCGGCGACGATCTGGTCATGCGCGCAGCCCTCGCGCTTAGCAGCGCAAAGTATATGATGCGAGATCCAACGAGTAAAGCGCTACATCTGTCTAGGCTATGCCATTCCCAGGTTATGGATGCTATCAGAATACGGATCATTACTTGCAAAGCTGGGCTGGACGAGCGACCTGTGTTCCTATGTGCAGCTGCCATACTTATGGCTGTGCTAGAGTTAACGCTTGGCAGCACACAAAGTCACCATATAGACTTTGCCACCCATCTTATACTCAACATCCTTCCCTCGTCCGTTCGACAGATTGATCGAACTCTGCATAGATTCCTGCTTAGGGCGTGCATCTACATAGGAGCTGAGACATGGGGGTGCGAGGGTCCCACAGGTTTGCCCTCGGACGTAGAGAAGCAGGTTGCGAATATCTTCCAACTCGCGGCCAAGCTTGAGGATCTGGACAACGAGGGAGGAATAAGAAGTCAGATCGGCTTGCTTCAAACAACCTTCGTCACAGGCCTGTTAGTTGTGCCGAAGCTCGCACGCCTTTCAGCATCAAGGGGGTGCATTGAAGACGACGTTGAACGCGCTATACAATTGGCAGCACTAGTCGCAGATCATGTCGTGGCAACCTCCTCCTGGTTCTGAAGCAAGTGATAACGTCCGGAGAGTCTGGGGTCTATGGCGGACAGGTCTTCTGGTACATCTTTACACATCCCCGGTGGCACAAGAAGTTTGCCAGACGTGGTGGAGAGAGAAGAGCAACGCGTGCATGAGCGAATTCATTCGGAGACTCAAAGATACGTCTCAGAATCCTAGAGGTCTCTCAGTGCTCTCATGGCCGCTGGTCATGGCAGGGTCATTTTCTCAGATCGTTTCGCATCAACGGTTGATGCGAGACACGTTATCATCTATCTCTGAGCGAACTCTTTCGAGGCTACTAGTAAAATTAGCGGAACGACTCGAAACAGGACAGCCGAATTCTCAAACCAGCTTAGTGGTATTATAGAGACTATAGCTTTTCCTGAGACTATGGTGGCGAGACCAGTCTGGCTCTCGGTTAGACAATGCACAGATGGCACTGGAATCTGTTACATAGTCTAAGTCTTAAAATATATAATAGAGTTATTTTATCTAGGCGTTACGGCATACTCCGTCGGCCGCGCGGGTCGTAACATTAACCTTTGTTATAATAGCTTCAACTATCCATAGCCTTACCGCACGTTATGTGACCTTGGTTATATAATTACCGAGGTCTACTTTACTTATACCCTCTATATTAGAGCGAGCTTTGTACTTATTTCTTATTTTTAATAAATAAACGTTCTCTTATTTATATTAATACTTTTATATAGTAGTTTTTTTCTAGCTTTATAAGCGCAAAAGATCGACCTTAACGAGATTACGCTTTTGAAAGAAATTATATAATACGGTATACTTTTTAATTATATAATATATATAATATACCCTAAGTACGCGCTTAATATAATATAGTAATTTCGATATAAAAACCGCTATATAATTCGGAATAAGTAAGCTACCCTTTATATAATAGTACTAGTTAGAAAGGTTAATAATAGAGGTTAGTTATAAAGGTTAGAGGCGGCCCTTAACTATAGAGGTTCTGAACTTTAATAATAATATAAAGGTTTTTAAAAAAAGGGCTAAAAGGGCTAATATTTAGCTACTTTTTTATTATATTAGAGCTCGTAAAGATTTTTTTATTTTTATTATTTTTGATATTACTTAAAGCTCTATTTAAACTAAATGAATTTATTAAATAAACTTATTAAACGAACTTATTAATATATAAACTACTACTTTATTAAAGATGCTCTTTAATAGGTCCCCCCCTCTAGGGCTTAATAAATTCCTAGGCCACCTCGACGCCCTAGCTATTATAATTAACATAAGTATACTTAAGGAGTAGTATAATACTTTTTAATAATATAGAATTTAATTAAGTAAGGATATAAACGTTATAAATAGCCGGGTTAATACGGATATTAAGATTTAGTATATTAACGCTAACTTAAAAATTATATTTTATAAAGCTAGAAATTCCTTTTATATAGGCTATATTATAAATATAAAAGAATATATAAGGGGCCCCTTAACCCTTAATAAAAAGGAGTATATAATATAAAATTTAGCTACTTATATAGGCTAGTATTAAGAGGTCTTATATATGTTAAAGTAGGTATAGCTCGCCCTCTAAACGGGCAGTAGAAAGTTAGGAGTTTTAATTAGTAGTTAGGTATAGAGCGTAATATACCTAGTTTTTTTTAATACGTAATATATAGTACGGCCCCGGCAGATTACTTCGTTAGGGGGATTAATACTTTTATAATAATTATATAATAATTATAAACTTAGTTTTAATTTAAACCCCTATATACTTTTATTAAAAAATTACTTTTTAAAAACTATGGTTTATTATATATTTTTTTGTAATATTATTTATTTTTTATCATATTCGTTAATTTCAATCCTAAATAAATTAATATTTTTTTTAAAAAACTACTAATATTCTTAAAT
Organism: Colletotrichum cuscutae; assembly: GCA_030869315.1. Classification (NCBI taxonomy): domain Eukaryota; kingdom Fungi; phylum Ascomycota; class Sordariomycetes; order Glomerellales; family Glomerellaceae; genus Colletotrichum; species Colletotrichum cuscutae. The sequence goes on from MPDP01000258.1 coordinate 142,818, forward strand.
AAAAGCTTAACTATTACTAAAAATAATTAAAACAATAGTTTGCTTTATAAATTAAGGCTTAATTAAAAAACGTTTAAGACTTACTAAACTTAAATAACCGTACTTTCCATTAAATCGGTTACTCTTTACTAAGTCTATCTTTTCAATTAAAAAGTATATTAAAATACGAAATACTATTTAAAATTAAGTATATAAAGTATCCTTAAGTAAATGCTAACGAAAGCTTAATAAGTTTACTTAATAATAAGCTAAATAGAAATTCAAAAGTAAAATTATAAATAAACTAAAAAGCGATCTAATAAAGTAATTAGTTATTTTAATAAAGCTAAAGATTATAATAGCGAATTAGGTATATTTTATTATAGAATACGCCTCCTTTATTTAATAAACCGTATTTAAAATATTCTTTTATATAAAAAAATTATATAAGTTAATTCATTGCTAAATCTCTCTTATACTTACTTAAAAAATCCTAAAGAATATATAATAAAAGCTTATTAATTTCTTAAACTACTCCCTTTATATTATAATCCGGGGTTTTAAATTAAAATACATACTAAGCAACTCTAATTTATTTATAATTATAAAAAAAGAATTAATGCGGTTATAAATAGAATTAACCTTAGTATCAACTTATTAACTTAGATTAAAAACTTCTTCTTAGCTTATTACTAAGTAACGTAGCTTAAGCTATTTGAAATTTAAAGAACTTTTATTTTAAAAGCCTCTTCTTATATAATTATATAATACTTTGCCCTAAACTAGTTTACCTAAAAGCTTATTAATATTATTAAATTAGAATAAAAAAAGCGATCCTTAATATAAAATATTATACTAAGATCTTTAATAACCTTGTATATAAAAAAGCGGTATATAATAAGCGTTATAAATAAACCCTTATAATATTTATAATACTAATAAATAGCTTAGAATCTTTTAAATAAAATAAAATAACTCCAAACTCGTGTACTAACTACTTTTATAAAAGGTTTTATTATTAAAAGCTAATAAACTATAACGTATATAATAAGCGAGTGGGCTAGATAAGCAAGTGGGCTACTTAACTACGACTATATTATATTCGTACCCCCCGACGGAGCAATCCGCCGGGGCCGTATTGTATATTACGTATTAAAGAAAACTGGGTATAATACGCTCTATACCTAACTACTAACTAAAATAGTTAACCGACTCGATTATTATCTCCTTGCTATTAACTCCTAACCTTTTGCTACTTCTAGCTATTTATAGGGCGAGCTTTATTTATTTTAATATATATAAGACCTCTTAGTACTAGCTTATATAAGTAGCTAGGTTTATTATAATATTTCCTTTTATATTAATATTATTATTACTTAGGGGGTCTTATAAGAGCTATTTAAGGCGCTTATTTATTACTCTAACTTTATATACCTCTAACTTATTTATTATAACTATTATAATTAGGCTAGCTTTAATATACTAAATCTTAGTATCCGTACTAGCCTAGCTATTTATAATACTTATAATATTACTTAGCTAAATTCTATACTACTAAAAGGTACTTCGCTACTTTTTAAGCGTACTTATATTAGTTATAATAGCTATAGTATCGAGCTAGCCGAGGGCGCCTAGCCCGAGAGGGGTAGACTTATCGACGGGCATTTTTAGAGTTCTAGCCCACTAATTACTAACTTAGAATAGTAGTTTATATATTAATAAGTTTATTTAATAAGTTTGTTTAGTAAATTTTTTTAAGTAGATTTATTTAGTAAATTTATTTAATTTAAATAAAGAGTAGCTTTAAGTAATATTAAAAATAATAAAAATAAAAAGAATCTTTACGAGTTTTAAAGAGTAGCAAATATTAGCCTATTTAGCCCTTTTTTTAAAAGCCTCTACGTCGCTATTAAAGTTTAGAACCTCTATAGTTAAAGAAGGCCGCCCATAACTATTATAGCTAACTATTATAACTAATTATTATAGCTAACTATTACGGCCGACCTTTACTATTAACCTTTTTAATTAGCGCTATTATATAAGTATATTACTTAGCTTATTATTAATAAGTAGTAGGGTAGTTTACTTATCCTAAATTAGATAGTAGTTCTCGTATCGAAATTACTATATTATATTAAGCGCGTACTTAGGATATATTACGCGTATTATATAGTTAAAAAGTATACTATATTATATAATTTCTTTTAAAAGCGTAATCTCGTTAAGGTCGATCTTTTATACTTATAAAGCCGGAAAAAAACCACTACATATTATATTCGTAATTAAAAAGTAATACTTAGAAAAGTAATTTAACTAAAACTATTTATTATCCCCTCTTTTAAATATCTTTTTAATAATTTAATATAACTACGTATTATAACTAGTATTTTTATAAATACTATATTATTATTAACCCATCTTAGTCCTTAGTTAATAACTATTATTCTAACGCGTTTCCTCTTCGATTCAAGTTATTACTTTTTTTTATAATTAAAAATCTTCTTTATTAGTTATTATAAAACTTCTTTTTTATTTAAGACGTATTTTCTTAGCCCTCTTATTTTAATTAAGGAGGTTATTTTCTTTTTAAAAGATCTAGTATTTTAACTTTAATAAAGTAATTTAATATATAAATCCTCGCGCCCCCTTTAATAAATACTTAATAGCTTTAATAATCCAAGTTAGGAAGCTATTTTAATAACGAGTAATTCGATTTTTAATAACTTATAATTATAATAAGACTTTTATTAAGTTATTTAGTATTTAAAAAGTTTAAATTAGTAGTATTATTAAGAGGAATCCTAGAGGCGTTAGAGTATATAACTTTACGTCTAGCTTAAATAATATACTTTTTATACTTAACAATATAAGCCCAGGTCTTTTAAATCCTTTTTAAATATTTCTTTTTATAATTATTTATATAAATACCTTATAAAACGTAAGAAAAAAGTCCTTTTTCGTAATATAAGTATTACCTTATTATCCTTTTTTTAAACTTCTTAGCTATAAGCCGTTTTTAAAGGTTTAAAATATTTAATATTTAAGGGCTATAATAAATAAGATAAATAAGCTAGTATATAAAGGGTAACAATATTATTTTCTTTATAATATAACTTAAAATCCGTAGAGTAGTAACTTCCGTATCCGTTGATAATAAAGAAATAATATTAACTTTTTGGATATAATTTTATATACTATTAAAAGTATTTTACTTAATTTAAGCCTCTTTTATTTATTATTTATCCGTTTTCAAATATTATAATAACCTAATTACGTAATAAACCGGATTTTCTATACTAAGTAAAGAGGTAATATTTACTTATAATAATAATAAATAATGGAATGCTATAGCCTAATAAGCTAATAGCTTAAATAACTATAACCTATTTATAATTACTAAGCTATATCATTTTCGTATTTAACTACTTTTTTATATTCGTAATAACTATTTTAAATATAATTTAGCTTATTATAAAACTAATCTTATTAAAGTCATAAATATTAAACTTTATAATACCGTATTTCGTAATTATATTTATTATAAAGTAAAATTATACGTTTATTATATTTAGAACTTTATATTAAGCCCTTTTATAGTCGTACTTATAAAAAAAGCGCATCCGGAGCTATAGTTATTACTTAATAAAGTTCGAGGCCTAGTACTTTTTAACTAGGGGCACGTTATAATTAGTAAGTAATTAATTAATTATATTTTTTATATTATTTATATAAAAAAGAAACGATTAAGAATCTAGATTAAGAATATACCTAACTAGTTTCTTTTTTTAAATATAGTTAATTTTTATAAGTTAGGAATAGTATTATATTATAATAGTATTCTATTTAATTTACAATTTAAAGTAACATAACTAATATTATAAATCTTTATTATAACCCGAATAATAAGATTTCGGTCTTTTTAAATAGCCTAAATAGCTAGGTTTAATTAAGTATTTTTAGTTAGTACTATTATTCTTCTTAGTAAAGAAATACGTATTGTAGTAATATAAGTAGTTTAATAGTAGTTAGGTAGCCTACTCGCTTATTTAGCCTACTCGCTTATTATATACGTTATAAAAATAAAACTTATTTTAATAAATAAAATAAAATAAAAATATATTTAGTTAAATAGGAACGATACTTAGAAAATAATCTTTTATTTAAAGTAAAAGAAGTATACCGATCTTTATACTAACCTTATTTAAAAAAGCTAGATCTATATAAAACCCTATATTAAATAGAGTAATAATAACTAAAGTAATTTTAAAAAAGTAATTAAAATTACTAAGCTAAGTAATAAAAAGAACTCTAAAATAACCTATTCTTTAAATATCGTAGCTATAATTATTAATATTAATTTACTCTCTAAACTAAGTATAGAAAATAAGAAGAATAATAATCTTATTATTATTTTTATTTACTTTATTAACTTATACCTCTTTTTTAAAAATATAGTTATAAATAACTATAGTACTAAAATAGGGTGGGGCGATTAGTCCTAGTATTTCTTTTCTCTAAGCTAATTAAGTATAAGGACCTATAGGAGAGCTAATCGGAGGAAGATATAAGGGGAAGGGCCCCCGATTAGAGAGAGGAGCTTAGTAGCGCGGATTTTTATTTTATTTATATATATACCTTTTTAAGATCGAACTAGAGCCTTTTTAATAATTTATTTTTAAATATAATAATATAAAATAATTAAGAACTTTACTTTTTTAATTTAGTTAATACTACCCTCTTTTCTTAGTTATAACTCCGTTAATTAAGGCCGTATTAACTTAATTAAAAGAGGTATTTTATATTATTTTTATAAATATTAGTAGTTCTTCTTAAGCACCGTACTACGAAAGTCCTTTATACCCTATACCTTTTTAGTACTAGAATAGGGTGGGGCGATTAGTCCTAGTATTTCTTTTTTTTAAAACCGATTGAGTATAGGAACCTACGGGAGAGCTAATTAAAAAAAGATATAAAAAAAAGGGCCCCCGATTAGTAAAAAGAGCTTAGTAACGCGGATTTTTAGTTTATTTATATATATACCTTTTTAAAATCGAACTAGAGCTTTTTTAATAATTTATTTTTAAATATAATAATATAAAATAATTAAGAACTTTACTCTTTGAATCTAGTTAATATTACCCTTTTTTTTTAGTTATAACTCCGTTAATTAAGGCCGTATTAACCCGATTAAAAGAGGTATCTTATATTACTTTTATAAATATTAGTAGTTCTTTTTAAGTACTATACTATAAAAGTCCTTTATACCCTATACCTTTTTAATAATCTCCCTTTTTAAAAATCTCTTCTTTTTTTAAATAAGAGAATAAGCGAAAAAAAGCCCGACTCAATCGGAAATAATTTAAATAAATAAGTAAAAAAAAGCGGTATAATAATTAAAATAAATACGAGTAGTAGGACTCTAATTAAAAGAAAGACTAGACGATTAAGATATAAAAACAAAGACGTATAAAAAAGGGCTTTTTATTTAATAAGAGGGGGATATAAAAGATCTTAATAAGTAAGCGAGATAAATAAGTAGAAAAATATATAAATACTTAGGACCGGATTAGGCTTAAATACGGACGTTATAATAATATAATAAAACGAACGACGAGTTAAGATTAGAACTAATAGAATATTTTAATAAGTATAACTAGTTATTTAACTAAACTATTCCTTATTAATTAACATAGCCCAGAGATTTAATAATAAATTTATTTAGAAATATAAATACGTCGGAATAAGGGCGCTCGGGAAACTAGCTTTTAACTAAACTTATTAGTAATTTTAATTAATATTATTATAAGCCTAATACGAAGTTTAATTAAAACCTTAGTTATATACTTAATAAGGGTTAAAAAGGACGGCCTAAATTATATTAATTAGGATAATAGCTATACTCTAGCTATTAGGACGGCTCCTCTTTTCTTTTTTTAAATTCTATTTAGAGTAAATAAATTAATATAAAATTATTAAGATTATAAACTAAATTAACGAATCATATTTTTAATAACCTCGGATTATAAATATAAATAATTAATATATTATTTTTATTATTATTAGCGACCCTTAGGACGTTTAATTATACGAACCTAACTTTTTTATTTTAAATAGACCGTTTATTAAACTAGCTTTTATAGTTTATTAAGACTTATAAACCGCGGAGTTATTTAATAATAAGAAGCTTATTTTTAGTAACAGATCTACTTATTAATTTAATTAAAAAAGGCTAGTTACGGCTTAGGTTAGGATAGATATTTTAATTAATACCCTCTTAAGTACTATTATTACTTAGATCTAAATAACTATATTTTAAACTAAGGACCTTACGATTCCTTAGCCCAATTTAATAGAGAATATAGGGTTTTATAAAATACCGTTCCCTAGTTAAGAGGGGACTATAGTTTTTAAAAGTAATAATATTATAGACTTTTTAAAAAAGTTCGAGGATTAGTACGAGATCGATAGGGTCCCGGACCGATTTAGAAATAAACTTATTATATATATTATAAAAAGAGATTATTAAACTCTAGTTAAGGATATAATTAAAGGACTACCCTAGGCCTAAACTAAGGATTTTTTTTTAAAAAAGTATAAAAAATAGGATATTAACTACTTTTTAAATAAAGAAGAGTAGATTAAAAAAGTTACTAAAGGACTACCTATCTCGTTTTCTAACTTAAACTTTATTTAAGTACTATTTATTAAAATTAATAATATAATTACTCTTACTAAATAATAAGACCTTTATATCGTAACTAATAAGAGCCTAATTAAGGCCGTATATAAATAGTTCTATATTAATATTATAAAAAAAGTAATAAAAGAAGTTAGGGTTATTTTAAATAGCTTTATTAAATTAATAAAGTACGCGAGGTTTAAAATAGGACTTCTTAACGTAATTATATATAAAAAGGAATATAATCTACTTTTTATAAATAATTAGAGTTAATTTAAAACCTTACTATAATCTCTTATTTTATAAGTATATAGAAATATTTAATACTAATATCCGAACTATTAATAATATTACTAATTAATAATAGGGGCCTAAGTTACTTAGGTAGTTATTAATAATATTACTAATTCTAACCTAGCTAACGAAATAAGTAAGCTAAAGATTTATTAAAATAGTATTTATTCTCGAGGTCTTATTTATATATTTAATATAAGTACTATACGTCCTAATCGGCCTCTAATTATAGGACCTAGAGACTACTACTAGTATTATTAGAGTTTATATTACTAAATTATTAGGGATTATAATTAATATATTCTTAATAAGGACGCTTATTTTATTATTTTAGCTTAAGGAGCTTAGTATTATAGAAAGTATAATAGTTAAGAGCTTATAAAAAATATTCTTTTTATTATAATTAAAAATAGAAGAAAGTATACGATTATTAATCGTATTACCCTTTTTTTTTATATAGTAAATATATTAACTAAGGAAGATACTAAGCTTTTAGCTAAGTAGATTCTAAATTATTAAATCGGACTACTTTAATAAACTATACTTATACTTCCTTTAGCTAATCTTATAAATATAGTTAGATACGTTTATATAGTACGACCTAACTTAGGTTATTATAGCTAAGCGGATATTTATACTATTTATAAAAAAAGACTACTTAAGAACTATACTTTAATAACTATATTATACTCTAAGAGGATATATAAGATTAATAGCCCGAGCTAGTTTTTATAACTTAAAAAGAAAACGGTTTTTTTCTTTAATTAAAAAAAGGAAATTATAAAAATTAATAATAATAACGAGGCTTTTAAAATAATAAAGAACGTAACTTTTATATTTATTTCTAAACCTTAGCTTATTAAAGTCCTAATTAGTACCCCTAATATTAGTACTTAAGGAACCTAAGAGCCTCTTTTTTATAAAATTTAAAAAATAATAATTACTAATTAGACCTATAACTTTAACCTTAGGGTCGAGGTAAAGAAGCTAGTAAAAAAGAAGCTTAAGGCCCCGATCTCGCTTCTTATAAACCTTTTATAAAAGATTATATTAGAATATATTAAAATAATAGTAATTTTAATACGTAATTAAGAGTATTTTAATACTAATAAAATTTTATTAAAAACTCTAAAGTCCTTAATAAATCTAATAAAGAATAAATAATAGTAAAAGGATATTAAAGATCTTTTTAATAAATATAACTAAAACCTTTTTTTAATACTAAGTTATATAGCTAAGATTAGTAAAGTTAGAGGTACTAATTTAATTTCTAAGCTTCTAACTTTTATAATTTTAAACGCTTATTTTTAGTTAGAAATCTAAATATTTAGTATAGATTAAGATAATAAGGGTTTAATAATCGTTACTATTCTAAATACTAGGGCGTAAATTAATATCTTCTTAAAATAATACGTTAAAAAAGCTAGTATTTTTTATATAGTAATAAAGCTTTAAATATAGATATTTAAGTACGATCTAACTAACTAAATAACTTTTAATAGCTTTTATTTTATAAATATATAAATTAATAAGTTTAAAATAACTACTTATTTTTTTATTAAGGATAAGCGAGAGACTTCTAATCCGTTATTACTAAGTCTTTTATTTATATAAGATACTAAGCTATTTTTTAAATATAATAAGTTAATAATTACTACTTTAATTTATATTAAGGATACGAGGCTAAGGATCTTTATAAAGATAATTAGAATAAACGGTTTTCGGAATATAAAAGATATTTTACCCTAGCTTAAGTAGTACGTAGAGGAAGTTTTTAAATTAAAAAACTAAATACTAATAATATAACTAAGGATATTATTAGTTTTAATAACTTTTATTTAGAATCTAAGCTAAAAAAAGACGAGCGTATTATAGCGGTCTTAGACTAAGGCTAAGCTAATTAGATTATAATTATAGTTATGTTTTATATAATCTAGCTTTAGATTATATAAATTAAGAGAGTAATAGCAGCCGCTCGGGGTAAGGCTAGAGTTAGACCGAATAAATTAGCTAACTAAGATAATTTATATTTTTAATAAGAATACTTACCTCTTAATAAAAGGAGTTATATATTAAATAATAAATTACGAAGTTAGAGCAAAAGGTATTAAAATAGTATAAAACGGCTAAAAAAGCTTTTTATAAAATTCTTTATACTATAAAAGCTAATACGATATATAAAAAAAAGGACGAAAAAGTTTAGCTAGTTAATAACGCGCCCTCTGACGGATTAATACTTAATAATAATCTTTATTAAAAGCTTAAAAAATTTAAAAAGGTTAAAAATAAGCTATGAGACTAATCGGGCCCCTATAAAAATATCGTTATACTTAAGTTCTTAAATATAGAACTAAGCTCTAGATTAATAAACGACCGTTTCTAAGCTATTTTTAAAGATTACGACTATTTCTTATTTTATAAATAAGATTTTTTTAAATAAATACTCCTTAATTAAGAAAAAGCGCTAACGTAAGACTTCTCTAAATATAGCCGTCTTAACCTTATAATCGTACTATTATAATTAATTAAAACTATACTTTATAAGGCTTAGTAAGTAAAGGGTATCCCGATCCTAAAAGTTTTATTACTAAAAACTTTTAAAATAATTTAAAAATATATCGCCCGGGGTATTATTAAAAAAAGCTATACTACGTATTAAAACCCCTAGTTTTTAATAATAAAAAAGGATAGCGGTCTTTAGCTAATTAACTTAGTAACTAAAGTTAACGCTATTACTTTTTAAAATACTTAGTAACTATTTAATACTAATAAGTTCTTAGAAGAATTTATTATAAATTAACTTATCTCCCTCTTAGATTTTTTTTCTAACTACGATTAGATCTTTTTAAATAAAAAGAGCTATAATTTAACGACCTTTTTAATTTTACTCGGGCTATATAAATACTATACCCTCTTAATAAGAGCGATAAATTCGGTGGCCTAATTTTATTAAATTATAACCCGTATTCTCTATAACTTAATTTTAAAATACTATAGCGCTTTTATTAATAATATTATAATTAAAAGCCTACGATCTTATTATAATAATAAGTACCTAACTAACTATCCCGGGATCTAGTAATTCGTTTATAAATACCTCCGGAATATTAATTAAGTCTTAATTAATATTAAGCTAGCTAGTTATATTATTTTAGAGCGAAGTCGTAATAGTACTAGCTATCCGTAGTTATTATAAGCTATTTTTATAGTATAAAAGAGAGACGGCCTAATTAAGCTAAAGTTTTTAAAATCTTTAAATAAATAAAATACTTAAATATCTTAAAAGTTAGATCGTTTCTTAATATTATTACCTTTTATTACTACTAAATTAAGTAATTTCTTTTTTAAAATAGCCCCGTTATACTCCTTATTTAATAAGAACTAATTTTTTAAATAAGGAGTATTATAAATTAAAATTATAAAAATACTTAAAAAGGTAATTATTATAGCTCTTATTTTAGGTTTATTAAACTATAGTACTAAGGCTAGATAGATTTTTTTTATAATAGACGTTAGTATTAAAAAATAGGGTAGTATGCTTAGTTAGATTATTAATAACGAGCGTACTATTACTTAATACGAGAGCGGGATATAGCGCAGGCTAGAGCTTAATTATAACTTTAAAAAGCTCGAAATACGAGGCGTTTTAATAAGCTTAAAGTATTTTTATAATTATCTATTTAGAATTAACTTTTTATTAAAAACCGATACCTAAGTCCTAGTTACTTAAATTAATAATATAATAAATAACTTACTATTAGTAATAATAATACACTAGCTCTCTTAGATTAGACTTTTTAATTTTAAAATTAAGTATATTAATAAGAAGAAGAATACTACGGTAAATAGCTTTTTAAGAAAATAGCCTAACTAATCTAACCTAGTTAAAGTAAAACTTAATAAGGATATTAAGGATTTTATTAACGTACGAGTCTTACGAATACGAGTTATAAAGAACTTTTTTATTATAATATATAGTCGTAGTAACGTTATTATTAATTAAATATAGGAAATAAATATTCTAGCTAATATACTAGTACTAAACAAATAATAGTCGGACCTCTCGAAATAAATTACCTATTCTTTTTTTATTCTAAAGAGGCTAGCCGGTATACTTTTTAATTAGTTTAGACGTTTTAAATAAATAATAATACGATTTATTATATAAAATAAACTTCTATTTTAATAAGGGATAAAGACTCGTCCCTAACCTACCTAAATAATTAATAATAAGCGCCGCTAAGTAAACTTAATTAATAAAGTATATAATAAGTCCGGGTATAGGGGATAAGAAGTTATATATTTCTATCTTATAGAATAATATTACTAGCTAAGAATATATGCTTAGACTCGGGAGCTAATTACGACCTACGAGGCCTATTAAAAAGCTAGATTATAATACTTTAATAACCCCTATATATTTATAGTTCTAATTTATAAACCTTTTTTTAAAGTCTATTTAAACGTTTAGTATATAAGTAAATAAAAAGTCGTTAAAGCGCGTTATAAGTTTATAAAATACTTAGAAGCGCAGATTATAACGAACGCTATATTAAAAAATATTACGAAGTTTATTTAAGAAGATATTATTTATTATTATAGGATTTATAGTATTTTAATTATTAATAGGGGACGAGAAAGTATAAGCGCTATAATATAGCTTAATTAACGATATAGTACTTAGTAAAAAGTTATATTAGCTTATAACCCTCGTACTAACGGGCTCTTTAAGAAGGGTTACTAACTTATTATATATATACTTCGTATTTAGTTAGATTAAAAAAAGAAAAATATTAAACTAATACTAGCTATAGCCCTTTTTATAAATAGGATAACTATTAGAGTATTATTAGGTTATATACCGTTCTATTTTATTTATAATTATTATATAATAACCCTAATTAAAAGAAAAACGGTAACTTAGAGGGTACTCGATTAGGAGAATATATATATAATAAATTAAAAAGTCTAAGCCCGATTATAAGCTTTTATTTCTTTAGTAAACGACCGGGAAGCTATAATTAATAAAGTTATTTAATACTAAGCCTAAACCCGCGACTAGTTTAATTTTATATATACCCTCTAATTAGTAAAGTTATAAACTAGTAATTTAGTTCTTATTTTTAATATTTAATAAAAGAACGATATATTAATTTTTAAAAAACTTAATTATTATTAATAAAAACCTTTTTATATTTACTTAGCTACTCTAAATAAATCGTTATATTAACTAGAGACGCTTATTAGTAAACTAATTATAGGAGCTACTCATATTAGTAATTAACTTAAAAAGTTCTTAAAGTTTTTAGAAGGCTTTTACTTATTACTTAACGAGTCTAATCTTTATAAGGACTTAATTTCTAACTTAACTAACTTTTTATTTTTATAAAATAATATAATTAACGCCGTAATTCTATTTCTTAATTATAATAATAATATAATAAATTCTAGGGACGAGGATACTTAACTAGTTACTAAGTAAACCTAATTATAAGTAAGGGCTTCTTAAGAGGGCTAGATTACTTCTTACTATTACTAATCTCTAGTATAAGTTATAAGTTCTTTTTATTTATTAAATATTATTTTATAAAGATATTATCGAATCTTACTAATTCTTTAGTTATTTTTTTATTTAAATCTAGGATAAAAATATAAGGGGACGATAAGAGGAGAAGAATTATTTTTTAATTATTATAATTAAAAACTTAATAACCTTACTTACTAATTATATAATTATATTAAAAACCTTTATTCTTTTTTTTAAATATCTAAGCCTAGTTCCCTATTTAATCGAGCCTATTTAGTATTTAGTTTAGCCTATATAACCTCCTATTTTACTTATTTTATTTTAATATATTAATAACCTTTGCGAGTTATAAATATATAATTTTTAATAAAGTATATAAAAGGGGCGTTTTTAAGAATAGAATCGTACTTATCCTCCTCGGTCTTAGTAATATTAATTTAGTTAGAAACTATATAAATTAAAATCTTTACTCTCTTAATATTAATTAGGATTAGAAACGCTACTCTATTACTATTTATCGTACGATAATAATAATAGCCTTACTTAGAGTCGGCTCCGGACTAACTAATAGCCTACTAGTTATTACTCTTTTTAAAGTAGTATTTTTTATTTTTAAAATATATATAATTATTATATTAATTATTAAAGTAATTTAGAAAAGAAACGTACTCAAAGTAGGGGACTATTTTTATAACTAGCTCTTTAGTATTAGAACTAATATACTTTTAAAAAAACCGCGTATAATAATTATAAAGTATAGTATTCCGAATACTATAAGCTTAGATAAGTAAAAAATTAATAATAGGGGTTCGTTTACCTAATTATTAAAATAGAGGGCCGAAGTAATTAATATAATCGTAATTAATAAAAACTTAACGGCTCTACGAAAATAATTTACTTATAATACCTAAATTATAAACGTACTTCTTAATAACGTTCTAATTTATAGTTAATTACTAAAACTTTTAAACTATTTCTCTTTTAGTATATTTATTAACCTAAGGATTTACGATATAAAATTTGGTATAAAGCTCTCTAATTAATTTAAAAAAAGTTAACTAATTAGTAGTTTTAAGGATTTAAAAAGGAGTAATATTAGATTAGAATAAGGATTAAAAAGATTAAATAGAGTAGCGCTTATTATAGTCTATTTTTTACTAACTTCTTAAAACTTATAACTTTAAGTTTTTTAAGAATAGACCTTTTTAGGAGCGGAGGAGGAATATTACTAAAGCCGGACGTTATAACGAGTAGTTTTAGTAATCCGATATATATTATTAGTAACTAAAGTATTAGATATAATAAGTAAGCGGATTAGATTACTAAGAAAAAAAAAGACTAAATAAAAAAAGATAATTACGATTAAGAAGCTATTATTTTAGAAAAGAAATAAAAAACGATAGAGGAATTAAAAAAGGGCCTTTATATACTACCCCCCTAGATCCGGGGTATTAAAGAGGAAAATACTATAGGCCTCTTAGCTAATTAGTACTAAATTATAATTATTATATAAAAAAAAGAAGGAGTAAATTATAAGATCGGGGCCTTTTTATTATTTATAATATAGCGCTTTTTTTATTAATTAGCGGAGGCCGCCTTCGTAATTAATATAAAAGGGTAGCTTTTTACTTAGCTACTTAACTTTTCCTTTTTCCCTCCTTAACTACTTCCTTATAACTATTACTAATTAAACTTCCTCTAATTTTTACTTTCTAATCTACTATATAAATACTAACTTAGTAATTTATAATAGCCTCCTTACCTCCTATTTCCCTTTTTAAGCTAAATAATAAAAAGAATATAGTACGAATTTAGGGCCTAATTATAATAAAGAACTTTAAAAACGATACTAAATACTAACTAAGAAGGTAGAATTTAAATAGATATATTACTTTTAATAAGACTAACTCTAGGACTATAATAAATACTAAGGACTCTTAGTTCGTTAATTTTAATATAAATTATTAATATAAAGCGTATACTAACTATTACCCGAACTTAATACTTAAATAAACTAGTTTTTTTTAAATAATCCTAACCCCTTATAAAATTAACTTTCTTAATTAGCTCGGTATAGGGGACGAACTTCCCTTTTTTAATTAGCGCCCTAAGGCTTTTAAAGGTCTAAAAAACTAGAAAACTTAGATAAGTTAGACCTACTATAAGGTAATAGAGATCCTAACTAATTACTATAATTTTTAAAAATCCTTATTATATAAAAATTAGATTTAAAAATACGAGATCAGATTTATAATAAAAGTTATAATACGGGACCTCGCTCTAGTATATAATATAATTATAATTAAAAAGGAATAAGAGAGTATTTTTAAACTAAATAAGACCCCTACCCTAATCCCTTAAACTTAAAAAACTATATAAAAATTAGGACTTTAGTATACTTAGTAATCTTTTTTTTTTATATTAATAATCTAGGCTATTTAATAAGAATAATTATTAATTAGTAGGATAGTATAGTTTATTAGTATAATTTAAAGTAAGCTCTTAGGTATTTAAAGAGGATATTCGTTAATAATATTTAAGTACTAAAGGCTTTTTATAGTTAGATCGATATACTTTTTTATATTTAATAACTAATTAATATAAGCGCTTACGTAGTCCCTATAGTATAATAGCTAAGTAAATAAGAATGCGGTTTATATATATTCGAATAGTTTTATAATATAGTCTAATATAGCTAGTTTAATTTAATTTATAACGCGTATTAAATAATTTATAAATACCTTAGATTATTTAATAATAAACTCCGCACGGCTTAGATTTAGTAAATTAGTTACGAGTTTTAATACGATAGTTATTACTTTTTTAATATAATAAGACCTCTTTTCAAAAGGTTTTTTAATAAAATAATAAACGATTAGGACTCTAAAAATAGGCCCTATACTAACTTAAATAACTCTAATTATACTATAATTAACGCCCCTAAAGTACTAATTTCTTAAAAATCCGGTTCTTACCTATTTAGCCTCGGGTTTACTAACTAGGATCTAAGAATCTATAACCCCCGTAATTATAATTATTATACTCTTATTAATCCTACGTATTTTAAAAAGACGTATAAAATAATTAAAAACTTTAAATAAGAACTTACTACTCTTAAAGAGTTATTTTTACTATTTCGATTTTTAAAAATATTAAAAAGTACCCGAGGATTTATAATAAGTAATAACCTTAATTAAACTTTATAAGTAATTAAACTAATAAAAGTTACTAACTAGCGTTTAGATACTATTATTAATAATTAATTTATATACTTAATTAATACTCCTAAGACTTATTAAGTTATAAAATCTTTATTAAATATATTATTATTTAAGTTATTATTATACCTTAACCTAGTTCTTAATAAAGCTAGTCTAAGTAATTAGAGAGGTAATTTTTTAAATACTCTAGTTAGGAGTAGGGATAGTTTTATTATAAAGACTTTAATTAAAATACTAAGGGTTTAGTTAAAATAAGAGGTTATTAAGCGTACGTTTTCTAAATATAATTAGGCTATATAAAAGAATAATAAACGCTAGTATTAAGAACTAGCTAAGTTTTATTAAGATTTTTTATAGTATTATAATATATATATAAATAAAGCTAATATTAATAAGAATATAAGGGAATAATAAGTTAATTAGTATAATAACCTAATTATAAAAGCTATATATATAACTCTAGCCTATGCTCTTTAAATACTATTATTAATAAAAAGATTTAGAGAGAATTAGGCTAATAAAAGTTAGGATAGGAAGATTATTAAGAAGGATTAGGATAAGAACTAAGTAAAGCTAGTAAAAAAAATAGTAAAAGTAGAAGAGATAAAAAAGGCGATTATAAAAAGGAAGGGTAAGTAAAAGGTTTAATATAATTAACTATATATAATAACTAGGACTAATCTAAGATAATTTCTTTTTATAAAAAATTAGAGAAAAAGAAATTAGGGGATAATTAAAATAAAATAGGGTAATTAGTCCTAATATTTTTTTTTTTAAAACTAATTAAGTATAGGGACTTATAAAAGAGCTAATTAAAAGAAAATATAAAAAGAAGGGCCCCTAATTAATAAAAAGAGCTTAGTAATATAGATTTTTATTTTATTTATATATATACTTTTTTAAAATCGAACTAGAGCTTTTTTAATAATTTATTTTCGAATATAATAATATAAAACGATTGGGAACTCTACCCTTCCGATCTAGTTAATACTACCCTCTTTTTTTAGTTATAACTTTGTTAATTAAGGCCGTATTAACCTAATTAAAGGAGGTATTTTGTATTACTTTTATAAGTATTAGTAGTTCTTCCTAAGCACCGTACTACGAAAGTCCTTTATACCCTATACCTTTTTAGTACTATATTTAATTTTATATTCTATCCTTACTAACTACTTAGGTAGTTCTTAATATCGTTTTTATAATATTAATATTCCCCCGATAGAGTAATCCGCCGGGGCCGTACCGTGTATTACGTATTAAGGAAAAGTAGGTATATTACGCTCTATACCTAATTACTAACTAAAATAGCTCCTAACCTTCTGCCGCCCGTTTATAGGGCGAGCTTTACCTACTCTAACGCGCATAAGACCTCTTAGTACTAGCCCACGTAAGTAGCTAAGTCTATTATTATTTCTTTTTTTATATAAGTATTATTATTACCTAGAGGGCCCCGTAAGAGCTATTTAAAGCGCTTATTTATTATTCTAATTTTATATACTTCTAGCCCGCTTATTATAATTATTATAACTAGGCTAATATTAATATACTAAATTTTAATATCTATATTAACCTAGCTATTTATAGTACTTATAATATTACTTAGCTAAATTCTATATTATTAAAAAGTACTTTACTACTTCTTAAGCGTACTTACGTTAGTTATAATAGCTATAGCGTCGAGCTAGCTAAGAGTACTTAGCCTAAGAAGGGTAGACTTATTAATAAGTATCTTTAGCCTATTAATTACTAACTATATACTAAGAAAGTAGGTTCTTATCGAGGTAGTATTTTAACTAGCTAACCTCTTAACTAGTTATCTAACTAGTTATCTAAGTAGTAGTTTATATATTAATAAGTTTATTTAATAAGTTTATTTAGTAGATTTATTTAATAAATTTATTTAGTTTAAATAGAGAGTAGCTTTAGGTAATATTAGAAGTAATAAGGATAAAAAGAATCTTTACGAGTTCTAAAAAGTAGTAAATATTAGCCTATTTAGCCCTTTTTTTAAAAACCTCTATGTTATTATTAAAGTTTAGAACTTTTATAGTTAAGGGCTACCCCTAACTATTATAGCCGACTATTATAGCTAATTATTATAGCCAATTACTATAGCTAACTATTACGGCCGACTTTTACTATTAACCTTTTTAACTAGTACCGCCGCAGGGTAACTTACTTATCCTAAATTAAATAGCGGTTTTTATATCGAAATTACTATATTACATTAAGCACGTACTTAGGATATATTGCGCGTATTATATAGTTAAAAAGTATACTATATTATATAATTTTCTCTAAAAGCGTAATCCCGTTAAGGTCGATCTTTTATACTTATAAAGCCGGAAAAAAACCACTACATAGTATTAATATATAGTATTAGTAAATACTTATACCATCTTACTAAACTTATTTTTTACATTTTCCTTAGCTTTCCCTCTTATAAAGTTCATAACTACGGATTATTAATAATAATATTAAGCGCCCGATGTTACTACTTAGTAAGCCCGCGTACCTACCTAAATTAATTACTTTTTTAAGTAATAGTAGCTTATAATAATAGTATTAAAAATACCCTCGTTACTGTCGTTAAGAATAATATCGACGTTATAATATCTACCCTAATGCTTTTAACTTTAACTCGTATATATATATATTCATTACCTCGTTTCCTTTATTAAAATTAAAAACGCTACTTCTCTCGTTATTTATTATTATTATACTATTATTATTACTATTATTATTTAATTATTTATTTTAAATATATCTTATTAAAATACCGAGACGTTATTAATAGCTTCTTAACTTTTAGAGCTTTTTTAATAACTAAAAGTTCGATTTTATAAGTATTATACTCCCCCTAACAGAGCAATTCGCCGGGGCCGTACTATTAAAAAAGTATAAGGTATAAGGGACTCTCGCGGTGCGGTACTTTAGAAGAATTACTAATACTTATAAAAATAATATAAAATACCTCTTTCGATCGGGTTAATACGGCCTTAATTAACGGAGTTATAACTAAAAAAAGAGGGTAGTATTAGCTAGATTAAAAGGGTAGAGTTCTTAATCGTTTTATATTATTATATTTAAAAATAAATTATTAAAAAAGCTCTAGTTCGATCTTAAAAAAGTATATATATTTTTAAAATAAAAATCCGTACTACCGAGCTCCTCTCCCTAATTAGGGCCCTTCTCTTTATATTTTTTTTAATTAGCTTTTTTATAAATCCTTATACTTAATTAGCTTTAAAAAAGAATTACTAAGATTAGTTACTTTACCCTATTTTAATTATCCTCTAATTTCTTTTTCCTTAATCCTTTATAAAAAGAAATTATCTTAAATTAGTCCTAATTATTATATATAATTAATTATATTAAGCCCTCTACTTACCCTTCTTCTTTATAATCGCTTTTTTTACTTCCTCTACTTTTACTATTTTTTTTACTAGCTTTATTTAGTTCTTATCCTATTCTTTTTTAATAATCTCCCGATCCTAACTTAATATTAAAAAAGTTAAGACTTTAGTTTATATAGTTTTTAATTAAATTAATATTATTAAAACTCAGAAAGATAAGTACGATTCCGTTCTTAAGGACGCCCCTCTAACGTACCTTATTAAAAACTATATATTTATAATTTATAAAAGTTATTAATATATTAAAATAAAATAAGTAAAATAGGAGGTTATATAAGCTAAGCTAAATACTAAACGGGCTTAATTAAATAGGGAACTAGGCTTAGATACTTAAAAAGAGGAGTAAGGTTTTTTAATACGATTATATAGTTAATAAGTAAGGTTATTAAGTTTTTAATTATAATAATTAAAAAATAATTCTTCTCTTCTTATCGTCCCCTTATATTTTTATTCTTAATTTAAATAAAAAGATAACTAAAGAATTAATAAGATTTAGTAATATTTTTATAAAATAATATTTAATAAATAAAAGCTCGTAGCTTATACTAAGGATTAGTAATAGTAAGGGGTAATTTACCCTTTTTAAGAGGCTTTTATTTATAATTAGGTTTACTTAGTAAGTAGTTAAGTATTCTCGTCCCTAGAGTTTATTATATTATTATTATAATTAAGAAATAGAATTACGGCGTTAATTATATTATTTTATAAAAATAAAAAGTTAGCTAAGTTAAAAATAAAGTTATTATAAAGATTAAACTTATTAAATAATAAGTAAAAACTTTTTAAAAACTTTAAGAACTTTTTAAGTTAATTATTAATATAAGTAGCCCCTATTATTAATTTATTAATAAGCGTTTCTAATTAATATAATAATCCGTTCGGAGCGGCTAAGTAAATATAAAAAGGTCCTTATTGATAATAATTAAGCTTCTTAGAAATTAATATATTAATTTTTTATTAAATATTAAAAATAAAAACTAGATTGCTAGTTTATAACTTTATTAATTAGAGGGAGTATGAGGAGTTAAACCGGTCGTAGGTTTAAGCTCGGTATTAAATAACTTTATTAATTATAACTTCCTAGTCGTTTATTAAAAAAGTAAAAGCTCGTAATTAAGCTTAGACTTCTTAATTTATTATATATATATTTTCCTAATTAAGTACTCTCTAAATTACCGTTCTTTTTTTAATTAGGGTCGTTATATAATAATTATAAATAAGATAGAATAGTATATAACCTAACAATACTTTAATAATTATCCTATTTATAAAAAGGGCCGTAGTAAGTATAAGTTTAATATCTTTTTTTTTAATTTAACTAAATACGAAGTATATACGTAATAAGTTAGTAACCTTTTTTAAAGAGCTCGTTAGCACGAGGGTTATAAACTAATATAACCTTTTACTAAGTATTATATTATTAATTAAGCTATATTATAGTACCTATATTCTCTCGTCCCTTATTAATAATTAAAGTACTATAGATCTTATAGTAATAAATAATATTTTTTTAAATAAACTTCGTAATATCCTTTAACGTAGCGTTCGTTATAATCCGCGTTTCTAAGTATTTTATAAACTTATAATACGCCTTAATAACTTTTTATTTATTTATATACTAAACGTTTAAATAGACCTTAAAAAAAAGTTTATAAATCGGAACTATAAATATATAGGAGTTATTAAAGCGTTATAATCTAGCTTTTTAATAAGCCTTATAAGTTATAATTAGCTCCTAGGTTTAAGTATATATTCTTAGTTAGTAATATCGTTTTATAAAGCGGAAATATATAGGCTCTCGTCCCCTATACCCGGACTTATTATATATTTTATTAATTAGGTCTATTTAATAGCGCTTATTATTAATTACTTAAGTAAGTTAGGGACGAGTTTTTATCCCCTATTAAAATAGAAGTTTATTTTATATAATAAATCGTATTATTATTTATTTAAAATATCTAAACTAATTAAAAAGTATATTAGCTAGCCTCTTTAGAATAAAAAAGAAATAAGTAATTTATTTTAAGAAATTTAATTATTATTCGTTCGGCGCTAGTATATTAGCTAGAATATCTATTTTTTATATTTAATTAATAATAGCGTTATTACGACTATATATTATAATATTAAAGTTCTTTACGACTCGTGTTTATAAAACTCGTATATTAATAAAGTTCTTAATATCCTCGTTAACCTCTACCTCGACTAAGTTAGATTAGCTAGGGGTTTTTTTTAAAAAGCTATTTATTATAGTATTCTTCTTTTTATTAATATACTTAATCTTAAAGTTAAAAAGTTTAATTTAAAAAAGCTAGCGTATTATTATTATTAATAATAGGTTATTTACTATATTATTAATTTAAATAACTAGGACTTAAGTATTAGTTTTTAATAAGAAGTTAATCCTAAATAAATAATTATAAAGACGCTTTAGGTTTATTAAAACGCCTTATATTTTAAGTTTTTTAGAGTTATAATTAAGCTCTAGCCCGCGCTATATCCCGCTCTCATATTAAGTAATAATACGCTTATTATTAATAATTTAACTAAGCGTACTACCCTATTTTTTAATATTAGTATTTATTATAAAAATAATCCGTCCGGCCTTAGTACTATAGTTTAATAAAACTAGAATAGGGGCTATAATAATCACCTTTTTAAGTATTCTTATAGCCTTAATTTATAATACTTTTTATTTCAAAAATTAGTTCTTATTAAATAAGGAGTATAACGGGGCTATTATAAAAAAAAATTACTCGATCTTATAATAATAAAAAGTAATAATACTAAGAAACGATCTAATTTCTAAGATATTTAAGTATTTTATTTATTTAAAGATCTTAAGGACTTTAGCTTAATTAGGCCGTTTCCCTTCTATATTATAAAAGTAGCTTATAATAACTACGAATAATTAGTACTATTATAACTTCGCTCTAGAAATAATATAATTAGCTAGCTCGATATTAATTAAGACTTAATTAATATTCCGGAGGTATTCGTAAATAAATCGCTAAATACTAGGATAGTTAATTAAGTACTTATTATTATAATAAGATTACGGGCCTTTAACTATAATATTATTAATAAAAGTACTATAGTATTTTAGAATTAAGTTATAAAGAATACGGGTTATAATTTAATAAAATTAAGTTACTAAATTTATTACTCTTATTAAGAAGGTATAATATTTATATAGCCCGAGTAAACTTAAGAAAGTTACTAAATTACGGCTCTTTTTATTTAAAGAGATCTAATCGTAACTAAAAAAGAAATCTAAGAGGGAAATAAGCTAATTTATAATAAATTTTTTTAAGAACTCGTTAATATTAAGTAGTTATTAAGTATTTTAAAAAGTAATAGTATTAACCTTAGTTACTAAGTTAATTAGTTAAAAATCGCCGTTCTTTTTTATTATTAAGAACTAGGGGTTTTAATACGTAATATAGTTTTTCTTAATAATACCCCGGGTAATACGTTCTTAAATTATTTTAAAGGCTTTTAGTAATAAAGCTTTTAGATTAGGATACTCTTTACTTACTAAGCTTTATAAAGTATAGTTTTAATTAATTATAATAATATAACTATAAGATCGAGATAGTTATATTTAAAAAAGTCTTATATTAGTACTTTTTTTTAATTAAGGAGTATTTACTTAAGGAGATCTTATTTATAAAATAAAAAATAGTTATAATCTTTAAAAATAGCTTAGAATTAGTTATTTGTTAATCTAGAGCCTAGTTTTATATTTAAGAACTTAGGTATAATAATATTTTTATAGGGGCCTAATTAGTCTCGTAGTTTATTTCTAACCTCTTTAAGTTTTTTAAACTTTTAATAAGGATTATTATTAAGTATTAATCCGTTAGAGAGCGCGTCGTTAACTAGTTAGACTTTCTAATCTTTTTTTTTATATATTATCTTAATTTTAGTAATATAGGGAATTTTATAAAAGGCTTTTTTAGCTATTTTATACTATTTTAATACCTTTTATCTTAGCTTTATGATTTATTATTTAATATATAACTCCTCTTGTTAAAAAATAAGTATTCTTATTAAGAAACGTAAATTATCTTAATTAGCTAATTTATTTAGTCTATTTTTAGTTTTACCCCGAGCGGTCGTTATTACTCTCTTAATTTATATAATCTAAGGTTAAATCGTATAGAGCGTAACTATTATTATAATTTAGTTAACTTAGTCTTAGTTTAAAACCGCCGTAATACGCTCGTTTTTTTCTAATTTAAATTCTAAATAAAAGTTATTAAAATTAGTAATATTCTTAGTTATATTACTAATATTTAGTTTTTTAATTTAAAAACTTCCTCTATATACTACTTAAACTAAGGTAAAATATCTTTTATATTTTAAAAACCGTTCGTTCTAATTATCCTTATAGGGATCCTTAGCCTCGTATCCTTAATATAAATTAGAGTAGTAGTTATCGACTTATTATATTTAAAAAATAGCTTAGTATTTTATATAAATAGAAGACTTAATAATAATAAATCGGAGGTCTCTCGCTCGTTTTTAATAAAAAAATAAGTAGTTATTTTAAACTTACTAATCTATATACTTATAAAATAGAAGTTATTAAAAGTTATTTAGCTAGTTAGATCGTACTTAAATATTTATATCTAAAGCTTTATTATTATATAAAAAATACCGGCTTTTTTAATATATTATTTCGTAAGAATATTAACTTATACCTTAGTATTTAAAATAGCGATAATTATTAAACCCTTATTATCCTAATTTATACTAAATATTTAGATTTCTAATTATAAATAAGTATTCGAGATTATAAAAGTTAGGAACTTAGAAGTCGGGTTAGCGCCTTTAACTTTATTAATCTTAGTTATATAACTCGGTTTTAAAAAGAGGTTCTTATTATACTTATTAAAAAGATCCTTAATATCCTTTTATTATTACTTATTTTTTACTAAGTTAGCTAAGGACTTCGGAGTTTTTAATAAGATTTTATTAATATTAAAATACTCTTAATTATATATTAAAGTTATTATTACCGTAGTATATTTTAATATAATTTTTTATAAAAGGTTTATAAAAAGCGAGATCGGGGCCTCGAGCCTCTTCTTTATTAGCTTTTTAATTTTAACCCTAAGGTTAAAGTCGTAAGTCTAATTTATAGTTATTATTTTCTAAGTTTTATAAAAAAGAGGTTCTTAGGTTCTTTAAATACTAATATTAAGGGTACTAATTAGGATTTTAATAAGCTAGGGCTTAGAAATAAATATAAAAGTTATATTTTTTATTATTTTAAAAACCTTATTATTATTATTATTCCCTACGGATAGTATAAACGTCTACTTAGTTATAGTAGCTTAAATTAAGTCGTATTACGTAAATATATTTAACTATAGTTATAGGATTAGCTAAGGGAAGTATAAGTATAATTTACTAAGGTAGTCCGATCTAATAATTTAAAATTTACTTAGCTAAAAGCTTAGTATTTTCCTTAGTTAATATATTTATTATATAAAAAAGAAAAGTAATATAATTAGTAATTATATACTTTTTTTTATTTTTAATTATAATAAAGGGGATATTATTTATAAACTTATAACTATTACGCTTTCCGTAGTACTAAGCTCCCTAAGCTAAAATAATAAAATAAGCGTCCTTATTAAGAGTATACTAATCGTAATCCTTAATAATTCGATAGTATTAACTTTAGTAATACTAATAATAATCTCTAGGTCCTATAATCGGGGGCCGATTAAAATGCGTAGTACTTATATTAAATATATAAATAAGACCTCGAGATTAAATACTATTCTAATAGATCTTTAGCTTATTTATTTTGTTAGCTAAGTTAGAATTAGTAATATTATTAATAACTACTTAAGTAACCTAGGCCTCTATTATTAATTAATAATATTATTAGTAGTTCGGATACTAATACTAAGTATTATTACGCGCTTAAGGAATAGGGGGTCGTAATAAGGTTTTAAATTAATTCTAATTATTTATAAAGAGTAGGCTATATTTTTTTTTAGATATAATTATATTAAGAAGTCTTATTTTAAACCTTATATACTTTATTAATTTAATAAAACTATTTTAAATAACCCCGATATCTTCTACTACTTTTTTTATAATATTAATATAGAACTACTTATATACGGCCTTAATTAGGCTCTTATTAATTATAATATAGAGGTCTTATTATTTAGTAAAAGTAATTATATTATTAATCTTAGTAAATAGTACCTAAGTAGAGTTTAAGTTAGAAAACGAAATAGGTAGTTCTTTAGTAACTCTTTTAATCTACTTTTCTTTATTTAAAAAGTAGTTAATATCTTATTTTTTATACTCTTTTAAAAAGAAATCCTTAGCTTAGGCCTAGGGTAGTCCTTTAATTACGTTTTTAATTAGAATTTAATAATCTCTTTTTATAATATATATAATAAGTTTATTTTTAAATTAGTCCGGGACCTTATTAATCTTATATTAGTCCTCGAACTTTTTTAAAAGGTTTACGATATTATTATTTTTAAAAACTATAGTCCCCTCTTAACTAGGGAACGGTATTTTATAAAAACCTATATTCTTTATTAAATTAGGCTAAGGAATTATAGGGCCCTTAGTTTAAAGCGTAATTATTTAGATCTAGGTAATAATAGTACCTAAGAGGGTATTAATTAAAGTATTTATCCTAACCTAAGCTATAATTAGTTTTTTTTAATTAGATTAGTAAATAAATTTATTAAAAAGAATAGCCTTCTTATTATTAAATAACTCCGTAGCTTATAAGTTTTAATAAACTATAAAAACTAGTTTAATAAACGGTATATTTAAAGTAAAAGGGTTAGGTTTATATAATTAAACGTCCTAAGGGGCGCTAATAATAATAAAAATAACGTATTAGTTATTTATATTTATAGTCCGAGGTTATTAAAAGTATAGTTCGTTAATTTTATTTATAATTTTAATAGTTTTATATTAGTTTATTTACTTTAAATAGAGCTTAAAAAGAGAAGAGAGGAGCCGTTTTAATAGCTAGAGCGTAGTTATTATCTTAATTAGCGTAATTTAAGCCGTCTTTTTTAATCCTTACTAAGTATATAATTAGAGTTTTAATTAAATATTATATTAAACCTACGGTAATATTAATTAAAATTATTAGTAAGTCTAGTTAAAAGCTAGTTTTATAAGCGCCCTTAGTTTAATATATCCGCACTTTTAAATAGGTTTATTATTAAGTCTCCGGGTTATATTAATTAATAAAGAATAGTCTAGTTAAATAACTAGTTATACTTATTAAAACATTCTATTAGTTCTAATCCTAACTTATTATTCGTTTTATTATACTATCGTAGCGTTTATATTTAGGCCCGATCCGGTCCTAAGTATCCGCGTTTTTTTCTGTTTATTTATTTCGTTTACTTATTAAAGTCTATTATATCCCCTTCTTATTAAATGAAAAGCCCTTTTTTATACGTCTTTATTTTTATATTTTAATTATTTAGTTACTTTTTTTTCTAAATTAGAGTCCTATTATTTATATTTATTTTAATCGTTACGCCGCTTTCTTTAATTAATTTATTTAAAATATCTTTAATCGAGTCGGGCTTTTTTTTATTTATTTTTTTATTTAAAAAGGGAAGGGATTGTTAAAAGGGGAGACTATTAAAAAAGTATAAAGTATAAGGGACTCTCGCGGTACAATACTTTAGAAAAACTATTAATACTTATAAAAATAATATAAAATACTTTTTTTAATCGGGTTAATACGGCCTTAATTAACGGAGTTATAACTAAAAAAAGAGGGTAGTATTAGCTAGATTAAAAGGGTAGAGTTCCTAATCGTTTTATATTATTATATTTAAAAATAAATTATTAAAAAGGCTCTAGTTCGATCTTAAAAAAGTATATATATTTTTAAAATAAAAATCTACGCTACCGAGCTCCTCTCCCTAATCGGGCCCTTTTCTTTATATCTTCCTCTGATTAGCTCTCTTATAGATCCCTATACTTAATTAGTTTTAAAAAAGAACTACTAGGACTAATCGCCCCACCTTATTCTACTATATATTATATATTAAAAAAAACTAGGTATATTACGCTCTATACTTAATTACTAATTAGAATAGCTCCCGACCTTTTATTACTTCTAGCCGTCTAGAGGGCGAGCTATACTTATTTTAATATATATAAGATCTCCTAGTACTAGCTTATATAAATAGCTAGATCCCGTATTATATACTCCTTCTTATTAAAGGTTAGAGGGCCCCTTATATATTCTTTTATATTTATAATATAGCCCGTATTAAAGGGATTTCTAACTCCGTAAAATATAATTTTTAAACTAATATTAATATATTAAATCTTAACGTTCGTATTAACTTAACTATTTATAACGTTCGTACTATTACTTAGTTAGATTTTATATTATTAAAAAGTATTATACTACTCCTTTAGTATACTTATATTAGTTATAATAGCTAGGGCGTCGAGGGGGCTTAATTTATTAAGCTCTAGAGGGGGGGACCTATCGAGGGGTGTTTTTAATAAAGTAGTAATTTATATATTAATAAGTTCGTTTAATAAGTTCATTTAATAAATTTATTTAGTTTAAATAAAAAGTAGCTTTAAATAATATTAAAAATAATAAAAAGAATCCTTACGAGCTCTAAAGAGTAGCTAGATATTAGCCCTTTTAAATCTTTTTTTCAAGACCTTTATATTATTATTAAAGTTTACAACTTTTATAATTAAGGGCCGCCTCTAACCTTTATAACTAACCTTTACTATCGACCTTTTTAACTAGTACTAATATAAAGGGTAGCTTACCTATTCCGAATTATATAGCGGTTTTTATATTAAAATTATTATATTATATTAAGCGCGTACTTAGAGTATATTATATATATTATATAGTTAAAAAGTATACCGTATTATATAATTTTTTTTAAAAGCGTAATCCTATTAAAATCGATCTTTTACGCTTATAAAGCTAAAAAAAAACCACTACATAAGTATTATACTAGAGAACCCTGAGCTATAAAAAGACTATTTTAATAAATACTATATTTATAATATTAACTTAAGAAAATAAATAAATATATTATAATAAGTATTGTTCTTACTAGTGCCCTTTTAATATAATAAAAGAATATAAATAAGCCTGAATTTAATAATATAGTTAAGAGTTTAAAAAAGTATAAGTAAGTATATTAAGTAAGAATATTAATAAAGAGAAGTTATTATTAAATAAAATAAGAAAAGACAATAAGGGGTAGTATTTAGTTATTAAAAAAGCGATCAATATATTATAATAATAAGGCTATTAATATTTTAAGTTTAGTTAGTACTAAGAATTAATAATAACTACGGCCGGCTTTAATTAGTTATAAAGTTTTATTAAAGTATATAATAAAAATACTTAATATTAATTTTAATAAGCTAGCTTACTTATAAAGATGAAAATAGCCCCTAATAAGGCGGACTGGGCCCTAAAGGGCTATAGTACTATATACTTCGTTAATAACTAATCGTTTCTAAAATTAGATTTTATTTAATAAAATAATAGCTTAAAAATATAAAATCTAAAACGGCCTCTTATTTTATGATTACTAAGGGAATAAGGATTATATATAATATTTTTATAAAGCTAAAGGGGCTTAAAATAAAGTACCTTACTCTTTATAATATTGGTTTTATTAAAAACCTTTATATAAATATCGTATTAAAAGTACTTCTCTAAAGAATTAGTATTTAATACTTAGGCTTTAATTATACCCTTTAGGTTTATAATAAATTTAATAACGTTGTCATTAAATAGTTTAAAAAAAGGTTAATTTAGTTTTTTTTAAAATATAAGCCCTATTCGTTCCATTTTCTAATTAGAAATTAGGCTTTATTTATTTATATAATTCTAATATATAGCGTATAGTACCCACGTTCTTTATATTGATTAAACAATAATTAATTAAATATAGCTTAGCTCTAGTACTTTAGATCTAGTTATTTCGGGCTAATAGTATTTAAAAAGCTCGTTTTAATTACTTAGTAAGTAAAAATTAAGGACTAAACTCTTTAAAATACTAATACTGTATAATTATTTATATAAAATAAGTTATTTTGTATTATATTTTAAAACGAAAAATAACCTAACCCTATTATAAAATCTTATAAAACCTCTTTACTGATTTATTAGTTTATAAATAAAATAAATAACTAATACTAATTAAAATAAATATTTAAATAGGATTTTTGTTTTTTTTATAACTTATAAAAACCTACGATATCGTATTTAGGGTCTTATAATTATTTAAATAATAAGTACGTACGTAAAGAAGTATAGCTATTTATAAACTTTAATGAAATATAAAATATATAGTAATGGTAATTAATAATAAAACTCGTTTTTAAGTATAAATATAAGAGCTAAAAATAAACTTAAAAGCTACTCCTCTATATATAAAAAACCTAACTAAAAAAAGGGAACGAGCTAGGTAAGAAATTATTAATTAAGCGATTAGTATAATATTAATAACTAGCTTATTAAACGAATTTTAAATAAAGGCTATATTAGCTATAGCTTATTTATATAATATTAGCTCTAAGTAACGTACTAATTAATTATTACTAATTTAAACAAAAAAAAGTCTAGTTTACTTATTATTTTAAACAGTAATAACTGATAAATATACTAAAACTTACTAATATTTTACATTCTTATCAAAGATAAACGTACGTATATAGTTATAGAACGTACTTTTTTAAAAAGGATTATAGAAAAAGAATTAATAAAAAACGCTTTTAAATAGAATAGAGGGGATATATTAAATACTTTTTAAGTTATATACTAAACGCTTATAACTTATATAAAATCCAAATCCCCTCGCTTTTAGAAATCATTATTATTTAAAATATAACGTTTAATAAAATAGCTTTTTACTTAAGAATAATCCTAAAACCGTAATTTGTCTATTTAAGTCGAGGGCTGTAGTAAATAAGATTTAATAACTATTTATAATAATTAAACCTAAGCTCTAATTATTCAAAATTATAAATAAAAAAGGCCGGATTAATGAATAATAAAGAGTAGCTATTACTATTTATACTCGCTTTATAAAAAGTGAATAAAGCTATAAAAAAACCTAGTTTATTTTTAAATAAATAAAGTGGTTAATTACTTATTCTTAAAATAACCTTAGATTTTAAACGTTTAAGATTAAATACGAACTTTACTTAACTAACTAAGTTAATAAGTAAGGCTATAAAAAAAGTCGATCCTCCTATTAAAAAAATTAAAAACGTAATATATATATATAAATAAAAATAAAAACTTCCTAGAGCTTTTATATAGTAGTTTTTTTCTAGCTTTATAGGCGCAAAAGATCGACCTTAACGGGATTACGCTTTTAAGGGAAATCATACGATACGGTATACTTTTTAACTATACAATACGCGCAATGCGCCCTAAGTACGCGCTTAACGCAATATAGTAATTTCGATATAAAAACCGCTATATAATTCGGCCTAGAGCTTTTATAAAGAAGATCTTTCTACTTAGCTAAACCTTGATAAGCCTTCTTAATAAACAAGCCTATATTAAAAAATAAAAATAATAAATAACTTAGTTAGTAATTCTAATATAATTCATATATTTATTTATATATTCTGCCTTTACTAATTACTTAGGCGGTTCTCGGTATTATTTATATAGTATTAATACACGGTATTAGTAAATACTTATACTATCTTATTAAACTATTTTTTTTAAATTTTTTAACTTTTTAACTTTCCCTTTTATAAAGCTTATAATTACGGATTATTGATAGTAATATTAAGCGCCCGACGCTATTAATTTATAAGTTTATACTTACTTAGCTAAGTTTATTACCCTCTAAATAATAGTATCTTATAACAGTATAGTATTAGAAATATCCTCGTTATTATTATTAAAAATAATACCGACTTTACTAATATATACTTTTAACTTTAACTCGTATATATATATATTCGTTATCTCGTTTTTTCTATTAAAATTAAGAACGCTTCTCTCGCTATTTATCGCTATCATACTATTATTATTATTATTACTATCTAACTATTTTTTTTAAGTATACTTTGTTAGAATACTAAGATATTATAAATAGCTCGTTAACGCTTAGGGCTTTTTTAATAATTAGAAGTTCGATCTTATAAATATTATCCTACCCCCCAATAGAGCAATTTACCGGGGCCGTACTATATATTATATATTAAAAAAAACTAAGTATATTGCGCTCTATACTTAATTACTAATTAAAATAGCTCTTAACCTTTTATTATAATTCTCTAAGTTCTAGCTATTTAGAGAGCGAGCTATACTTATTTTAACGTATATAAAACCTCTTAGTACTAACTTATATAAGCAGCTAGATCTTATATTATATACTCCTTCTTATTAAAAGCTAGGGGACCCCTTATATATCCCCTTATATTTATAATATAACCCGTATTAAAGGGATTTCTAGCTCTATAAAATATAATTTTTAAATTAGTATTAATATATTAAATCTTAACGTCCGTATTAACTTAGTTATTTATAATATTCGTACTATTACTTAGCTAGATTTTATATTATTAAAAAGTACTACGTTACTCTTTAGGTATACTTATGTTAGTTACGATAACTAGGGCGTCGAGGGGGCCTAATCTATCGAGCCCTAAAGGGGAGGACTTATCGAGGGGTGTCTTTAGGTTCTTAACGAGTAATAGTTTATATATTAATAAGTACGTTTAATAAGTTTATTTAATAAGCTTATTTAGTAAATTTATTTAGTTTAAATAGAGCTTTAGGCAATATTAAAAACAATAAGGATAAAAAGAATCTTTACGAACTCTAGTATAAGTAACTAAATATTAGCCCTTTTAGCCCTTTTTTTAAAAACCTCTACGTTATTATTAAAATTTAGAACTTCTATAGTTAAAAAAGGCCGCCTCTAACTATTACGGCCGATTATTATAGCTAACTATTATAGTTAACCTCTATTATTAACCTTTTTAACTAGCGCCGCTACTAAAGAAAGTAGCTTACTTATCCTAGATTAAATAGCGGTTTTTATATCGAAATTACTATATTACGTTAAGCGCGTACTTAGGATATATTGCACGTATTATATAATTAAAAAGTGTACTATATTATATAATTTTTTCTAAAAGCGTAATCCTATTAAGGTCGATCTTTTATATTTATAAAGCTAAAAAAGAACTACTATATAAATATTATCCTAGAGGACCCCGAGTTATAAAAAGACCGCTTTAATAAATACTATATTTATAATATTAATTTATAAAAAACGGATAAATATATTATAATAAGTATTGCTCTTATTAATACTCTTTTTATATAATAAAATAGTACAAATAAGCCTAGATTTAATAGTATAATTAGGAACTTAAAATAAGTATAGGCGAGCGTATTAAATAAGAATATTAGAGAGTGGTTATTATTAAATAAAATAAAAAGAGAAAGTAAGGGGTAATATTCGGTTATTAAAAAGGTAATTAATATATTATAGTAGTAGGGTTATTAATATTTTAAATTTAGTTAATATTAATAATTAGTAATAACTACGGCTAGTTATAGTTAGTTATAAAGTTTTATTAAAGTACGTAATAAAGAAATTCGATATTAACCTTAATAGACTAGCTTATTTATAAAGGCAAAGGTGGGCCCTAATAAGGCGGACCGGATCCTAGAGGGATAATTAATATATATAATTAAAGAAATAATAAATATACTATATAAAGCTAGAGGTTAAAAAACTAATTATTAAAAGTATTTATTTAAGACCCGAGTTAATAAAAGTAATTTAAGTAATACTCTTTCTATATTCAAGTAAAAGAAAACTAAAACTTCTTTTTTAATACGTATATACTTAATTAGTAAAAAGCGGTTAATAAAATAACTTAGGAGTATTAAATATTATATTACTATGTTTATATTATAATAACTAAAATAGAGAACGTTTTACTAATTACGCTCTAATCTAAATAAATCTATATAAATTAATTAATTACTCTTTTAGAAAAACAAAAGAATATTCTTAAAATATTAAAACCTCTAAAAAGCCGATTCGTTAAGGTAGTATAATTGAAAATCTAAAAACGAAAAAGAGAAGAAATATTTAAAAAACAGTTAATAACACGTCAGTTATTTTTAAACTAATACTTCCTAAATAAGTATTTAATTATAAACTTAATAATAATAATTATTTTAATTATTATAAAATAGAAATCTATATAACAGTTTCTTTCTAGCTTTATAGGCATAAAAGATCGACCTTAACGTGATTACGTCTTTAGAAGAAATTATATAATATAGTATACTTTTTAATTATATAATACGTATAATATACCCTAAGTACGCGCTAAATATAATATAATAATTTTAATATAAAAACTATTATATAATTTAGGATAAGTAAGCTGCTTTTTATACGGTAGTATTAGTTAAAAAGGTTAATAATAGAAGTTAGTTATAAAAGTTAAAAGTGGCCCTTAACTATAGAGGTTTTAAACTTTAATAATAATATAGAGGTTTTTAAAAAAAGGGCTAAAAAGGCTAATATTTAGCTATTTCTTTATTATACTAGAGCTTATAAAAATTTCTTTTTATTTTTATTATTTTTAATATTACTTAAAGCTCTATTTAAACTAAAAAAAGTTATTAAATAAACTTATTAAACGAACCTATTGATATATAAACTACTACTTTATTAAAAATACCCCTTAATAGGTCCCCCCCTCTGGGGCTCGATAGATTCTTTTAATAAACTAGACCCCCTCGACGCCCTAGCTATTATAACTAACGTAAGCACGCCTAAGGAGTAGCGTAGTGCTTTTTAATAATATAGAATCTAACTAAGTAATAATATAAATACTATAAATAGCTAAGCTAGTACGGACGTTAAGATCTAATATATTAATAATAGCTTAGAAATTATACTTTATAAAGCTAGAAATCCCTTTAATATAGGCTATATTATAGATATAAAAAAATATATAAAGGGCCCCCTAACCGTTAATAAAAAAGAGTATATAATATAGTATCTAGTTATTTACGTAAGTTAGTACTAAGAGGTTTTATATATATTAGAGTAAGTATAGCTCGCTTTTTAAATAGTTAGAACTTAGAGGACTATAATAAAAGGTCGGGAGTTTTAATTAGTAATTAAGTATAGAGCGTAATATACTTAGTTTTTTTTAATACGTAATATATAGTACAGCCCCGGCGGATTGCTCCGTTAAGGGGATAGAAATCTATATTAAAAAACACTTTTAAAAATGATATCTTTTAAAAAAGGACCTACGTAGTAATACTAATAATTAAAACGTTTAGGATAGCTATGATTATCGCTACTTAATTCGATTTAGAAATCTATTAGTATAATATTATAAACGCTTGTTTAAATATTATTAAAAACCTAAGCGACCCTCTGATTTTTTACGAGCTTCTAAACGGCTTTTATAAGTTAGGAATATACGTAAAGCTTAAATAGACCCTATATAGCGCCTATAACGCTCTACTATTATAATATAAAAAGTTAGTATTAACTTTTAAAAGCCTAAGTCTCCTGTTTATAAGCGAGGACCCGTACTTATGTTAAGATTTATTAAAAAGGTCTTAGTTCTTTTTTATATAAATAATATCCTTATTTTTTATTTTAAAAACTACGTTTATAAAGCTAATTAAGTAATTAAAAAACTTGAAAAAAGTATAAAATAAAAGGCTAAGGGCTAGTTTTATAATATTCTAAAATAAGGGTCGCTTATAATTAACTAAATTTGAAAATATATTTTACTTATAATTAGTATTTAAAAAAATAGTTAGAAAGTTCGATTTTATTAACTTTACTACTTTTATAACCCTATTATCCCTTTGGGGTCCGGTCTGCCTTATTAGGGGCCATCTTTACTTTTATAAATAAGCTAGTTTATTATAGTTAATATTAAGTATTCTTTATTACGTATTTTAATAAAACTTTATAACTAACTATAGCTAGCCGTAGCTATTACTAATTATTAATACTAACTAAACTTAAAATATTAATAATCTTATTACTATAATATATTAATTACTTTCTTAATAACTAAATATTACCTCTTACTTTCTCCTCTTATTTTATTTATTAATAACCTCTTTTTATTAATATTCTTATTTAATATACTTGTATATACTTCCTTTAAGCCCTTAATTATATTATTAAATCTAGGCTTATTTATACCATTTATTATATCAAAAAGGCGTTAATAAGAGTAATATTTATTATAATATATCTATTTATTTTTTATAAATTAACATTATAAATATAGTATTTATTAAAATAGTCTTTTTATAGCTCGGGGTCCTCTAATATAATACTTACAAAATCGAACTTCTAATTATTTAAGAAGCCCTAAGGGTTAACAAGTTATTAATAACGTCTTAGTATTTTAATAAAATACATTTAAAATTAATAATTAAATAATAATAGTAATAATAATAGTATAATAATAATAAATAACGATAGAAGTAGCGTATTTAACCTTAATAAAGGAAACAAAGTAATGAATATATATATATATATACGAATTAAAATTAAAGATATTAGGGTAGATATCGTACTTATAGAGGTCGATATTATTCTTAACGATAGTAACGAGGGTATTTTCGATATTACCGTTATAAGTTATTATTACTTAAAAAAATAGCTAACTTAGCTAGGTACGTAATAGGCTTATAAAGTAGTAGCGTCGGGCGTTTAATATTACTATTAATAATCCGTAGTTATAAACTTTATAAAGGGAAAGTTAAAAAAGTAGAAAGTCTGAAGAAAAAATAGTCTATCGAGATAGTATAAGTATTTATTAATACCGTATATTAATACTATATAAATAATACTAAAAACCGCCCGAATAGCTAGTAAGAGTAGAATATAAAATTAAATAACCCTATTACTAATAGTTTTAATTAAAAAAAACCTAAGGATTATATCTCTAAATAAGACCGAGTTTTTTTTTAAAGAAGGTTAGTTTAATATTATATATAACGATTATAATTCGGCTTAATATCGCTTTTATATACGCCCTACTCTCTTAGTTCTTAATAAACCTATTTTATTAATATTATTTTATTATAAACTAAGTTATATAATACCTTTTTTATATATCATACTTAGTAATATATTTTAAAATCTCGGGGAGTAGTTAAGTCTTACTAATTATAAGCGACGCTTTATTTAGAAATAATAAAAAAACTTAAAGATCTTTATAAAGGTTTATAATCTCTTTTTTAACTACTTTATTTAGTAAAAGGTAGCCTGCTTAAATATAATAACTACGTTAATTATAAAAGCTAAATTATTAAGTTTAGAATATGTAACTAAGAAATACTCGCTCTTAAATGTTTTTAATAAAAATATCTTATTTAAACTTAGTAATATATAAAAAGTATATTACGATAATTAGTAAATAATTAGACTCGTAATAAAAAAAACGTATCTTAACTCGCTTATTTATTCTTTTTATTCTACCTTTGCTAGCTGCTCGGGCGGTTCTCAGTATTATTTATATAGTATTAATACATAGTATCAATAGATACTCCCACTATCTCGATAGACTACTTTTTTTTTAATTTTCTACCTTTTTAACTTCCCCTCTTATAAAGTTCATAACTACGGATTATTAACGGCGATATTCTTAACTCGCTTATATTATATTAATATTTAGAATATATAGTTATAATAAAAGTATTTAAAAGGCTTCTTCTAAGTAGTTAATATATTAATAAATAAGATACTAATTAAGGGTTTTATGAAGAACCTTTTTAAAATAAAGTTCAAATACTTTATATTACTTTTAAATATGAGAAATATATAAAAAATAATTATACTAAATAAGGGGATATTTAAAAAGTAATAAAATAGCTCGGGGGGCCCGGTTTCTGATTAAAAAACGTAGCTTATAACTAGGGAGTATAAAGTCGCTCTAATAACCTTATTAAGTTATTTAAAAAAAAGACTATTTATTTAAGAAAATAAGTATATACTTATTTAAAAATCGCCGTTAATAATCCGTGGTTGTGAACTTTATAGGAGGGAAAGTTGAAAAGTTAGAAAATCTAAAAAAATAGTCTAGCGAGATAGTATGAGTATTTACTAATACCGTGTATTAATACTATGTAAATAATACCGAGAACCGCCCGAGCAGCTAGCAAAGGCAGAATATATAAATAAATAACCCGATTTTTTATAAATTTAATAATATTAGTATTTATTATTAATATATAAACCTAGAAGGTACGTACTATTTAAATAGTTATTAAAAGCGCTTTTAATATACTTAAAGTATTTATCACTAAATAAGGGAAGTAAAAGTACTAGCTTATATTAAACCTTAGTACTAAAAATAGTACTAAAAAGGTCCGTTACTAAGAATTAGTTTTATAAATAATAATAAATAAAAAAGTATCATATATATAATTAATTACTTTATACTTTCCAAGGAGAAGTAAAGAGGGGGGCTATAGACTTATTTTATTGTTACTATCTTTTTCTTAAAGAAAAGCAGAAAAAGGGGTAATAAGCCTACTTCGTTTATACTATCTTCTTAAAAAATAAGGACTTCTTTTTGATTTTTAAAAAGGAGCGAAAAAAGGGCTTATAAACTCTTTTTATTTTTATTATTTTTTTTAAATAACTCGTTTAGTTATAAGGCTATTATTTATTAAATAAAGTAGTTAGATTAATATTAAATAAACGAGGCTATATTACTAATTAAAGTATAAAATAAAAAAATATTATTTACTTTTTATAAGCTTATTAAAGGGGTTGAAAAAGCTACTACTCTTTTGAAAAGCCGTAGCTTTAAGCTTATACTTTTTAATCTCTCGTAGTATAATAATACGAGCGTAGTTTCTAACTATTTATTTATAATATAGTATTTAAATAAAAACGATATTATTAACTAAGATCCTTCTTTCAATAATATATATATATATATAAAGACGCGAGTATAAAAATAAAAAATAAGAGTATATATATATAATAATAATATAAGTATAAGTTAAAAAAAAAGTTAAAATTATAAGTAGTAATAAGACATTTATATATTTACTACCCTTAACTTATAAGCTAATTATTTAATTAATAAGAGGCTATTCCTCGGTCGTACGTTTTATTAATAATATAGCCTTAAGATTATTTATAATGACGAATATAGAGGTTAATCTATAACTAATTTACCCCTCGCTTATAACTCTATATATAAACTAATTTATTTTATGATTCCTTTTATAAATAGATTTCTATATATTAAGGGCGAGGATATCCTGCCAGTAGCTCCCGCTATTCTGCCCCCAAGTGTGGCTGCGGCAGGCCCTACCTCCGAGCCCGGAGGCCCATACCCACCCACCTACCCACCTACCTACCTACCTACCTACCTACCTACTTACTACTTATAACTACTACTTCGTTAACCTCGCGGTCGCTGCCGCTACTACTGTTACTAATTAAAGCTATTCCTAATATTAATATGCTATAAAAAGAGAATAATTATAAAATTAACGATCTTTTTATTTATTAGTATACTATCGATTATAATAAATACGACTATATAGAGTACGATTACTTATTTTATAACTAGCGCTTTTTTACCTTATTAACGAGGCTACTTAGGAAGCTAGCTTAGTAGTTATAATTAAAAATAGTAATGCCTCGTCGAGTTAACGTACTTAAATAAGCGTTATGTAGTGGTTTTTTTTTAGCTTTATAAGCGCAAAAGATCGACCTTAATAGGATTACGTTTTTAAGAGAAATTATATAATACGGTATACTTTTTAATTATATAATACGTATAATATACCCTAAGTACGCGCTTAACGTAATATAGTAATTTTAATACGAAAACTATTATATAATTTAGGATAAGTAAGCTACTCTTTACGCAGTAGCACCGGCTAGAAAAGTTAATAATAAAGGTCGGCTATAAAGGTTAGAGGCGGCCTTTTTTAACTATAGAGGTTCTGAACTTTAATAGCGACGTAGAGGTCTTTAGAAAAAGGGCTAAAAGGGCTAATATTTAGCTATTTATACTAGAGCTCGTAAAGATTTTTTTTATCTTTATTACTTTTATTATTACTTAAAGCTACTCTTTATTTAAACTAAATAAATTTACTAAATAAACTTATTAAACGAACTTATTAATATATAAACTACCGCTTTATTAAAAATACCCCTTAATAGGTCCCCCCCTCTAGGGCTCGATAAATTAGGCCCCCTTAATACCCTGGCTATTATAACTAACATAAGTACGCTTAAAAAGTAGTATAGTACTTTTTAATAAAATAAAATCTAACTAAGTAATAGTATAAATATTATAAATAACTAAGTTATTATAGACGTTAAGATTTAATATATTAATACTCGTTTAGAAATTATACTTTATAAAATTAAAAATCTTTTTAATACGGGCTATATTATAAGTATAAAAGAATATATAAGGGGCCTCTTAATTCTTAATAAAAAAAAGTATATAATACGAGATCTAGCTACTTATACGGGCTAGTACTAGGAGGTCTTATATACGTTAGAGTAGGTATAGCTCGCTCTTTAAATAAGTAGTAAAAAGTCGGGAGCTATTTTAATTAGTAATTAGGTATAGAGCGTAATATACTTAGTTTTCTTTAATACGTAATATATAGTACGGCCCCGGCGGATTGCTCTATCGGGGGGTAAATAAGCGTTATAAATCCTCGACCTCGTTTATAAACTACTATTACTAAATCGATACTAGCTTTTTAAATAAGTTAAATAAGTAGCTAAGTAGCTAAGTAGCTAAGTAAATAGCCTAATTTAATAAAATCGTTAATTTAGGCTAATTCGTTAACTTAGACTAATTTGTTAATTACTATACTTTTTACTAAAATAATTTAATTAATTATAAGTTAATTAATAGCCTCTAATTAACCTAACCTATTCGAATACTAATTATACAGAGCCTAGCTTACGTATATACCCGAGATTAGCGGTCGTATAGTAGCTATAGCTATACTTAGGGGTAGAATAGTAGGAGCTACTAGTAGGATATCCTCGCCCTATATTAATGTATAGTTTTCCGCTTTAAATAAACCTTTTTATAATGATATAAGTAGTTAAGTACGCTTTTTTTAAATATAAACTTATTTAGGGGGGTATATTATAATAATTCTAACTATCTATAGCCTTATTATACGTTATATAACCTTAATTATATAATTACCGAGGTCTATTTTACTTATACTTTTTATATTAGAGCGAGCTTCGTGCCTATTTCTTATTTTTAATAAATAACCGTTCTCTTATTTACGTCGATGCCCCTATGGTAACCATACGACAACCTTGATATCATTACTGAAAACTTTAACAACTCGAGCGTTTAGATAATCAGTGGTACCATCGAAGAGTTTGCAGATGACCTTGATAGAATCAAATTGATTTCTTACAAAAGGCCGAACACCCACCCTCCCACTTCTTCTTTATCCATCATTGCTTGATCCCTCACCTCTTCAAAGTCTGGCGGGGTAGAGAAAGAGCCGTGATGTCCGGTATGCCCATGCTCCTTGAACAACATGCGGATGCGGCGCCTGCCTGTCAAAGGGTTCCGAAGGGAGATGCGCAACAAGAGGAAGGGAATAGAAGAATATCCAGCATACTGGGGGGGATTGGAAGACATTTTTAGTCTTCTAGAGCGGGAGGCGGGTAACGATGACCGGTCAGCGCGGACACCAAAAAGCAGGAACGTCCTTCTTCAATGAGCTAACGGGGCGACATTGACGTAGCCTTAGGTATCTCAAGGAAGACACAAACTACTCGGTAGTCTCAGAAATATCCGGAACAAGATAAAGGACCATGGAGAATCTCATCTGCAGAACCAGCGAGCTAGAACGGAGCAAGTATGCAGTACGGCCGCAGAAACATCTGTCGGTTCTATAAATGCCAACCTTGATTCTTGCATTTCTCGCACAAGGGAAGAATACTTTAGGGGCCTAAAATTGAACGGTTGATAAGATACTGGAGACAAAGTCGGAAGCAACATGCCACAATAACGCCGCAGCTCATTCAGGCGAGAGAAGAGAAAGGCGACCAGAGAGGATCAGATTGGAAGCCCACCCACAACACATGGAGAGAGCATTCCGACCATGTCTAGGGTCTCTTTGTCAGAGAGCCAACCCACCAATACGTCCCTATAGTCTTCATGAGTTGCCGCCTGGGCATTCTTGGAATAGCTTAACTTTCCATCTCCCCAAGCCCAAGCTCGGGCAGCTCCCTCATGATTCCTCTTTCATGACACATTCACATCTAACCACTGCACCCGGGGCAGCCGATGCGGCTCCCCGTCGCAACGAAAAATAATATTAAGAACGTTCACGGAAAAAATGCCTGTTGCTGGCGTCAAGAATATGTAGCAACCGACATCAGTCACGCCACCTCATATTCCGGCCCTCACGCACATACCCAGCCGCGTGTCTGAACATCTAGAGCAATTTAGATACCCAGATGCTCGGTATTCAACTCATTCACTCATCGTTTCACAAACAAAACCACGTTGCTGAAGTGGATGCCAACGTTCAAATCCCTGGCTGTGCGTATACCCTGACGACCTCCAAGACATACTAGGTGTACAAACAGCCTGTGTCATACGAAAGCCCTCTTTCCCCCTTAATTACGAGTCTTCCTGTGCGACCAAGACCACCACGCTTCGCCCTTGCGAAAAACATGTTGAAATATCACAGAAACTCGAAAGACCCTCGGAACTCACCCATCTATATCTCGCAACCTCAGGAGGCGCGAAGGCCTGTGTTCTCAACCAGAGAATTTAAGCTATCCGTCCCGACTGGAATATTGACATTGCCAGTAGCCTATTCAGTGATCGGGCTTTCAAAAGATCAGCCGCATCAAACATGAAAGAGGACGTAGAAGGGAAGCCAGTGTCAGGCCCGGGAGGACTTGAAATAGAACCTCTGGCGGCTCCATGCCGGCCAGGTTGCCCGCCATCATCCCCAGAACGCATGCGGAGACTATAACCCAATCATGATGTCGTTTGCCATTCGTGGGGATGGAGTAGCGGACGCTCATAGCGATGCCGTAGCAGGCGATGGCGACGATACCCGCCCACTTCCATTCGAGAGACCTTAATGCTCCTAACCGGCAACCCAAATCAACGATATAAGAAGAAGCCTCACAGCCAGTCGAAGTCTGCGTCCCGTCAGTATTTCTCGGCATTCTGCGGTCATGGCCTTACCTCTCCGCTCAGCGGTCGTCGCATGTCTGTTCCTGTCATCCTGGAAACTTGGTTCATCAGGATCGCCGCGGAGCCTGCAACAAACGTCGCGAACATATCGCAGCAGACGAGGCCGACAGTTTTATATGGTACTCGGCGCTTTGAGGGAGTCATATCCCCCGTCTCGAGCCAAACATGTTCGCAATTACAACAAGTCCAACCTAAGTCCACGAAAGGAAGTCTTGTGAATGATGACGTTGGCTGGTCTTGTGGATCACGTCCGTTTCTGTGAAGGAAACGTCAATCCTGAGTCTCCCTAGATTTCGATCCGCCGCAATCTACTCACTTCGTCGACGTTGCCCCCACTGCTTCAGTCTGCACTGTCGTCGCCCTTGTTGCCCCGCGCTTTGGCAGAGATCGGTCCAGCTGGAGAAAGGAAAGCTGCGTCTTCTGTGTCGCTACAGACATGTTATCTCTACTTGTCTGCGTTTCGTGGACTATCTTGTCAACTGGCCACTGTCTTTCGATTGCTGATGGAAGGAAATCAACTTCTCGTTTCGTCCACGATGCCCGGCCCAACAGAATCGCGAAGAGGCCCTGTCCTGACAGCCCTAGCGCCAGAAGCAAGGTCGACAGCGAGTTTTCGATCATCTTTGAAGTAATAAGCGTTTTCTTTGATGTCTGAGAGAGGTGAAGAAGCAAATGGGCGCCGGCAAAGATGTGATAGCGAAGTGATGGCACGGTGAGGCTGTGTCAGGATCTTCTCTTGTCATTGTGTAACCATCAGGCTCTGAGGCCTCCGCTCGTGGCGCCCAAACTGCAAAAAGGAGACAGCGCCACGCAACCATCTCAATAGATGCCGTATCCAATGGGACGAGGAACCGAAGTGACGTCGAAATTCTCTTGGCTCTCTCTGGGGCGGTGCATTACTTTTTCCATTTTGTCTACACACGTTCCTCGCACCACGGGCCCTACCAAGAGACAAATGCTCGCCCTCCTCGGGCGGTGAAAGTGACTTTCTTTTGGAACGCAATCCCTTC
The DNA here is from genome assembly GCA_030869315.1 of Colletotrichum cuscutae. Classification (NCBI taxonomy): domain Eukaryota; kingdom Fungi; phylum Ascomycota; class Sordariomycetes; order Glomerellales; family Glomerellaceae; genus Colletotrichum; species Colletotrichum cuscutae. The sequence continues at coordinate 186,230 of MPDP01000258.1, forward strand.
AGCACTCTACCGGTGGATTTCTCGTATGCAACGAGGCCTGCTGAAGTACCACCGACTTGCAGTGTCTTGCGGCTTTCAATGTAGACGTTGGGAGTCCCACAGGGCGACAGCAAAGTTGTAGCACTCAGTGGCTACCATCTACCGACAACGACCCGAACAGCATCTCTAGACCAAGTCCGCCTTGCATCTGTCACCATCACCCTCCTTCCTCCTTTCTCAGAATCTCTCACTTCCACTCCATCCCTCTCTCTCCCCCCCCCCCCCCCCCCATCTCTCTCTCAAACTCTCTCTCTCTCTCTATCTCTCAAACTCGCTTCACCTCTCTGTCTCTCTACGTCAACCTCTCTCTTCCCTCCTGCCCTTGTTCTCATCTATCCATCTCTTGCCCGACAAGATCATCGCACCGCAACTCCATTGCGATCACACCCCTGGATCGAAAGCTAAACCCAGTCCACGAGCGATTCGAGCGCAGTCCGCGGCGGAAGTCTCTCGTCATGTCCCCGCTGGAGGACAGCTCCGGCCATACGCCAAAAGTCCACCTTCTCCCAGACAAGCCCGAGGGCTTCACTGGTATCCAGAGTCACGAACCAGGCAGTCTCGACATCACTAGTCCCCAGCGTATCGTCGACGGATGCGATGATTCTTCTGCCGACTGTAAGAGGATCTTCGGATATAACGAAGAAGGCCCCTACAAGCAGCCATCACTCCATGACGTGGAACAGTTTCCATCATGGACCATGATCATTCGCACATCTCCCCTTGTCAGTGGCGTCTCGCCGATACCCATCAGCGTGTCGGGACCACAGTGTGAGAATGGCATTGAACAAACTGCTCCATCACCGGGCGCCGTTGGCAAGCACGAAAACCCCATGACACACCTCGATCGCCTGCAACTAGATTCTGATGGGAGTGCTACCGCCGAGACCTTTCAGTACCAGTCTGCCCATGAACCCCCTACCTGTGCCCAGTCTCGGGTCCCATTCAAGGCGGAAGACAACCAATTCTTCTATTCGCCAGGCCAGCTCAACAAAATGTTGAACCCAAAGAGCCTGACGGCCTTCCATGCTCTTGGCGGATTCCGAGGTATTGAAAAGGGCCTCAAGACTGACTTGCGCTTTGGTCTCAGCGACAAAGATGTCAACATCCAGAGCCCTGTCGGCGTACATGAAGCCTCTGGGAAAGCAAAAAGTAATCTGGGGCAAGGCTACACCAACTCCGACGACTTGCAGTGTTGCAGGAGAGTATTCGGGGAAACCCGACGGTTGCCGCCGGAAGAGAAACTGCCGTTGAAGTTTATGCGGATGGTGCCGAGCGATAAGGCGCTGATACCTGTCACAATTATTGCGGCAATAACCTTCGGAATCGCCCCCTACCTCTTGCAACCGTTTGCCGCGAGCACTGGAGGGACTCTGACGTTCGAATGGGGCAAACATGTCGCCATCATGGCCGCAGTGCTCATCGTCATGGCTATCGGTGCCCTCGAGTGCCAGTTCCGCGAGTGGAGCCGCAAAAGGAATGATAGCGAGATCAAAGTCATCCGATCTGGAAAGCACACACTGATTCCAGTTTACGACATACTTGTCGGCGACGTTCTTACATTGGAGCCTTACGATCTGGTCCCGGTTGACGGGATCTTCATCGATGGATACAACGTCATATGCGGCGAATCCTGGGCTACCGGCAAGTCAGACTTTGTGAAGAAAATACCGGGCAAGATATTGGGCAACCATGGTGAAGACACAGGGATGGCCTACCTCGACCCCTTCATCATATCAGGAAGCAGGGTCCTCCAAGGCACTTGCACAGTCCTCGTGACGGCCGTCGGCCAACGGTCAAATATTAGACGGATCATGATGTCTATGAGGGATGATGAGAGTGCCGACACGCGTGCCTTGGCCCGGTTCATGTTCATGGCTAGCCAGCTAAGTAACTCCCTCCGTATCACCCTCGCCCTCGATACCAACCTTCTGCCTGAGATCTCGAGAAGGATCAACTGCTGTGTTGTCAGCTTGCTCTTTGTCCCAGTTCTCAATCTCGTCCGTTTCTGCATCGATATGTTTCAATCTGAGACTATCTTTGACACGGATGCTGTTAAACCGTCATTCTTCCTCCTACACACCAATACCAACTGTGATACGAGCTTCGGGTTGGACCATTCTCTCGCCACAAATTTCCCGGAAGGGGCCATCACTGAGTCAGATACATTGTCGATACTGGCGGACTCCATGGGTCACGGCCCCGCTTCTATGGGTACGGAATGGACTGGTATTGGCTCAAAACCAACAAATTCGAGTCCGGCCAGGCAACATCGAAGTCGTTCTTCTTTCAAACCAAGGCTCGCCGTAGGAATATTCCTCGCATGTTATGGTTTGCCGTTAACGGCCGCCGCTGTCAGAGTTGCTCAGGGCCTGCGCATCGCCTCAAGGTTCACATCCACCGTTTCAGGGGTCACCGTAATCCCTCTTCGCACTTCAGAGGGCTTTTCAGTCTGGTCATGGGAACTGTGAGCCTCCATGCCCACTTTCTGAACAAAGCTTGCTGATAAATCTTCCCAGGACGTACGGTGTTTGGGCCACCGCTTTCTCGGTATACCTCTGGCAGCAAACTCGGCGCATCCCGCGCAACGCCAACCACCGGAGGCAACTGTAAGTTTTGACGCTTGATTTGGAAAACATCTGACAGCAGTTAATTCGACTCTAGCTACTTGTTCTGCGTTATTATGGCGGCCGGGCACTTCACTACGGCTATGTCTCAGGCTTCAGGGGCGCCCCCCTTACCAGACACCTTTACCTTGTACGGCCCGATCGTCCTGACATTCTGTGCCTATTCCTTTTTCCTAGTTTATGAAGCCGTCTTCCATGAAGTCCCAAAGGGCGCCGAACCTTTTGATAGAGAGGCTTCTCCAACTCCTGACGGCAACAGCGTGGCCACCGTTACCTTAGGCAGACAGCCCGACCAGACGGCCCTCGCTATCAGTGTCGCCGCTATGGTTGGGGTTCCTCCAGAGGTAGCATCGTTCTAATCCCAGCAGGCCGACCAGGTCTAGCACTACGGCTATGTGTTTGGTATTTCATTGTCTGACGCTAATCTGGTGTATAATTCACGGCCTCTTGAAGGAGATACTATCATTGTTTTATATCTACGTACTGTTGGCACTTTTCTTTTCTTTCATCTTGATAGCTATTTAAGAATTGGGGATGGATTGATCGCAGGCTACCGCCATCGCAGGCATACAGCCATGCGCGCTTATTCGAAAACAACCTTGGCCAAGCGATATAAAATAGGGGCACTGAATATAGGAGTGCCCATTTCGTGAGAGAATCGATGACGATGAGAAGTACTTTGATGGCCTCTGGGGCCTAGGTACCTAACAGTACCTGATTAGCGTGTCGAGCTGGACACGCCATAGGGAACAAGCTGGCTCACGACAAACGGTTTTGGTTTTCTTACACTAGACATGGTCCTGTATTTTGCCTGAGGGTTGTGTTCGTAACTAAATTCCAAGTAAACACTTGATACTGCACTCAGAAGTCAGTATCTTGTTTTCTGTCCGTGACAGGGGATAAAATTGGGATCCTTGATGGCACACCGCTTTCGTAAAGTACAATAAATATGTTCCATTGGAGAACTTCCTAATCACGAGCTTTTCAGCATGCCAAAGTTATGTGTGGCCGAGCCCCGCTTGCACTGCGGCTGGGCGGCAAGTTGACTAACCCCAACAAGTCATCTGCTGCGGGTGGGGTGACCAATCAACTCTCACCTCACGCTTGGAATTGTGTTCTCACAGTCAACAACGCCGCTCCATTCACATCGATTCATCAAGTACCTTAATTTAGCATCCTTCCTACAATTGAACATCGATAATGACGAAATTACAAGGCAGTGAATCTCAGAGCCTTCAAAGCTTTCTGCCTCTGATCAACAAAGTCGACAAGTTGAGTGACCCAATTACTAAAATCCCCCTCATGAATCGGGTTTCTAACAGCCTTCCAGCGTCCCTCTGGACTTTGACTTCAACAATCTCTACAAGCTCTTTCTACCAAATGATTCTAGGCCCCATGGCTTCATGGTCCAAAGCACCGTAGAGCGTCTGCCGTGGACTGTGGACTTCCACGTCGACCACGACAAGCGTGTAGTGCAGTTGCTCAACACAACGACCAAAGCTGACGAGGACCCGGGCAAGGCACGCACAGCTGCCTTCCAGCGCGTCGTCGATGCCGCCATTGCATCTGAATATTTCCCCTCATTGAACAAGCTCCACAGCGAGCATTTCAGAATCATTGGCGCGAACCACTTTGTGTCGATTGAGCGATTTCCAGCACCTCTGTTCGGCATCTCGTCGCGCGGGGCACACATGACGGCCTATGTTAGAACGAGCGAAGGGATGAATATCTGGGTACCGAGAAGAAGCGCACACCTCTTCACTTTCCCGAGCCTACTTGATACTACTGTCGCGGGCGGCGTCAAGGCCGAGGACTCACCCTTCGACTGCATCATCGCCGAGGCGACGGAGGAGGCGTCGCTGCCCGCGGACTTTGTCAAGGAGAATGCTCGAGCTGTTGGAGCGGTAACGTACTGCAGCTTGAACAAGCAAAGGGGGACATTTTTCCCGACTGTTCTCTACGTCTACGATCTTGAGCTGCCTGAGTCGATCGAGCCTCAGCCGGGCGATGATGAGGTTTCCGGGTTTGAGCTGATGACGATTGACCAGGTCAAGGATGCCATGTTGGGTGAGCAGTTCAAGCCAAATTGTGTTCTGGTCATGCTCGACTTTTTTATCCGCCACAACATCATGAACTCTGAAAATAATGATGAGTATCTGGAGATTGTCACTAGGATGCGACGACATCTCCCGGTACCAACCAGTCCAGAACGAAGAGATTAGATGAGAGATCGTGAGTCCGCCGAACATTCAGCGAGCTTGCCCAGGTAGAATATATGGTTTACATGGATGCTAGGCTCGATTCACTGTAGACGATTCGTCAGAATAGAAAATGAGAAATCAGAGGCTTTGGGCTACTTGTGGTGCCGAGGGTGTGAAAAGTGGCAACATTTAATACCTTGAGTTCAACGGATTATAGCCATGCCGAAGGCCATGATGGGGTCATTGAACATCACCAAAGTCTCTGGTATTGTATCAAATTGTCATTTACTTATGATCAATACAGCGACTAAAATATACAGACAGCAGGAACTCGTCCTCTCAACCCCACTTTGTAGTCGTTTTGTTAGTATCCCTATTACAGGGTAATTAGTTCGAACCGTGGGTTAACGAAGAGATCAATTAAACTATATAAATTTTTACGTAAGTATAAAAAGGAGGTTCTAACCGTAGGTTAAGTAGGCTATAATAATTATAAATAAGGGCCATAATTAGCCCTTGCGCAATTACTATACGCTAGGGTCGAATTATATTTCTAATTTAATACTAACTTTTTCTTTTTTTTATCGATTTACTTATTATAATTAGAAATATAATTCGACCTCGGGCCCGTTTACTAAGTTTTCTCTTTTTCCCCCTTTTCTCTACTCCTTCTATATAACCTATTCCTTTATTCGTACGTTAACTTTTTTATTACTTACGAATTACTCTAACCCCTTATTAAGTACTACTTTTATAAAAGTATTAGCGAGGTTATCGTCGCTATTAATCTAATAGATTTTAAAAATTTCCTACCTTTTATACGATTATTTAAAAGCTATAATATCGATTATAAACCTCTTTTCTTTCGTAGTTCTTAATTTAATAAGATATTTATATAATAAGTAAGAATCCGTATAAACGACTATTAGGATTAGTAAAAGGCTAAGTCGATTAGTAATTTTCCTTAGTATTATTAAAATCGCGTGGGCGAGATTAACGCTATTAATTATACCATAAATTTTTAATACTAATATACTTCTCGTTACTTACTTATTTTTAATTAATAAGTAGTAGATTATATTACTATATATTATAAATTCGCTCTCGCCTATACTCTCGTTAATAATAATAATAATATATTTTAATTATAAAATAAAGTTATTATTATTTATAAATAATTTATTAATAAAGACGTAGAGCTTACTAATCGTAAAGTCGATCGGGTAGTAAACGAGGCCTCGATCGAGATTTATTTATTACTATTTAAGCTACTTATTAAGTACCTCGACGTCTTATTTAGTTAGATCTATAGCCTACGCTACCTTAGCATAGTTAAAAGTCGCCTTAAGTTAATAAATACTTATAATATATACCCCTCGCACGAGCTTAGCTTTATACTACTTTTTAATATTAGTTATGTTTAGATTAACGAGGTTAATCTTCTCGCTCTACCCCTTTTATTAAAAAATAATAATTTCTTTTTTAATAATAAGAATCTTATTATTAAATACTAAGGGGGTATTTGTCGTAAGGACCTCTTTTAACTTCGCTATAAAGCCCGCTTTTTAAAGTTCTTTATTTTTTTTTTTTATAAAGTTAATATTAAATAGGCCTAATATATCGTCGGTCTATATTTTAATAATCCTAAATTAGTCGCCTTTATACTTAGAAACTAGTAAGTATAGGTTATATATAGATATAATTATTAATAATTAATTAATATAAAAGTCGTAATAAGTAGCTTATTAATAAGTGCCCGATTCTGCGAGCTTATATAGTAACTTAAGTATTTTAATAATCGTACTTTCTAGGTACTTATTAACTATTTCTTTTAGTAAATAAGCTAGGATTTTCTTTATAAGCCTTATAACCGATTAAGTATACGCCTAAGTAATATTATAGCTCTAAATCTCGTATCCTTTTTTTTATAGCGATATTATTAGTACTATTATTAATCGTTAGCTATAGCGCTATATAATAAGTAATTATATAAATAGCGTCGCTTTTTTAATATTACCGTACTCCTAAATTATATATCTAAACTTCTCGTACGGCTAGAGTATTCTTTTTTTTTAATTTTATAAACTATTTATAATTTAAATATATAAAGGTTTATATACTTCTCTAGGTTATAAAGAATAAATTAATAAACCCCTCGATTATAAAGAGTATCTATTTTAATAAGATCTAATTCTTTATATAGCTTTTTAGTAGTTATAATTATACTTTCTTTACGTAGTTTAATTACTAGCTCGAAATCGGCTTTCTTTTTTATTATATAAAAAGTATTAATTACCTCGTTATTAATAATAAATTACTACGTTAGGGCTTATTATTATAGTCTTCTGTAACGTCTCGCTAGTAATATTAGTACCTTTTTAGTAATTTCTTTTTCTTCGTCGTTTATTAATACTACTACGACGATCTCGTTAAGGATAATTTTATATACCTCTACTACGGGTTATATAGTTTCTCCTAGCTCTTTTTCCTCTTATAAATTAAAAATTACTTTAATAAGATCTATATAATATAATCTAATTACTATAATTAGTACTTCGAGTAGCTAGTTACGATCTCTTATAATTACGTAAGAGCGCTCGTTAATAAAAATTAATTTATATAGCCCAGCCTATTATTAAGTAATTTCGTACTATACTTATATATCCGAATTTAATAATATATCTAAATTACCCTCTATATTAGGCTTATTATACATAGTAATTACTTTATTAACTTACTTTTTTATACTTACTTTGCGTAGTACTTATATTACTTTTTTAATTACTCGGGCTCGTTAGCTTATGTTTAGTAACGGTAATAAGGCTAAGGTCGTTCTTAAATATACTTTAAATACTAATAGTATTAGTATAAGCCCGTTAGGCCCTATAATATTATTATAGTATTTAAGTACCGTCTAGAGGTATTCGTCGTTAGTAGAATCTAGATTTTCCTTTTTAATAATTTTAAATACCTTTTTTAGTTACTAGTATACCCTTTTTACTTTTCTAATACTATAGTTCGCTTTAACGGGCACGACTTTTAGCTATATACTATAAGCCGTCGCATTCTCCCTAAATTTTACTAATTTAAAGCTAGTATTAGCGTCGGTTCTAATACTATTTAGTAGTCCCTAGTATATATTAATCTAGCTTTTTTATAAAGCTACTTATACTATTTTTACTTATAGATCCTAAAAAAATTACCCTACTTAAAAAAATATAGCTACGTTAATTATATATAGGACTAGCTAACTATTTAAATAGAAGATATTAATAACGATTTCTTAATTAAAGTTAAGCTTATTACGTAATTTAAATTTAAACCTATGTGGGCTCTACGTATTTATTTAGTATTAGTAGCACATTTTTATTAACTACTCTAGCGCCCCTATTTTGATATTATTATTACTTAATTACTTAAGGAAGTTATATAGCCTCGCGACTAATAAGTACCTAAATCTCTAATATAGTTATCTAAGCTTATTTTTTATTAAGTAGTTAATTAACTTTATATTATTAATAAGCTTTATAAACGCATACCCCTATTATCGTTCGACTATTTTAAAATACTTATTACTAAAGATTCTATTCCTCGTATTATTAAATATAATACTTAGTCGATCTATATCTTTTAGATATAAGAGAAATAAGGTATTAATAAGTAAAATATAAAAAGTTATCGTTCCGAAGTACGTCTCTACTTCTACCGTACTTAGGGTAACGATTTCCTTACCTAGGCCGAAGCTAATTCTTATAATACTTATTATTAATATATTAAGTATTATTAGTACGATTTTTTATAGTACTTAGAATTACCCTTTCCCTCTTATTAACTATTATAATACTCTAGTATCTAAGATAATCCCCTAGAAATTATTTAGGCCGTACCTTTTGCTTATATAAAATACTTATATAAGCTTAGTATTTGAGTAATCTAGGTAGTATAAAAAAGACCCCTCTAGCTACCCCTATAATTACTTAGTACTATATTTCTCTTTAAACGTTAAGAGAGGTACTAATTTTTCTTTTAATATTAAGAGAATAGAATTCTATATTATTAGATTTATTCCGTTTATTTTAGTATTTATTATCTAAGGGACCTTCTCTTATTATCCGTAGATAAAAGCCTACTTATTAAGAGCTTTTATTACTTTTTATTTATTTAGCCTCGTATATCCTCCCGAGGCTAACGGTACGAAAAAAGAGTAGTTAATATCGTCGATTTCGTTATAATCTAATTTATTAGTATAAGGGGTAAGATCTTTTTTATTTTCTAAATCTCTTATAGAGTATAAATACTTTAGGCCGCTAAATTAGCTACTTTTACTAGGTTCCGTACCCCCGGATCTGCTCTTATATATAATAAAGAATTAGTTAAATTAATAAGGGTTAGTTTTATTATTTACTACTCTTAACTTTTTATATTATTCGTATAATTTAGTACGCTCTTTTTCTAAGTAGTTACTTAACTAATATCTATCCTTTTTATAAATAAAGTACTACTTTTTATATTACTTTACTTACGTATTAAATCTCGGCCTATTTAACGAATCTAGGCCTCTTTATTAGTAATTACCGTATTTAGCCTCTTTTTTTTTTTTATTATACGTTCGATTGACCTAATATTATTAATAAGGGCCGTCGTATACTTAGAAATAGGTTTAGTATAGTATTCTCGCTTTAATATTAAAACTAAATCTTAGCCTCGAGTAGAGCGTCTCGTAGTTTTTAAGTACTTAGTATAGAGTTATTTTTATTTTTAATATGCGCTAAACTATTATATAAAAATATCCGACTTTTTACTCGTTTATTCTTTTATTAAGCTAGGTTTTTATTAGCTTATTAATTCGATTAATAAGCTCTCTAAGGATTTTTATTTATAATTTACCCTCTATTATCCTAGTTATAAATATAAAAGAAATTGCCTATAGCTCGGATAGGAGCTCTAGGTTCTTATTATAAGTCTCAAAGCGGCTTTTAATTATATTAATAATACTAAAAAAGTCGTTTTAATCGAAATTACGTACCGCTTCGTAGTAGTAATTAGAGGCTTTGTTTATGAGTACGATATTAATTACTAAATAGTACTAGTGTTCCCTAATCCCGACTTTTTTATAATAATTATAAAATATCGTTAGGGTTTTTTATAAGACCTTATACTTCCCCCTAGAGTATAATTTCTTTTTTAAAAAGATCTTTTTAAGGTTTATAAATTACCTCGTATTTATTACTAGATTTTTAATATTTATATATAATCCCTGCGTCGCTACGTACTATTAGTAACTTTAGGTCGTTTATCTTTTTTTTTATTAGCTAATTAGTACCGAATTTCGTATTAATAATAGCGACGAGCTATAGATCGAAATAAGTAGAATTATTAATTATTATATATTTAGTATTATATTTTACTTCTATATATCCTTTTATAACGATAGATTATTATTAGTAATTATAAAAAGGAAATCTACGTTATTTACCCTTTTTTTAAATTTATTAAAGCGATTATACGCCCTATTAACTTATGCCTAGTTCTATAATATAAATTCCTTTTTTATAACTGTTATTACTAGGATTTCGTATAGTTCTCGCGATTATAATTACGCTAATAATACCCCTCGTTTATAAAAGAATTTATTAATTACTTTTATAATTCCTAAGCTTACGCTCGTAAACTATTTATTTAGTTAGTAACTAAGGTCGTTTATAATTTTATAAAATAGGGGTTACCCCTATAGCCCCTTTTTCTTATAGACCTTAGTTAAATAAATTAATACTACGTTAATTTACTTATTATTAAGCTAATCTGCGATCCTATATATTTACGTCTCCTAATAGTCCGGGTTAATATTTACTTATTTATAAAGGATCGGAATTCTATTTAAGATTAGGTTTCTTTTTTTTTTTTTTTATTTTAACTTGCTAGAGGTCGTACTTTAACTTATACCCGTATTAGCGGTCGCTAGTGTATTTAATCTTAATAGGGATATATTTAATCCGCGCGTTAACTATAATAAACCCGTGCTTTTATTACCTAACGAATTTATTAAAGTTTAAGAAATTCCCGCTTCCTCTCGCTATCTCGCTACTACTCTCGTCTTTATTATCTCTAATTATTACTACTATCTTTCTAAATCGCTAACTATCATACTTTCTAAAACCTCTTTTTTATTTAATATAAAAAAGTAGGTTTTAATAGTTCCTTTTTTTAATAATAATAGTAAACGTTTATATTACTATAAAAAGATATAGTAATTAGTTTTAGGATTTTTATTAGTTACTAATTTTTATTATTCTATATACTTCTAGCCTCCTAAGCCTCGTACTCTCTATAATCTTTAAATAGCTTCCTTTCTTAACCTACCTCTTCTAGGGTAGTATTCTATAAGAATAGTTAAATATAAATACTAAATAGCTTATAAAAGAGCTAGATAGGCTATTAAGTATAGTTAGCGAAGTTAAGCCCCCCCTTTTTATAAAATCGCAGGCCTTAAGGACTTATTAAAAATACTACTTATCGCTCATACTCAGTAAGGGCAGATACCTTAGAGATTTTCCTCTTATAGCTTCTTAGTACCCTATTTTATATCTTTTTAAATAGTTTTTTTATAACCTAATTATAGTTAAGTAATTATCGCTTTTCTAACAGTCCCTTCTATTACTTAGTTAATTTCTAATTACGGGCCGGCCGTAAAAAAGTTATTTAATAAAAAAGCTACTTAAAATAACGGCAAAAGGCTAGTCGCTTAAGTAGTTCTATTAATTAACGTAGTTTAATATAATAAACGTCGACCTCTTGTAAATAGTAAAGGGCTATAATTACTCAATTCTATACGGTATTTAAAAATCGCTTCTTTTTTTATCTATTTTTATAAGGTTAATTAATATAAATCTCTTATCTCGTGCAGTATTAAGAAGTCGTCTCTTTTATATAGCGAGATACTTTACTAATTTATAATAATAGAATTTAATTACTAATTAGTATTAGTATTCTTATTATAAAGTAATTAGTTCGAACCGTGGGTTAATAAAGAGATTAATTAAACTATATAAATTTTTATATAGGTATAAAAAGGAGGTTCTAACCGTAGGTTAGGTAGGCTGTGATAATCGTAAGTAGGGGCCGTAATTGGCCCCTGCGCGGTTACCGTACGCCGGGGTCGAATTATACTTCTAATCCGACACGTTTACTCAGACTATGAACCAGCAGAATGTGGTTTTTTTATTCATTTTGTACCTCGGGAGGACTAAAGGCAGGAACCGGGTCCTACAGTTGTTATGATCTAAAGCTTCTTGCAAAGTCTCGTGTTATACTCGATCTCTTCCCAGTCCTCTGTACCAGGAGTCGCAACGGCATAGAAGATGCCGTTGGGGTCCCACTTCTTGCGCAAGTCAAGCAGCGTAGGGTAGACCGGGCCCCAGAAAGCGTCTTGCCAATTAGGTTGGAAGGGATCAGCCTGGTGACATGTTTAGTCAATCGTCGTCCTACTTTAACTCAGTTCAGCAGGGCTCACCTCGTTTACGTAAGTACATCCATCAGGACCAGCTTGTCTCAAAGCCTCATCCTGGATATTGGTCAAAACGTCTTGCAGGTCAGCCTTCTGTTCAAGACTAGCGCCAATGGGTACCGGCATGACACTGATGATGAAGTTGGTCGCGTTTCTGAAGGCTGGATGTGTCGCACTGTTTGCCACCGGCCATGCATGGCCAGCATTCCAACTGTCTAATGTTAGACTCAATACTTCAGGGGCGAAAGTCAAGGCAAGGTACTCACAAATGTCCCACCATGAAACCAGATAGGCCTTCTCGGGGAGTGGCAACAGTCCTGAAAGCATCAACGATCTGGTCGTTCCGCTTCTCAACATCAGTGTGGCTGAACATCCAACCGCCAGTCAAGGCGTTGGTGCCAGCTTGTTCGTCGTGGAAAAGATCCGTGTAAAGGGCGAAGAATGAGACGAAGCCTTTGGTGGAAGACTCAAAGGGAACGTTGCTGGCCTTGAGCTCGTCAAGCATAGGCTTGATGATTGCATCGAGTTCCCCTTGCGTCTTCCCAAACGCCACAAACGGTTGCACACTGAGCATCATCGGACCGAGCTCCCAGTAAACGTACAAACCACTGTCGACGAAATGGTTAGACCATTTGTGGAACACGCGAATTCCCTCCCAGAAAGTTGTCTCGTTGACTCCGCTGGTTCCATTGATATACAAAACCCCTCCGGCTGCCTTTTCCTCGGGGTACGTCCGGAACGTCACTGATGTCACGACGGCGTACGAAGAAGGCCCGCCGCCCTTGAGGCCGTAGAAGAGATCAGGATTCTCTTCAGCGTTGGCGGTGACGTACTCGCCTTCGGCGGTGATGACCTCGAACTCAAGTGCGTTGTCGGCAGTCATGCCGTGCAGTGTCGTCAGAGGGCCGTGGCCTCCTCCGGCAACGAGACCTCCAGCGACGCCTACGGTGGGGCACTCACCGGTGACGACGACGACGGGAGTATCTTGGGCATTGGCTGCCCTCAGCAGGGCGCGGCCTTGGACTCCGGCGCCGAGCGTGACAGCGCTGCCGGAGTAGTCACCGGGACCGGTCTATTGCCCGGTAAAAGTAATGTCCTGGAAACTATGAGTGTTGATGATGAGGGCGCCCCAACCGGTACTACGTCCGATGAAGTCGTGGCCCGTGTTGCGGATGATGAGGCGGAGGTTGTTGTCCCTGGCAAAATCGATACCGGCTTTGATGTGTTCCTTCTTGGTCGCCCCGATAACATAGACACCATAGTTGCCTAGCGTACAAGGCTCTTCGGGGTTTTCGGTAGGCTGACATGTCGCGTTGGTGAAGTACTTCCACAGGTTAAGACCCAGTTGATCCGTTCTTGGACGAGAATCAGCTCTTCAGTTCTCTGCTTTCCATGTGACAGCGAACACGATAAACGGAGTTGACCTACGACCATTGCTCATCCGAGTAAATAGCAGTAAGCTCAGCACACTTTGCCGCATCGTATGTTTGGATTGTGCCGAGGGTGCCGTTGAAGGTGTTGTGGCAGACAGCTTCGGGAGGGATGTGAGCATGCAAGTTTCCTTCGACCGTCGTATTGAGCTGGTTCCAGTCATTAGACTTGGGCCAGCATGTATCGCCAAAGTAGCATTTGCAGCCATACTGCTTCCCTTGCCACCTACGGGGCACCAGCTCGGCGGCGAAGACACCTTGGGTGACTGCCGCCAGGCTGAGCAAGATTGTTGAAAATTGAACCATGGCGACGACTAGTCCTTGAAGAGTCGGGATGACCTTGAGTAACGCCTCATTCACCAGACGCCAACGGTCAGAAGACCTCATGTATAATCATCAGAACTGACCGGGGTCTGGCTTCCATACACAGCGTGAGGTCTTGGAGCCCCGACTTTCCCCTCCTCCCCATGCTCATCTTTCGGCTCCATCTCTTGCCTCCCTTTGGCCCAGGTTCAAGTCCTAGTGCTGCCAAGGTGCAGGCTGCTTTCGAGAATGCGACTCAATCTATTAACCTAGTTTAGGTTGCAATGCTCCGCTCGCCCCCGCTAGCAACCAAATGAGACTTACGCCGCTCGGGCTATACCCTCCTGCTAAAGTCTTGCCCGGTTCGTCTGATGCTCAAGAGTGAAATGCATGCACGTCGGGCCAAGTTCCGTGATACATCATTTCAAGTAGACTTGCGTGCATCAAATATCCATGCTTGGTAATGATTAGATGCGCTATCACGCACAGGGAAGAGGTGGTGCTGCCGGAAACAATCACCAGAGCATTTCCGCATGGAAGGGCATGTGCAGTTACATGTAGCCAAGGAAGCGGACCAAGCATCTCAAGTTTCTTGAGCGATATGTCCCACATTATCAATATACGCTAGACAACGAGGAATCGTAGGAATTGGACGATGCAAAAGGCAAACAAGGCTGTCTTCACCCACCCAGCCCACAGCGGGTAAGGAGCGGTTCCCGAGGGCGGCGTTGGACGGCCCCAGGACCTGACAGGTTCATATTAAAGATTGCCCTCGATTTGACGAATAAAAGAGACAATCTTTATTAGCGCTGACAGCTAAACCTGCACAACAAGGCGTGGGGTTTTGCCGGTAGATGCAACCGAGTGGGATCCCCGACGGCTGATGGAGCTATCCCCGAATGGACTTCAGGCCCGATGCAGCAAGTGACTCCAAAATTCCAGGGTGTGCTGTAATTTTGAATGAGCTTTCTTTGCGGACATAAGAAATTGAGTTGGAACTTGAGTGGACATAGTTTAATTCGAGGCTTATATCGTGAAGTCTCCCTCCAGCTTGGTCTGTGGTTGTATTAAAGCTGGAGCAGAGTTCTGTCAGCCATCTCTTGTCTGTAGGCTTAGCTATGAGGCCTTTTTGGATCAAGCCTGCGAGGTCGCATTGACCCGTCGTAACCCAAAAAAGCCAAGACCTTGGGAGCAGGGTTTCGGAGCCGACAACGATCTTTCACCGAGAAAGAGGACTCTCGCGATATTTTAGGGGCCCACGCAAAGCTGTGATAAGCAAAGGCACTGTGCCGACTTGGCACAGCGTGCCGCATCCGCAAGCCGCATGTGCACATTGGGGCAGCGAAGGCTTTTCGCTTGTACGGATAGCTTTGGAGTAAATGAAAGGCTAATGGTTTGACGCAAAGCGCGTTGTCTTCTCTCTTCACCATCGGTAATGGATGAGTGAGAAGAAATCAGGGTGTCCGCGAACAGCAACACACGGCTCAAGAAACGGTCTGCCCAATGGGTTGATCTTTCGCTCGGATACGACAAGGAATGACAAAGGCCACTTATGTTTGTCAACTTGTGTTTGTCAACTTGTGTTTGTCAACTTGTGTTTTTCAACTTGTGTTTGTCAACTTTGTTGTCAACTCAATTTTTCCGGCTTTAGAAGTAAGATACAGTTTGATTCGCTGTTGATCCACAATGCGACGATTTTGTCGGATTGGAAGTCCAATTCGACGTCGACGTAAGCGTGCCCGCGCAGGGGCCGAATTTCGGCCCCTACTTACGATTACCGCGGCCTGCCCAACCTACGGTTGGAACTTCCTTTTTACACCTAGGTACGCAGAAGATCATATAGTTAAATTGACCTCTTCGTCAACCCACGGCTCGAACCAATTATCCTGTGATGCGGATACCAACAGATTTTCCGTCTATTCAGCACAGCTGTCTGAGCAAAGACATGGGTGCCGAGCGTCAGCACTAGCGATGTCTCTTCCCGAAATGGAATCTCTCATAGAATGCCTTTACCACCAAAGCTTATTCTCACGTCTTGAGTGCTACAAAGCGGGGGCGTCCAGGGCGTTTAGTTATTTCTTGAACTGGTTGTGAGTATCACACGTAAGGTGCTAACTGCCACCCTTTCCTGCAGATAAAGACAAGCTCGTGGAAGTACGAACTGATTGGACACGTTCATGGATTCCCTCGAAAAAGGATTTGAAACAAACACAAGAACTTGTTACCTCCTAACGATCTTAGCTGGCATCCCTTCCTTAGGATGAGCGGTGATCTGTGTTCCTGTCATCCACTGGAAACCTTTCTCCCCAAAAACCTCTGGCGCGTCCTCGGGAAATTGCGGCACAACTTCAAGCTCTCTCACAGTCAACGCCAAGATGAGTCGCATCTCAACGAAAGCCACCTCCTGGCCAATACAATTTCTAGGACCCAGCTCAAAGGGTCGGAATGCACTCTTCACTGGGTGAAGAGGATCGCCCTCCTTGACTAGCCATCTCTCAGGAATGACTGTGTCAGGTTCTGGCCAAAGCGTGTCCCATCTGTGCATCGCTTGCGATGCAACGAACATCATGAACCCGTCGGTGGGAAATCACTCGCCTGTTTCCGGGTCGGTGATAAACACATCGGGAGCTCCCTGTCGTACCGTCCCGACTGGGGGGTAGAGGCGGAGTGTTAGTATCACTATCACAGGGATAGTGGTCGATTAGTTCGAACCGTGGGTTAACAAAGTAGGTTAATTAACTATAAATCTATACTACTATATAAAATATAAAAAAGAGGTTTTAACTATAAGTTAAGTAGTTTATAATAATTATAAATAGGGCCCCTTATTAACCCCTATATAGCCTCGGCTATATACTAAGGTTAAATTAAACTTCTAATTTAATACTAATTTTCTTTTTTTTATTAATTTAACTATTACTATTATTATTATAATTAGAAGTTTAATTCGACCTCGGGCTTATTTACTAAGTCGTCTCTTTTTACCCCTTTTTTCTATTTTTTTATATAATTTATTTTTTTATTTATATTATTATACTTTTTTGAAAAGAAGTAATATACGGGCGTTGCTCTTATACGGGCGTTACTATTCTATTTTTTAATTAGTTTAAAAAAAATTATTAGTATAGTTAAATTTTATTAAATACTTATAAAGTATCTTAAACCTTTATTCTTTTACTCCCTTTATACTTAAGTTATATTACTAAACCTCGAAATTTAATTTATAATATTTATTTATAATAGCTTTTATAATTAGAGTTAGAGACGTTCCCTAGGGCTAATTTTAAAATAATACCCTTACTAAGAGACTTCCCCCTTTATAAAAGCGACTATTAATTAATTACGGCCTCTTCTTATTATTTAACTAATTATTATGATCTCCCTTTTTAAAAAATAACTACCTTAGTATTAGCTAATTTTATAGAATTAAGAATTTTAAAAAGTAGCGCGACTTTATTACCGAGCTCCTAGTTAATATACTACGAGATACGTAACTTCTTATTAATAATTACTTTAGTATAGAGCTTATATTATACCTTATGTATTATTTCTTTAAAAGAATAATAAAAACCTAACGAACTACCCTCTTACGACTTTCTTTAAAATATAACCCCTCTCCCCCTAATAAATAGTCTTAGTAACCTTTTTATTTTATAATAGAGTAGTTTAATAATACTTTTTAGCTTATTAAATAATTTATTAAAATTAATTAATAGCTAATAATAGTATTACTCCGATAATAAGAATATATCCGTTAATAATAATAAATATAGGGTCCGTAAGTTAACTTATTTGTTAGGCCTCGCCGGTTAGGCCTCGTTGGTTAAGGGATAGCTTAAGGGGTATAAAGAGGGGGACTAAGTAACAAAGAAGCAGCTCAGGCATATATAGAGCGCTAGTAGTATACCTCGAGGGAAGGGCAGATTTTAGTAATTTATCTTCTAGACCCTAATAGCAGTTAGCCTCTGTGAGCTTCTTCCCTATGTTAAATACCTATTAATATTACTACCCTATTTACCCCTATAGCTATTTTCTACTTAAAACGAAGCGTCTTTTTAAATTATAACCTCTTATTATACTCTAAATAACTTATTCTCTTCTCTTTTTATAACCTAAATTTTGAACTAATTAATTCTTAGTAATTTACAATAAACTTACAATACCCTCTTTTACTAAATTAATAACTTTATAAAAGCTAATAAATTTAGTATTATAAAGCGAAATAAGTATAAAACTCGAGGCTAAATAATTTAATATACTTTTTAATATAATAAGTTTAGTAAGCCTAGGCTTATTGAAAGCGCTAGTATTTAATAATATAAGTTTTATAAATACGGTTATAAATAATAAGTTATTACTAAGGTTTAAAAAGAGAATAAGTAGCTATTATATTATTATTTAAACCCCTAGTATAATTAATATAATTATAGCCCTAGTTTTAAAGCCTCTACATACCCTTTATATTATAAGCTTACTAAAGTAGTTAAGGATATTATTAAAACTATAAGTTAGTAAGCTAGGATTTAGGTTCGCGATATACGTATTATTATCTAAGAGTAGTTCTTAAAATCCTTATTTACTTAGTAAAATATTTATTATATTAAGGCTCGTATAAACTAAGAGAAACTAACTAAATACTCGCTAATTATAATATTAATTAAACTATTTAATAAGCGAGATATCCTATACGTAGTAAAATAAGTAAATAACGAGCTAAGCTACTTTATTAGCCTTATTTAGACCTTTTTTTATTATCTCTAAATATAAAAGTAATTCCTTAAGGTAATTAGCTTTAATAATATTTATAATATTAATCGCTTTAAGCTCCCTCTTTTCTAAACTACTAAGTAAACTTACCTTAGATCTATTTATAATACCGCGTTTAGCCTTATTAATAATAAAAAACTAGAGAGTTTTTAGTTTCTCTTAATAAGTATTTACTAACTTATAAACTAATACTTAGTCCGTTACCCTACTATTATTATTCTAAACTATAATAAGTAAATAAAAGCTATACTAAACGAGTAGTTTCTAAACGTTTAATAATAACTCTATATCTACTATATTAACTTTAATATTATACTTAGGGCTAAGTAAAAGTAAGTTAAAGACCGTAGCTATAGTAATAATAGTAATAAGTTTAATAATAAGGGATATTAACTACTAATATAAGTAATAACTACGCTAAATAATAAGAATAAGGCCTATATTAATACGCTTATTAATAAGCCCCCCTGCTATATATATTATAAAGTCTTTATAATATAAAAGCTTCTTATTTTCGCTAAAACTAAATATACTTTTAAAAAAACCTAAACTAAATTGTATAAAAAGTTTAATAACTAACGCCTAATCCTCTAGTACCTCTACGTAATATACTTACTTTTAAAAATATAATAGGCCCGTTACTTTATTTAAAAATACTAGAACTTTAGTACTCGCGTTACCTCTAGTACTAAGTTAAGTAATAATAATATTAAAGATTATTTTTTAAATAGTTTTAGTTACTTATATTAGCTTATTAACGTTATATAAATATAATTAGTAATTAAGAGCTACGCTTTTACTAAGCTTATATAAAAAACGAGGTACCTATAGGCCGAGAGTATATAAATACTCGCTTTAAGTATCTAAATAAACTTCGAATAATACTTTTTTTAAAATATCTTACTTTAATTAGGACGTAAAGCTAGCTTATAAAGAAAGTAATACTATTTAATAAAAGGCTATTCTTAACTTACCTCGGATTTTATAATCTAGACTAAACTATTTTAACTAAGCTAAGTATCCTATATTAGTATAAGATCTATTTTAAAATATTAAATTTAGCTATTTTTAATAAGTAAGAAGTATATAGTGGTTTTTTCCCGGCTTTATAGGTATAAAAGATCGACCTTAACGGGATTACGCTTTTAAAAGAAATTATACGATACGGTACACTTTTTAATTATATAATACGCGTAATATACTCTAAGTACGTACTTAATATAATATAATAATTTTAATATAAAAACCGCTATATAATTCGGGATAGGTAAGCTACTTTAATAAGCTAAGCGATATACTTACGTAGTAGCGCCGGCCGGAAAGGTTAGTAATAAAAGTCGGCTATAAAAGTTAAAGGCGGCCCTTAACCATAGAGGTTCTAAACTTTAATAGCGACGTAGAGGTTTTTAAAAAAAGGGCTAAAAAGGCTAATATTTAGCTACTCGTACTGGAGCTTATAAAAATTCTTTTTATTTTTATTATTTCTAATATTACTTAAAGCTACTCTCTATTTAAACTAAATAAATTTATTAAATAAACTTATTAAATAATCCTATTAAATAAACTTATTAAATAAACTTATTAATATATAAACTACTACCTCGTTAAGAACTTACTTTACTAAAGATACCCCTTAATAGGTCCCCCCCTCTAGGGCTCGATAAATTAGGCCCCCTCGACGCCCTAGCTATTATAGCTAATATAAGTATACTTAAGGAGTAGTATAATACTTTTTAATAATATAAAATTTAGCTAAGTAATAGTACGAATATTATAAATAGCCGGGCCGATACGGACGTTAAGATCTAATATATTAATACTAGCTTAGAAATTATACTTTATAGAGCTAGAAATCCCTCTAATATAAACTATATTATAAATATAAAAAAATATATAAGGGGTCCCCTAATTTTTAATAAAAAAGAGTATATAATATAGGATCTAGTTATTTATATAGGCTAGTACTAGGAGGTTTTATATACGTTAAAGTAGGTATAGCTCGCCCTCTAGATGAGTAGTAGAAGGTCGGGAGCTATTTTAATTAGTAATTAGGTATAGAGCGCAATATACCTAGTTTTCCCTAATACGTAATACACGGTACGGCCCCGGCGGATTGCTCCGTCGGGGGGTAAGTAAGAAGTATACTTTTAGTAGTATTTTTAAAAAACGTCTTTTTTAAATTTATACTACTAGATCCTTAACTTTAAAATTATTATACCTTTTTATAATAAGCTAAAAAAATATAGTATAGCTTATTCTATTATAATTAACTTTATTTAAAAAAGGCTAGTTAGCTAGTTTAGCCCGTACTACTTATAGTAACTAAAGCGTTAATAATAAAGAACGAGGCTATTTACTTAAGAATAAGAATAAGTTAATACTAACTAAGCTTATATAAAAAATAAATTAGCTAAGTTAAAGCTAAATATTAAGCTTATTTTAGTAATAAATAAAGAGCTAGTTTAACGTTTTTAATAAAGAGAGGATAATAAAGAATTATATAAATAAACGGCTAATATAACTTAGTATTTAAAAAAAACGGAGCTAGTAAGAAGTAGTTTATAATTATATTGAAAAAGATAGTTAAGTAAACGTTATTATAATTTATTTTTTATATATCTTAAGTATATAATAAAAAAAGCCTTACTTATTTAAAATTTATAAAAGCTTATATTATTAGCTTATTTAAGATTTATAAATCTTAAATCCCATTGGGGTCCGGTCCGCCTCATTGGGGGCCATCTTCGCCTTTATAAGTAAGCTAGTCTATTAGGGTTAATATTAAGTGTCTTTATTACGTACTTTAATAAAACTTTATAACTAACTATAGCTAGCTATAGCTATTATTAATTATTAACATAGCTTATCCCGTTACTAATAACGTAATATATTAATAGCTTTTTAAATAGCCGAAACCTATTTCCTATTTTCTAACTTATTTAATAACTCTAAAATATCCTTTTTAATCTCTCTAAACCTCTTATTTTATTATTATAATACTAGAGTATTAATTATATTTTATAATTAATTAAGTATTTTATTAAAGCTATATTATATAAATTAGGCGTTAATAATAGTAATACCTATATTAATATACGTATTTCGGATTTTTAAGTTAATAGTATTTAATTTATATTTTTTAAAATAACCTTATTATAGTTCGGGGTCCTCTAGTATAATACTTATAAGATCGAACTTCTGGCCCTTAAAGTATCCTTAGGGGTCGATAATAACTAGGTATCTCGGTATTTTAATAATATATATTTAAGAATAAGTAAACGATTTAATAATAATAATAATAATAAGGTAATAGTAATAAATAGTAAGGGAAGTAGCGTTTTTTAACTTTAATAAAAAAAACGAGGTAATAAATATATATATATATATATATACGAGTTAAAATTAAAAGTACTAGGCTAGATATCGTGCTTATAGAGGTCGATATTATTCTTAATAACGGTAACGAGGGTATTTCCGATACTACTATTATGAGCTATAGTTACCTAGAGAGTAGGAAACTTAGCTAAGTAGGCGGCTTATAAGGTAGTAGCGTCGGGTATTTAATATCGTTATTAATAATCTATAGTTATAAACTTTATAAGAGGAAAGGTTAAAAAAGTAAAAAGTCTAAAGAAAAATAGTTTATTAAAATAGTAGGAGTATTTATTAATATTATATATTAATACTATATAAATAATACTAAGAACCGCCCGAGTAGCTAGTAAAGGTAGAAAAAAAAAATAAAAAATAAAACTTAAATAGGTAATATAGTAGTTCTAAGCGAGTACGTAAGCTATAATAATATTCTTATTTTTAAAAATCTTAAACTAGAGCTTAGGTTAAAGAGGATAGTAAGAATAGCTATATTAGTATAGTCACTTTTACCGCCTTTATAAAAAAGTATTACTTTTTTTAAACTAATTAAAAAGTAGAATAGCCACGCCCGTATAAGAGCGACGCCCGTATATTAATTTACGACGCCCGTATATTAATTCTCTTTTTTATTAATAAATTATTCTAAGCCCTTATTAAGTACTATTTTTTATAAAAGCGTTAGCGAGGTTATTATTATTATTAATTTAATAAATCTCGAGGATTTTTCGTCGCTCGTACGACTACCTAAGGCTTATAATATTTATAATAAGCCTTTTTCTTTTTATAATACTTAGTTTAATAAAGGATTTATATAGTAAGTACGAATTAGTATAAACGATTATAAGGATCGTAAAAAGGTTAAGTCGATTTATAATCTTCTTAAGTATAGTTAAAATTATATAAGTAAGGTTAACGTTATTAACTATACTATAAACTTTAAATATAAATATATTATATATAACTTTTTAATTTTTTATTAATAAATAGTAAATAAAATTACTTTAGATCGCAAATTCGTTCTTATTAAGGTTCTTATTAACGAGGATAATAATATATTCTAATTATAAAGTTAAGTCGTTATTATTTATAAATAACTTATATAGTGGTTTTTTTTTTAGCTTTATAGGTATAAAAGATCGACCTTAACGGGATCACGCTTTTAAAGGAAATTATACGATATAGTACACTTTTTAATTATATAATACGCGCAATATATCCTAAGTACGTGCTTAACGTAATATAGTAATTTCGATACAAAAGCTACTATTTAATTCGGGATAGGTAAGCTACCCTTTACGTAGCGGTACTAGCTAAAAAAGTTAATAATAGAGGTTAATAATAGAGGTCGGCTATAGAGGTCGGCCGTAATAATTAGCCGTAATAGTTAGCTATAATAGTTAGAGGTAGCCTTCCTTAACTATAGAGGTTCTAAACTTTAATAGTAATATAGAGGTTTTTAAAAAAAAGGGCTAAATAAGCTAATATTTATTACTCGTATTAGAGCTTATAAAGATTCTTTTTATCCTTATCGCTTTTAATATTACCTAAAACTACTCTTTATTTAAACTAAATAAATTTATTAAATAAACTTACTAAATAAATTTACTAAATAAACGTATTAATATATAAACTACTACTTAGATAGCTAGTTAGATAACTAGTTAAGAAGTTAGCTAGTTAAAATACTACCTTAATAAGAACCTACTCTCTTAGTATATAGTTAGTAATTAGTAGGCTAAAGATGCCCGTCGATAAGTCTACCCCTCTCGGGCTAAGCGCCCTCGGCTAGCTCGACGCTATAGCTATCGTAGCTAATATAAGTACGCCCAAAGAGTAATAAAGTACTTTCTAATAGTACGGAATTTAGCTAGGTAATATTATAAGTACCGTAAATAGCCGGGCTAATATAAATACTAAGATCTAATATATTAACGTTAGCTTAGCTATAATAGTTATAATAAACGGGCTAGAAGTATATATAATTAAGGTAATAAGCTAGTACTTTAAATAGCTCCTACGGGACCCCCCGGGTAGTAATAATACCCGTATAAAAAAAGGGATTATATTAGACCTAATTACCCACGCGGGCTAGTACTAGGAGGTCCTGTGCGTATTAGAGTAAGTAAAGCTCGCCCTATAGGTAGCTAAAAGTAGCAAAAGGTTAGGAGCTATTAATAAAAGGGAGATAACGGTCGAGTCGGTTAATTACTATTTTAATTAGTAGTTAGGTATAGAGCGCAATATACCTAGTTTTCCCTAATACGTAATACACGGTACGGCCCCGGCGGATTACTCCGTTAGGGGGTTATAAATAACTTATTAATAAATACGTAGAGCTTTATTAAAGCGAGCTTAATAAGCTAGTAAACGAGACCCTAGTTATAGTTTTTTTATTACTATTATATTTAATAAATAAGAGTATTAAAATTGCTTTTTATAAGCTCTATAGCTTATATAGTTTTAACGTAATTAAAAATAGCTTTAAGTTAATAAATACTCATAATATAAGCCCCTTAAGCAAGCTTAGCCCTATATTACTTTCTATAATTAGAGGATTTTAGGTTAATAAGGGTAATTTTCTCACCTTACCCTTTTTATTAAAATATTAGATTATCCCCCTTAATTATTAAAATCCCTTTATTAAATACTAATAAGGACTTTAATATAAGGATCTCCTTTAGTTTAGCTATAAATTTAGTTTTATAGAGCTCTTTATCCTCCTTTTTTATAAACTTAACATTTAATAAACCTAGGGTATTATTTATTTATATTTTTATAATACTAAAGGGGTCGTTTATATATATAAAGATTAAGAAATAAGGAGTACAAATTAACGTAACTATTAATAATTAATTAATATAAAAATCGTAATATATTGCTTATTAATAAGTACTAAACTTAGCGAGGCTATATAACGGCTTAAGTATTTTAATAATCGTACTTTTGAAGTACTTACTAGTTATCTCTCTTAAAAAGTAAGTAAAAATCCTTTTTATAAGCCTAGTTACTAATTAAGTATACGCTTATATAATATTACGACTTTAAATTTAGTACTTTTCTTACTATAATAATACTATTAGTACTATTATAAGGCGCTAGTTATATTATTGAACTATTAGGGACTAAGTAAGTAGCGTCGCTTTTTTAATATTACTATACCCTTATATAACCTACTTCGACTTTTTATATCGCTATAGGGTACTTGTTTTTTTTTTTTAAACTATATATAATTTAAAAATATATAAATTTGCGTGTTTAATTAGATCGTAAAGGATAAATGATAGACCCCTCGATCGTAGAGCGTTTCTACTTTTACTAAGTTTAATCCCTCGAAGGGTCTCCTAGTTATTATTATTATACTATCTTTTCGTAGTTAAGTTATAAGTATAAAATCGGCCTTTTTTTTACTATATAAAATGTATTAATTATAACGTTATTAGTAATAATTTACTACGTTAGTATTTATTATTATAGTTTTTACGACGTTTTGCTAGTAGTATTAGTATTTTTTTAATACTCTTTTCTTCTTCGTCGTTTATTAATACTATTATAACGATCTTATTAAAGATAATTTCTTTCCTATCTTTAACCTACTAAAGTAGTTTCCTTAGCTTTTTTTTTATTAAATTAAAATATCTTTTTTAAAATCGGTATATAGTGGTTTTTTTTTTCCGGCTTTGTAAGTATAAAAGATTAACCTTAACGGGATTACGCTTTTAAAAGAAATTATATAATACGGTATACTTTTTAACTATATAATACGCGTAATATGCCCTAAGTACGCGCTTAATATAATATAATAATTTTAATACGAAAACTACTATATAATTCGGGATAAGTAAGCTACCTTGCGGCGGCGCCGGCCGGAAAGGTCGATAGTAAAAGTCGGCTATAAAAGTTAGAGGCGGCCCTTAACTACAGAGGTTCTAAACTTTAATAGCGACGTAGAGGTTTTTAGAAAAAGGGCTTAAAAGGCTAATATCTAGCTACTCTTCGTACTAGAGCTCGTAAAAATTCTTTTTATCCTTATTATTTTTAATATTACTTAAAGCTACTCTCTATTTAAACTAAATAAATCTACTAAACAAACCTATTAAATAAACCTATTAAATAAACCTATTAAATAAACCTATTAAACAAACTTATTAAATAAACTTATTAATATATAAACTACTACTTAGATAACTAGTTAGATAACTAGTTAAGAGATTAGCTAGTTAAAATACTACCTCGTTAAGAACTTATTCTACTCCTAGTATATAGTTAATAACTAATAAGCTAAGACTAAAGATACCCCTCGACAGGTCCCCCCCTCTAGGGCTTAATAGATTCTTAGGCCCCCTCGACGCCCTAGTTATCGTAGCTAACGTAAGTATACTTAAGGAGTAGCGTAGTACTTTTTAATAATACGGAATCTAGCTAAGTAATAATACGAACGCTATAAATAGCTAGGTTAGTACGGATATTAAATTAATACTAGCTTAGAAATTATACTTTATAAAACTAAAAATCCCTCTAATACGGGCTATATTATAAATATAAAGGAATATATAAGGGGTCCCTTAACTTTTAATAAAAAAGAGTATATAATATAGGATCTAGTTACTTATATAAGCTAGTACTAAGAGGTCTTATATATATTAGAGTGGGTATAGCTCGCCCTCTAAATAGCTAGAATTACGTAGCGGAAGGTCGGGAGTTTTAATTAGTAGTTAGGTATAGAGCGCAATATACCCAGTTTTCCTTAATACGTAATACACGGTACGGCCCCGGCGGATTACTCCGTCGGGGGGTTAAGATCGGTATAGTACGGTCGTACTATTATAATTAATACTTTAAGTAATTAGTCTCGACTTTTAGTAATAATATATAAGCGGTTATTACATAAAATTAATTTATATAGGCCTAATTACTATTTAATAATATCTTTCTAAACTTTAATATCCGAATTTAATAAGGCTTATATTTAGCTTATGACGGGTAGTATTAGCCTTATTAATTTAGCGCTTCGTATTCGTATCCTAAAGTACCTTTATTACTTTATTAATTACCTAAGCTTACTAAGCTACGTTTAGTAACAATAGCGAGGCTATTCTTATCTTTAAATATATTTTGAATATAAAAAGTATTAGAATTAGCCCCTTTAGGCCTATTATATCGTTATAATATTTAAGTCCTACTTAAAAATATTTGCTATTTATAATATTGGGGTATTTATTATAAATAATCCTAAACGCTCTTTTTAATTATTAATAAGCTTTTTTTATTTTACTAATACTATAGTATACTTTAATAAGTACGATTTTTAGTTATATATTATATATAGTAATATTAT
Source organism: Colletotrichum cuscutae (assembly GCA_030869315.1). Classification (NCBI taxonomy): domain Eukaryota; kingdom Fungi; phylum Ascomycota; class Sordariomycetes; order Glomerellales; family Glomerellaceae; genus Colletotrichum; species Colletotrichum cuscutae. The sequence goes on from MPDP01000258.1 coordinate 213,808, forward strand.
TTTTAAATTTTGCGGACTTAAAGCTAGTCCTTATATTAGTCCTAATCCCGTTTAATAATCTTTAGTATATATTAATTTATGTCCTTTTTAGTATTAACTATATAATCTTAGCTTATAGGTCCCTAAGGAATTACCCTCTTTAAAAAAATATAGCTTTATTAATAATATATAGTACTAAGTAATTATTTAAGTAGAAGATATTAATAACGATCTCTTAATTAAAGTTAAGCTCGTTATATAATTTAAATTTAAATTTATATAGGCTCTGGGCGTTTATTTAGTATTAGTAATATATTATTATTAAGTATTTTAGAGCTCCTATTTTTATATTATTCCCTAATTACTTAAAGAGGTTATATAATTTTATAATCAATAAGTAGCTAAAGCGCTTATATGATTACTTAAGCTCGCTTTTTATAAAATAGTTAAGAAATTTAATATTTAGTTAGAGCCTTATAAACGTATACCCCTACTATCGTTTAGTAATCTTAAAGTATTCTTTTATTAAATAGTCTATTCTTTATATTATTAGATATAATACTTAATTAGTTTATATTTCTTAAGTATAGTGAAAATAGTATATTAATAAGCGGAATATAGAAGATTATTATACTTAAGCGTATATTAACTTTTATTATATTTAGAGCGTATATTTCCTTACCTAGGCCGAAGCTAATTCTTATAATACTTATATAAGAGATTAGGCTATAAGTACTTAACTAGCGAGACTATAATATAAAGATAAGTATATTATAAGACTTAAGTTTATAGAGTCCTTCGTACGGGCTTTGCTTTATAAAAAGTTCTTCCTTAATATAATCCGTGTACTAGTCGCTAACTTATCGGCGACTTATTACTATACGTATTTTAAATCTATTATAATTACTCCCCCCTTACGTAACTTTAGTCCCTAAAGTTATTATATAACTTCTTTTTTTAATACTAATAATAAAGCTATTAACGTTATTATTTATAATAGCTTCTTTAAGGCGTTAATAATGCCCTTTTTTATTTAAGAATAAGGCATTACTTCTATTTTATTATTTAATAGATACCTTATTAATATTGTTTAATAATAGCGCGCTAACTAGTTATTAAGTCGATAGTGCGTATTCGTAGTAAAGTATTCTAATTATTATAATATATAAGAGCCTACCTAACCTCGTAGTTATTATTATTATTAGGCTATTAAGTAAAGTAAAGGATTTCTTTTTATTACTAGTCGCGTATTTACTTTTTTCCCCCCCTCTATTTAGCGACCGTTCCGCGAGTTCTTTTTTATATAACTATACTTTTTCTCCTTATAATATTCTAATTTCCGTATCGTTTCTTAATCGTAATTCCTTTATTATACGGTTATTAAATATTTACTAAGATATTTATTATTTCGCGTATCTAAGATATATTTAATATTAAGTACGATTCTAAAAAAGGCTTCCGTAGTTTTCGTAGCGGTGCTCTTTATATACGCTACTTATTTGGCGTATATTGTAATATTAATAAGCTTATTTGTATCGCTAGTAGTTACGTTACCTAGTATATTATTTATTACATTAATAAGAAGAAGTATTTTACTATAAGTTATTAAGTCCTTACTAATTTATTACTAAATATTATATTAATAATATCGTTTTAAGTTTTAAAAGAGCTATATAGTACTACTTAGCTTACCTAGAACACTCTTATAGAGTTTTATTATACTAAGGAATAAGGTATTTTTAACTCCTATAAGCGCGGTCGTATTTATTACGCTTTTAGCTATAACCCTAAGTATATAAGAGAAGGTTAGCGCTTATATTACTAACCCGTTAATAAGTAATAAAAAGGTCCACTTTAAGCAGGCTACTTTTTAAGAGCTAATTATTAATCGTAAGTATCTAAGCTTATTAATCTTAATTATAATAAGTTATTAGCGATGGTTTAGTAATTATTTCTTTTTATTAATATAAATTTTCTCTTTTTAGGTTAGTATTTTTAATATTATTAATAAGGCTAAGATTATCTCTTACTTTAACTACTTTTAACTAGCTTATTTTTATAATAATAGCCGCGTAACTACCCTATAAAATAATTTAAAACTCTACTTTAGTACTATAAGTTTACTCCCTAGGGCGTTACTATTACGTATATTTCGAAATTTCCTAATTTATTTACTTTTTATAAGCGCGTTACTAAGTACTTAGTAAATAGTATACTTACTTATACCGTTACTATTTATAATACTCCCCTTATTACTTACGGTCCTAAGACTTAAACCCTTATTAAAAAACGTACCCTTATTATTAACTATAATTTTAATAATAAGAATAAAGATAATTATATAAAGTCTAAGTTTAAAAAGTCCTAGTTTAAGAAGTCCTAGTCCAAGGGAGTTAAGTTTAAAAAGTTTAATAATAATTTAGAGAATTCTCTTAGTTAGTTTTATAATAAGCGTCGCTATTTTATTATTAATAACTTATTAACCCCTACTTATAATACTCTCTTTTTTATAAACTAGTTTATTTTAGCTCTTAGTTATATAGCTCTAGATTTTAATATTATTAATATTATACTCGTCCCTTTTTAAATAAAAGCTTTATAATAGTTTAATAATATTATTACTCTAACTAAGGCTAAAACTAAGAGTTATAATAAGCGGTTGGATATTAATTTATTTTTTATAAATATTAACGTTACTAAGGCCCCTTAGTTTAGTTATAATAAGAGTAGTATTTTTAAAAACGCTCCCGCTCTTTAACTTAATAATAATAATAGCGGCGTTCTACTTCCCGTCTTATTTCTTATTTTACTTCTTATTATTCTTATTATAACCTCTAGTAATAATTAAATAGCGAACGCTTTACGAACTATTACTATTAATATATATAATGCTTTATATAACTTCTACTACTTCCCTATAGCTTATTATAAGATTAATAAAACTAACGGCCTTACTCTAAGTAGTTAGCTAAGTATATATATAAAGCCCCTTTATTATACTTTAATTAAATAGACTATTATTATTAATTATTATACTTTAATAATACGCGCTAGAAGCGCTATTAGTACTATTAGTATTGCGTAAGTTACTCCCCCAATATAGCTAGGTTTTGATAATCTCTTAGTAACGTATTACTAAGGGTTATAATACTTTATCTTTTTTTTTAAGAATTACGCTAAGCTAGATAAAAGGGTTTTATAGAGTATTATCAATTAACTTATCTTTAGTAACCTTTTATTACGGACCTAGCGTTTATTATTCTATTTTATATATATTCGTTTTTTATAATATTTAAATTTTTTAACTAATTCTACTACCCCGTTAAAGTACTTAGTAAGTTCTTACGTATTATACTTAATAAGCTATCTAGCCTATTTAATAAAATATCGTAAGTTTCTTTTTTTACCTTACTTCGTAATAATTTCCTTAACTTCTTAAATATCTTATTCGTTTTTTAACTCCGGTAAATCTACTATTTAATTACTAACCGTTTAGTAGTTTCCTTATAATTTAAGCTAAGAAACTAAAAGAATATTATATATTCTTCAGTACTATTTTAATAAATATACTTAATTAGCCTATTTACTTACTCTTTTATCTATTACTATTTTAATATACCTCGGTACTAACCTATTATTTTTTAATTATATATTCTTTATTAATACACTAATAATCTCTCCGTAATTAAACTTTTTTAAAATATATCTTTTATTATAATAAGCTACTTAGCTCTTAAAAGCTTATACTTAGGCTTATATAGCCTAGGCCCTAATCTCCCTAATTTTTTAAACCCTTTCCCGAACCCCTTAGACTATAATCTTATAATTAAGTATATATTTAACGTATCTAGGGTAATAGCTATATAACGCTATATATAAGAACACTTTTATAATAAAATACTAGCTATTATTATATATAAACTCAGCCTTTTTTAACTACGCTACTTATTTATTTAATAAGCTTTTAGTATAAATCTCTAAATACTTTTCTAATATTTAATAAGTCCGCTCTATTTAGTTATTTATTTATAAGTAATATATAATAAATAGTTAGTAATATATTACCCGTTCCTTAGTAAACTCTTTTTAAAATACGCTTATGAATAGCTTATATTTATTTATAAAAATACTCTTTAACATACTAAACTTATACTCTACTTCCCTATATAAAATACTTACTATTTATATTATATTAAGTATTTTAATAATAAGTAAGAACTTTACGAACTTTATTATATAATAAACGATAACTAAGATATAGTTATACTTAGCGCCGTTATTATAAGCGCTTAGTAATAGCTCTATAATAAAGTTTATAAATATTTTTTAAAATAAGTACGAGAGTAGTAGTAATAACTATAACTACCCGTACGGCTTATATTTTAGGGTTATAACTCCTAAATAATACTTATAGTTCTTAATATATTCTTAGATACTTTATTAAATATCCTCTTAATAAAACTCTTTTTAAATTAGCTCAAGAGTTTTTATAGCTCCTATATAACCTACCCTATAATTACTATAATATTAATAAAAAATCTCTATTTAAAAAGACTTTACTTAAGGAATAACGAGACTTTTTTTTAAAAAATAGTATACTTTATTTATTAAGTAAATATACTCTTAGCTCTCTAGCTATAGCGCGAACTCTTACTAATTATAATATATAAAACTCGTTTTTAGCCTATAGTCCTCTAATAAGCTCCTTAGTTTTTAATAAAAAATAAGAAGCGAATATTATTTTATTTTTTATAAGCTCTTTTATAATAAGACGTAAGATATACTATTTTAGTATAGTAATCTTAGTTCTATTTAACTCCTCGTTATTTATACTAAACCGTTATTAAGCATTTATTAATAACTCTTTTACCTTTTTATTTTAAGTTATTATAGTAATAACTATTATTACTTTATTAATATGCCCTATAGTACGTTATTAATATAGGGGAGAGGATTATCTATCCTTAGAGCTAGCTAATACCTAGCTAGAATTATAAAAAGAGGCCTCGATTATTTAAATATATACTTTAATAATATTATTTTTCTTTTTTAAACTAATTATCTTTTATTAAATATTAGGTAGTAATTTATAAATAAAGCGTAGTTTTTAAACTAGCGTAAAGAGAATATCTTTATATAGTACTTCTCTTTTTATATAATTTAGCTTTTTAAATAGACCGTTTACTAGGTTTATTTTCCTTAGTTAGTATTTTAAATTAAAGTTAAATATTAATAGTTTATATACCTACCTCGCGAGCCTTTTTTAAAAGTCCTACGCTAGTACGCTAATTACCTTTTTAAATACTTAGTAGTCCGTTAAAACTATAAACCTTTCTAAAAGGCCCTAGAAGTAATAGGCCTGGTGCTCTAACTTTTTTATTATAATAAGTAGTTCTTATTAGCCCGTAGCTTATTATTACTCTATATTTAAGAGCTTTTATAATTAATAAGTAACGGGTCGCTATTCTCTATTAGCTTATTATAATAAAATTATTATAATAGCTTTAACTAAAGCGTTAGTTTTTACTTGCGTAATACGTTAGAGGTTCCCTTTGGGGTCTGGTCCGCCTCATTGGGGGCCATCTTCGCCTTTACGGGTAAGCTGGTCTATTAGGGTTAATATTAAGTATCTTTATTATATACTTTAATAAAACTTTATAACTAACTATAGCCGGCCATAGCCGTTATTAACTATTAACATAGCTTATCCTGTTATTAATAACGTAATATATTAATAGCTTTTTAAATAGCTAAAACCCACCTCCTATTTTTTAACTTATTTAATAACTTTAAAATATCCTTTTTAATCTCTCTAAACCTCTTATTCTATTACTACGATACTAAGGTATTAATTATACTCTATAGTTAATTAAGTATTTTATTAAAGCTATATTATATAAGTTAAGTACTAATAATAGTAATATTTATATTAATATACGTGTTTTAGATTTTTAAGTTAACGGTATTTAATTTATATTCTTTAAAACGACTTTACTATAGTTCGGGGTCTTTTAGTATAATACTTATAGGATCGAACGTCTAGCCCTTAAGGTATCCCTAGGGGTCGATAATAACTAAGCGTCTTAGTATTTTAATAGTATATATTTAAGAGTAGGTAGACGATTCGATAATAATAATAATAAGGTAATAGTAATAAATAGCGAGGGAGGCGTTTTTTAACTTTAATAAAAAAAATAAGGTAATAAATATATATACGTATATAAGTTAAAGTTAAAAGTACTAAGGTAAATATCGTAAGGTTAATATTATTCTTAATAATAGTAATAAGGGTATCTCCGATACTACTATTATAAACTATAGTTACCTAGAGGGTAGTAAACTTAGCTAAGTAGGTAGCTTATAAAGTAGTAGCATCGGGCGCTTAATATCGCCGTTAATAATCCGTAGTTATAAACTTTATAAAAAGAAAAGTTAAAAAGGTAGAAAATTTAAAAAAAATAGTTTATTAAGATAGTAGGAGTATCTATTGATACTGTGTATTAATACTGTATAAATAATACCGAGAACCGCCCGAGCAGCTAGTAAAGGCAGAATAAAAAAAATAAATACGTTAGAGGTTTTAGTATATAAGTACGGTTACTAAAGTAAAAGCAACCTTTAACTAATTAAACGCCTTATTTACTTTTTTAATTTATTAAAATTCCCTTACTTACCCCTTTTTTATTTTTAATAGTGCTATTATTAGTATAATAATGCCCGAGTATTTAGTAATAAACTTCTAATAAAAGTTATAAAACCTTAGAAATACTTCGATATCCTTAATAGACTCTAGTACTTTTTAATTAACGATCGTTCGTACTTATAATAAGTTAATCTCGATCTTTTCTAGTATAATAATATAGCCTAAGAACTCGACCCTTTTTTGATAAAATAAGTACTTTAATAGTTTAATAAAAAGCCCGTATAACTATGAATATTAGAGGACTTTTTTAATATCCTCCGTATATTACTCCCTTATTAACGAATAGATTATTAAATCGTCTATATACGTTATATAATAAGTATTTAGTAAATTAATAAGCGTTTAGTAAATATATACTTAGAACGTCGTAAGTACGTTTATTAGTTTAAAAAATATAATAGTATATTTAAAATAGCTATATTAGTTCCGAAACGCTATTTTCTATCGGTCTACTTTTTTAATTCGAATACGGTAGTAAGTATTTTTAATATTTATTTTTAAAATCTATTTTGCTTTATAAACCTATTTAAGAACTTCTTGATAAGTAGTAGTAAGTATCGATTTTTTATAATTACTTTATTTAGTTTATAATAGTTTACGTAGAGATATAGCGTACTATCCTTTTTAAATATAAAAAAGATTAGTACCCTAGCCTTACTAACTAAAATTATAATATAGCCGTTCGCTAAGTTCTTAATAATATACATACGAAGCTTATTAAGTTATTTCTTACTTAATAAATAAATAGGGCTATATAGCGGTTTAGTACCTAGGATTAGGTTAATTAAGTATTTTATTTTATTATATAGCTACGGTCCTTTTATTAACTATTTATTAAACGTTTTTACTTCGGATTAAAGCTTAGGCCCTTATATAGTTCGACTTCTATTATCCCTATAATACTTTTTATAATAATAATATATAATATATACGCCCTCTCGCAATTCTTAATAATATTATAAGCTATTACTTCTAGTTTAGTAATAGAAATAAGTTCGTATAACTATATATTCGTCTTAATATTAATATAAATACTCTCTTAGCTTATTAATAAGTATAATAATAAGAGGTTTACTATTTCTTTATCCTTATTAATTATAATAAATAGTTATTAAATCTTTTTTAACTATCCGTAGTAGTTAATAAAGAAGAGTATTAACTAATAAGCCTTCCCCTAGCCTATTGCTTTACTCTAAAAGTCTCTTAATAAAGGAGCTAAGGTAGTAGCTAGGGTTAACCCTAAGTAGGTTACGAGCTTAGTATTAATAATATTTATCTCGGAGTATATATTTATATTAACTTCTACTAGCTTCTTAGTAACTTTTTATAAGACTATCGCCTTATTTTTTATAATTATTCTTATTTATACCTTTTTTATATTTAGTATAAGTATATTAAGTATATTATTTATATTTATTTGTTTTTTAATAAGTCGACTTTTATAACTCTTAGCTTAGTAGTAAGTTATTAAACAGTTACTAACGCTATTTTTAATCGGGGGTACGTTAGCTTATAATTATTTTTACCTCCTGACTTATTCCTTTAGTATTTATTAAATATATAACGCGTTTTCCCCCCGACGGAGCAATCCGCCGGGGCCGTACCGTGTATTACGTATTAGGGAAAACTAGGTATATTGCGCTCTATACCTAACTACTAATTAAAACAGCTCCCGACCTTTTATTACGTAATTCTAGCTATTTAAAGGGCAAGCTATACCTACTCTAACGTATATAAAACCTCTTAATACTAGCTTACGTAAGCGGCCAGATCTCGTATTATATACTTCTTTTTATTAAAAGTTAGGGGACCCCTTATATATTCCCTTACGTTTATAATATAGCCTATATTAGAGGGATTTTTAGTTTTATAAAATATAATTTCTAAGCTAATATTAATATACTAAATCTTAATATCTATATTAGCCCGGCTATTTATAATGTTCTTATTATTACTTAGCTAGATTCCGTACTATTAAAAAGTATTACGCTACTCCTTAAGCATACCTATATTAACTACGATAGCTAGGGCGTCGAGGGGGGCTAAGAATCTATTAAGCCCTAGAGGGGGGGACCTGTTGAGGGGTATTTTTAGAGTAGGTTCTTAATAAATAGTAGTTTATATATTAATAAGTTTATTTAATAAGTTTATTTAATAAGTTTATTTAATAGGTTTATTTAATAAGTTTATTTAGTAGATTTATTTAGTTTAAATAGAGCTTTAGGTAATATTAGAAGTAATAAAGATAAAAAGAATCTTTACGAGCTCTAGTACGCTAGATATTAGCCCTTTTAGCCCTTTTTTTAAAAACCTTTACGTTACTATTAAAATTCAGAACCTCTATAGTTAAGGGCTACCTTTAACTTTTACGGCCGACCTTTGCTATCGACCTTTCCGGCCGGCGCCGCTACGTAAAGGGCAGCTTACTTATCCCGAATTATATAGCGGTTTTTATATTAAAATTATTATATTACGTTAAGCGCGTACTTAGGGCACATTACGCATATTATATAATTAAAAAGTGTACCGTATTATGTAATTTCCTTTAAAAGCGTAATCCCGTTAAGGTCGATCCTTTATACTTATAAAGCCGGAAAAAAACCACTATATATAACGCGTTTTATTATATATAAAGTACACAATATTACTATTACGACGCTTTTATAATAACTTAGTATAGGAACTTTTATTATATAGCTTTTATAACGCTTCTTAAGTTAAGTCTCTAGGGCTTAGTTTTTTAAAACTCTCCTTACTCCTTTTTTTATAAAAGGGGGGTATTTAACGTAGTTACTTAGATAATAAGTATAGCCTCTTCTTACTATCTTTTTATAATTAGTTACTACACTTTTACTAACTTAGTAATTATAATTTATTAGCTTTATATACTATATTACATACTTTTTTAATTAAGACCTTATAATAAATTAAGTTATTTTATAGCTAAGATAGTAGTTTAAAGAAAAATTAGTACGCTTCTATTTTTAAATTTCTTATATCTTTTATACCTAAGTTATAATAAATTATTAATTACTTAGTAAGGAACTAGGTAGGGGTCTAGCCCTCTTTTAGCCTCTTCGTTCTTAGCTTTTTATAATACTCCTATTTTTAAGTCTCGGGGTCTACGTATTATTAATAAACGAATATTAAAAAGTTATTTTAAAAAAGGGGGTCCTAGAGGCTCTTTTTATAATTATACTATTATATTTAAAATAATAAGAATAACTTAAATAGAGCTTATTTAATATACTACTTTATAGTACTTTTTATATAAAGATTATTACTTATGTTTATAGTAATAATCTAGTTCACTACTTAGGTACGCGTAAACTCTTCTCTAATTAGTTTATAATTATAAAAAAGAGGTTTTTTATATCTTTATTAACTTAGACGCGTCGCTAGCCGCTTAGTAAACTATTAAATAAGCTCCTCGTATTAATATTGTTCTTAGTTTTGTTCTTTAACTACTATCGTCTTATAAAAGTAGGTTATTATTAAGCTTATAAAGTTTATTATACTAACTATCTTAGTATTACCCGCGCTTTTATACGTACTTAAACTTCGTATATTTAGTAATTATTTATTAATTAACGCCCTATTTACTACGAATAAAGTCCTCGGAGTATTAATAAAGTAACCGGCTTATAAAAGTAATTAGCCCCGATTATCTTTTTTATTTAGCTCTTCTATAAATATTAATATTTAGGTAGGGTTTATTTTATAATAAGCTCGTTATCCCGGACAGAATAGGGTTAAATAGTCGACTCTAAATAGTTATAGCTCGTCGGTACTAATAACTCTTTACTAATAGCTAGGTATCGCTTTATTAACGTTTTATCTATTTTTATAATTTATTATTACTTATACTAGTTATTTTATAGAAATAAAAGCTTAAGAATTATAAAAAGTTAGGTTATAAGTACTTAATTAGCGAGACTATAATATAAATATAAGTATATTATAAGACTTAAGTTTATAGAGTCCTTCGTACGAGCTCTACTTCGTAAAAAGTTCTTTCTTAATATAATCCGTATACTAATTACTAACTTATCGGTAACCTATTGCCGTACGCATCCCGAATCTATTATAACTTATTATTAACGTATTTAACGTAACTAGGGATATTTTTTAGAGTATATAGAATTACTCCTTGTTCTTAATTAACTATTATAATACCCTTATATTTATGATAATCCCTTAGAAAATATTTAAGCCGTATTATTTATTAATATAAAATACTTATATAAGCTTAGTTTTTAAGTAATTTAAGTAGTATAAAAAGGACCCCTCTAAGTACACTTAGAATTACTTAGTACCGTGTTTTTCCTTTTTAAATATTAAGAGAGATACTAATTTTTTATTAAATATTAAGAAAATAGAATTCGGTACTATCGGGTTTATCCTTTTACTCTCTTTTATATTTAACATTTAAAGAACCTTTTTTTACTATCTATAAATAAAAGCTTACTTACTAAGAGCTTTTACTACTTTTTATTTATTTAGTTTCGTATATTTTCTAGAGGCTAACGGGGTAAAACAAAAGTAGTTAATATTATTGATTTTATTAAAATCTAATTTATTAGTATAAGGAGTAAGACTTTTTTCATTTTCTAAGTTTTTTCTTATATAAAAGTTTCTAGGCCGTTAATTATACTTTTACTAAATTCTATACCTCTAAACTTATTCTTATATATAATAAAGAATCCTTCTAGGGTCCGGTCCGCCTCATTAGGGGCTATCTTTACCTTTACGGGCAAGCTAATCTATTAGGGTTAATATTAAGTATCTTTATTACGTACTTTAATAAAACTTTATAACTAACTATAGCCGGCCGTAGCTATTACTAATTATTAATACTAACTAAACTTAAAATATTAATAACCCTACTGCCGTAGTATATTAATTACCTTCTTAATAGCTAAATACTACCCCTTACTTTCTCCCCTTATTTTATTTAATAATAACCTCTCCTTACTAATATTCTTATTTAATACGCTTACTTATGCTCTTTTTAAGCTCTTAATTATATTATTAAATCTAAGCTTATTTATATTACTTTATTATATTAAAAGGGCGTTAATAAGGGTAATACTTATTATAATATATTAATCCGTTTTTTATAAGTTAATATTATAGATATAGTATTTATTAAAGCGGTCTTTTTATAACTCGGGGTCCTTTAGTATAATACTTATAGGATTAAACTTTTAATTATTAAAAAAGCCCTAAGGGTTAACGAGCTATTAGTAGCGTCTTAGTATTTTAATAAAGTGTGCTTAAAATAGATAGTTAAATAGTAATAACGATAATAATAGCGTAATAGCGATAGATAGCGAGGGAAGTAGCGTTTTCGACTTTAATAAAAGTAATAAGGTAGTAAATATATATATATACGAGTTAAAGTTAAAGATATTAATAAGGTTAGTATTATTCTTAATAATAGTAACGAGGGTATCTCTAATGCTATACTATTATAAGTTATTATTATTTAGAAAAGTAGCTAACTTAACTAGGTGCGCGGGCTTATAAAGTAGTAGTATTGGGCACTTAATATTACTATTAATAATCCGTAGTTATAAACTTTATAAGAGGGAAAGTTAAAAAGTTAGAAAATTTAAAAAAATATTCTAGCGAGATAGTGTGAGTATTTACTAATACTGTGTATTAATACTATGTAAATAATACTAAGAACGGCCCGAGTAGCTAGTAAAGGTAGAATATATAAATAAATATAATAAAGAATTAGTTAAATTAATAAGGGCTAGTTTTACTATTTATTATTCTCAATTTTCTATATTACTTATATAATTTAGTACGTTCTTTTTTAAAATAATTATTTAATTAATAACTATCCTTTTTATATATAAAATACTTCCCTTTTTATTACTTCTATTTTAAATCTAATTAGTAACTAGTTAAGGAGTTTATTTTTTTAGTTTAGTAGCTACTATACTTAGTATCTCTCTTTTTATTTTTATATATATAGTTAACTTAGTACTATTATCGGATTAGAAATCTAATTCGACCTCGGTATATAGCCGAGGCTGCGCAGGGGCTAATAAGGGGCCCTATTAATAATTACTTCAAACTACCTAACCTATAATTAGAACCTCTTTTTTATACCTCACGTAGTATATTAAAATAGTTTAATTAACCTACTTCGTTAACCTATAGTTTAAACTAATTAACTAATATCTTTATAATAAAAATATTAATACTAATTAATAATTAATTTTTACTATTATAGATTAGTAAGGTATCTAGTATAAAAGAAACGACCTTTTTAAATAAAACATAATAAGAAGATCGTACTACCTAACTTTATAAAAAATAAGTAATAAGACACAAAATCTTTATAATAAAACGAAGTAAAAAAATCGTAGCCCTTAACTACTTATAAAAGGCCGACGTCTACTATATTAAACTACGTTAATTAATAAAACTGCTTAAGTAATTAGTCTTTTAACGTCGATTTAAATAGCCCTTTTACTAAAATAACTCTCCTGCGGCCGGCCCGTAATTAGGAACTAGCTAGTTAAATCGGTAGAAAGAAATACCTACGTAATAACTACTTACCTAATTAATTAGCACGACGAACGAGCTTAATAATACGGTATAAAAGAGTACTGCGCGGTTAAGAAAAGGGTTCTCTAAGTATAGTAAATATTCTCAATAAGTATAATAAGAACCCGTATAGGAATTATAAAACTAAGAGATCTACGGTATATAAAAGGACTACCCCCGAGGGGCTTACGAATACAATCTTAAAAACCTAAATAATCTCTTTATAACTCTCTTAACTATTTCTCTAGATATTACTTAGGAATATAATAAAAAAAATAGTATAATAAAGAAAAAGAAGATTTAGAAATTATAATAGCTATAATTTATGAATTACGAGTATTATAAATATTAGAGGTTAGCTTAGTAAAAAAGCTACTACTTCTTAAAAAATCTTCTCGCAGCCTCTTACTAAAATTACGATTATTATAATAAAAAAAGAACATTTTAAAGGGCTACTAAGAAGCTCTTTTTTTATATTACTAGCTCTTAATATAAAAATTATTAATTTTAAAAAAATAAAAAGTAAACTACTAACTAGTAGTAATTTATTTAACGAACGTATACGCCTCTCGGGTTTTAACTTAAAAAGAAACGCTACGTAATTAAGACGTTATTAGGCTATTTATAAATTTATTTCTAGTATTAATTAATTAAGTAACTAAAAAAAGACCGCTAAAATAGCGTCTAATTAAGAAGATTAAGAGTAAATAGTAACGAGGCTTAGTATAAGAAGACGAGAGAAAGTAGGAAAGTCCTAGACCTTAATAAATTTAGTAACTAATAATAGTACGCTATTACTAAGGTTAATAAATAGCTCTATAATAACCCTCTTAAGATTAAATATGCTAATTATTATAAATCGAAGTATAAGTTAAGGAATAATAAAGAGCGAGTTAGTTTATAATAAAAAAAAAGAATTTTTATATTATATAAATAGATAGAGATCTAATTAAAATACTAAGAAAAGTAAGTATATAGAGATTTTAATAACCCTAATAGTAAATAAATCGACGTAATATTAGTCTATTTTATAAAAATCTGTACTTAAAAAGGGCTCGAGGGGTAACCCCTATTTTATAAAATTACTAATAACTTAAGTAATTAAAAAGACGAGTAGCTTATAAGCGCTAATCCGAACGTAGTAAAAAGGGTTATTAAATTCCTTTATTATTAAAGTATTTTATTATTTTAAATAATAAAATAAAATGCTTACGAAACGCTCGTTATAATAGTCATTATTAATAAATTTATGTTATAAAATTAGAATTAAGTTAACTAAGTAGTAGCGAAATACAATAACTTTAATAAAAGGGTAAACTAACTAAAATTTTTATTAAAGACTACTAATAGTAATATATTAGTACTTATTATTATAAAGGCTACGGAGATTATATAAGAGGAGCGGTTATTAATAATCCTACTAGGCTTAGTAACTAGCTTAGTAAAATTATTAATACGTAGCTTATTACTTATTAATTAAAGAGGTATATAATTAATTACGTAGAGTTAATACGACGACTCTAATATATAAAAGATACGTAAAGAGATTAACTTAATAGTCGCTATTATAAAGTAATTTACTAACTTTATAAAAATCTTTTTTAAAAAGAAATTATACTTAAGAAGGAAATACGAGGTTTTATAAAAAACCCTTATAATCTTTTATATATATTATAAAAAAGTTAGAATCTAAGAGTAATAATACTACTTAATAATTAACGTCGTACTAATTAGCAAGGCTATAGATTACTATTACTAAGTAGTACGTATTATTAATCGAACCGACTTTATAAGTATAATTAATATAATTTAAAGTCGCTTTGAGACCTAAAATAAGAGTCTAAAGCTCCTATTTAAGCTAAGGGTATTATAATTTAAATTTATAATTAGAATAATAAAAAGAAAGTTAAAACTAGAGATTTTTAAAGAACTTATTAATTAAATTAATAAGCTAATAAAAACGTAATTAAATAAGAAGATAAATAAATAAAAAGTTAGATATTTTTATATTATTATATAAAGAGTCCTAAAGGTAAGGGTAACTCTATATTAACTACTTAAGTATTATAAAACCCTCTACTTAAAGCTAAGGTCTAGTTTTAATATTAAAGTAAAAATACCTTTATAAACGTACTTATAATCGTACGACGGCCCTTTTTAATAATACTAAGTTAATTATATATATAGAAATAAAGGGAGAAATACTAAGTATAGTAATTACTAGGTTAGAGAAATAGACTCCTTAGCTAGTTATTAATTAGATTTAAAATAGGGGTAATAAAAAGGGAAGTATTTTATATAAAAAGGATAGTTATTAGTTAAGTAATTATTTTAAAAAAGAGCATATTAAATCGTACGAGTAGTATAAAAAGTCGAGAGTAGTAAATAGTAAAACTAGCCCTTATCGATTTAACTAATTCCTTATTATATATAAGGGCAGATCGGAAAATATAATTAGTAGCCTAAAAGATCTATATATAATAAGAAATTCGGAAGATAAAGAAGATCTTACCCTATATATTAACGAAATAGATTTTAATAAAATTAATAAGATTAACTACTTCTTTTTTACCCCGTTAGTTTTTAAAAAATATATAAAGCTAAATAAATAAAAAATAATAAAAGCTTTTAATAAGTAAGCTTTAATTTATAAATAGTAAGAGAAGATCCCTTAGATAACAAATATAGATGAATAAACGAATTTAATAACGCCGAACCCTATTTTATTAACGTTTAAGAAAAAATTAGTACCTCTCTTAATACTTAAAGAGAAATAGGGTACTAAGTAATTTTAAGGGTACTTAGAGGGGTCCTTTTTATACTCCCTAAATTACTCGAACGCTAAGCTCGTATAAGTATTCTATACTAATAAATAATACGGCCTAAATATTTTCTAAGGGATTTTTTTAAATATAGGGGTATTATAATAGTTAACTAGGGGTAAGGGGTAATTTTATATATTTTAAAAAATATCCCTAGTTATATTAAATACGTTAATAATAAGTATTATAAAACTTAACTTCGGCTTAGGTAAGGAAACATACGCCCTAAGTATAATAAAAATTAGTATATACTTAAGAACGATAGTTTTTTATATCCTACTTATTAATATACTATTTCTATTATACTTAAAAAATATAAACTAGTTAAGTATTATATTTAATAATACAAAAAATAGATTATTAAATCATAAGTAGTTTATATTTAATAAAAGGTAATAGGGGTATACGTTTATAAGGCTCGAATTAGATATTAAATTTATTCACTATTTTATAAAAAGAGAGCTTAAGTAATTATATAGGCCCTTTAGCTATTTATTAATCATAAAGCTATATAACTTTTTTAAATAATTAGAGAACGATATAAAAATAAGAGCTTTAGAATACTTAATAAAAATATATTACTAATACTAAATAAACGTCTAAAGCCCACATAAACTTAAGTTTAAATTATATAACGAGCTTAACATTAACTAAAAAATCAATATTAATATTTTTCATTTAAATATTTACTTAGTACTATATATTATTAATAAGGCTATATTATTCTAAAGAGGCTAATTCCTTAAGGACCTACTTATTAAAACTATTTAGTTAATATTAAAAAGAGCGTAGATCGATATATACTAAGGGCTATTAAATAGGATTAGGACCGATATAAGTACGAGCTTTAAGTTAGCGGTATTTAAAAATAATACTACTATATATAATATATAATTGAAAATCGTACTTATTAAAGTATACTATAGTATTAGTTAAATAAAAAGAGCTTATTAATAATTAAAAAAAGTATTTAAGATTATTCGTAACGAGTACCCTAATATTATAAATAAAGAGTATTTTTAAATAGTATTTAAGTACTATAACAATACTATAAGCCTAAAAGGATTAGTTCTAACGCTTTTTACATTTAAAGTATACCCGAGGACGATAATAGCCTCGCTATTATTATTAAATATAGCTTAGCGAGCTTAGGTAATTAATAAAATAATAAAAGTACTCCGGGAGACGAATGCGAAGTACTAGATTAATAAGGCTATTATTACCTATAATAAGCTAAATATAAGTCCTAACCTCGATATATTACTAAATTTAAATATTAAAATATAAAGGGAAATTACTGAGTAGTAAATAGGCCTATATAGATTAATCTTAGTTAACGAACGTTTATATATTATTACTAAGGATCGAGACTAATTATTTAAAAAATCGATTATAATAGTATAACTATATTATACCGATCTTAATAAAGAAGTATTAGCTTAATAAAAAAAAGAAGAACTAGGGGAATCCCCTTAGTAACGTAAAGAGGAGTAAGAGATTATCCTTAATAAAATTATCATAATAAAATAAATAGATAATAACGGCGAGGAAAAGGTAATACTTATACTATTAAAACGTATAAAAAGACCTAAATAAAGGGCACTACTTTAATAATTTATTACTAATAATACTATAATTAGTATATTCTATATAATAAAAAAAAGGCCGATTTTATACTCATAACCTAATTATAAAAGGATAGTATAATTATAATAGCTAAGAAACCTTTTAAAAGATTAGACTTAGTAAAGGTAGAAACACTACGTAATCGAGGGGTTTATTAATTTATTTTCTATAATCTAATTAAATACGCAAATCTAAGTATTTTTAAATTACGTATAGTTCGAGAAATAAAAGGAAAAAGTACCCTATAGCTATATAAAAAATCGAAGTACGTTATATAAAAGTACGGTAATATTAAAAAAGCGACGCTACTTACTTAGTTATTTATAGTTTAACGCTATAACTAGCGCCTTATAATAGTATTAATAGTATTATTATAGTAAAAAGGATACTAGATTTAAAGTTGTAATATTATATAAGCGTATACCTAATTAACGACTAGGCTTATAAAGAAGATCCTTACTTACTTTTTAAAAAAGATAATTAGTAAGTACTTAGAAAGTACGATTATCGAAGTACTTAAGCTATTATATAGCCTTACTAAATCGAGTACTTATTAATAAGTAACATACTACGATTTTTATATTAACTAATTATTAATAGTTATATTGATATATGATCCTTATTTCTTAATTTTTATATATATAAACGACCCCTTTAATATTATTAAAATATAGATAAATAATATCCTAAGTTTATTAAATATCGAGTTTATAAAAAAAGAAGATAAAGAGCTTTATAAAACTAAATTTATAGCTAAATTAAATTAGGTAATATTAGAAGTAATAAGGATAGAAAGAATTTTTACGAGCTCTAGTACGGCAAAGTAGCTAGATATTAGCCCTTTTAGCCCTTTCTTTAGAAACCTCTATGTCGCTATTAAAGTTCAGAACCTCTGCGGTTAAGGAAGGCCGCCTCTGACCTTTATAGCCGACCTCTACCGTTAACCTTTCCGGCCGGCGCTACTACGTAAGTATATCGCTTAGCTTATTAAAGTAGCTTATTTATCCTGAATTATATAGCGGTTTTTATATCGAAATTACTATATTACGTTAAGCGCGTACTTAGGGCATATTACGCGTATTATATAGTTAAAAAGTATACTATATTATATAATTTTTTTTTAAAAGCGTAATCCCGTTAAGGTCGATCTTTTGCGCCTATAAAGCCGGGAAAAAACCACTATATAGCTAAATTAAAAGAGATCTTAATACTAAAATCCCTATTAGCGTTTAATAAAGGGATTTTAATAATTAAGGAGGATAATATAATATTTTAATAAAAGGGGTAAAGTAAGAAAATTACCCTTATTAACTAAAAATCCCCTAATTATAAAAAGTAATATAGGGCTAAGCTTCTCTAAGGGGTATATATTACGAGTATTTATTAGCCCGAAGCTACTTTTAATTACGCTAAAGCTGCGTAAGTTATAGAGCTTATAAAAAGCAACTTTAATACTCTTAATTAATAATTATAATAGTAGCGAGAATACTATAACTAAGGTTTTATTTACTAGCTTATTAAACTTACCTTAATAAGGCTTTATATATTTATTAATAAGTTATTTATAAATAATAATAACCTAACCTTATAATTAGAATATATTATTATCCTTATTAATAAAAAACTCAGTAAGGACGAGTTTACGATCTAGGGTAATATTATCTACTATTTATTAACAAAAAGTAAGTAAGTAATACGTAGCGTACTCGTATTTAGAATCTATAGTATAGTTAACGGTATTAACCTTACTTATATAATTTTAACTATACTTAAAAGGATTATAAATTAACTTAACTTTCTTACGATCCTTATAATTATCTATACTAATTCGTACTCGTTATATAAGTACCTCGTTAAGCTAGGTACTACGAAAAAAAAGAGGCTTATAATAAATATTATAGTCCTTAAGTAGTTATATAAATAACGAGAGATCCTCGAGATTTATTAAATTGATAATAATAATAACCTCGCTAACGCTTTTATAAAAGTAGTACTTAATAAAGGATTAAAATAATTTATTAATAAAAGAAAAGTAACTATACAAATAGAGAGATAGGTTATATAAAAAAAAAAAAAGAAAGGAGTAAAAAGAGACGACTTAGTAAACGGGCCCGAGGTTAAAATAAACTTCTAATTATAATAATAGTAGTAGTAGTAGTTAGATTAATAAAAAAAGATAAAGTTAGTATCGGATTAGAAGTTTAATTTAACCTTAGTATACGGCCGAGGCTACATAAGGGCTAATAAGGGGCCCTATTTACGATTATTATAAACTACTTAACTTATAATTAGAACCTCCTTTTTATACTTTACGTAGTATATTAAAATAGTTTAATTAACTTATTTCGTTAACCTACGGTTCGAACTAATTAACTAATATCCCTGTAATAGGGATATTAATAACTATTAATAAGGGTTATTATAAAATTATAAGTATATTTAGCGAGGTATCTTAGCTTCGATATTAAAACTAGACCTTAGCTTTAAGTAGAGGGTTTTATAATACTTAAGTAGTTAATATAGAGTTACCCTTACTTTTAGGACTCTTTATATAATAATATAAAAATATCTAACTTTTTATTTATTTATCTTCTTATTTAATTACGTTTTTATTAGCTTATTAATATAATTAATAAGTTTTTTCAAAAATCTCTAGCCTTAATTTTCTTTTTATTATTCTAGTTATAGATTTAAATAATAATACCCTTAGCTTAAATAGGAGTTCTAAACTCCTGTTTTAAGTCTTAAAGCGATTTTAAATTACGTTAACTACGCTTAAGAAGTCGGTTCGATTAATAGTACGTATTACTTAATAATCATAATCCGTAGCCTTATTAATTAGTACGACGTTAATTACTAAGTAGTATTATTACTCTCGGATTTTAACTTTTTTATAATAATTATAAAATATTATAAGGGCTTTTTATAGAACCTCGTATTTCCCTCTTAAATATAATTTCTTTTTAAAAAGGATCTTTATTAGGTTAGTAAATTACTTTATAATAATAACTATTAAGTTAGTTTTCTTACGTACTCTTCGTAAGTTAGAGTAACTATATTAACTTTATATAGTTAATCTTATCCCTCTCTAATTAATAAGAAGTAGGCTACGTATTAGTAGCGTTATTAAGCTAGTAATTAAAATTAATAAGATTATTAATAGTTACTTATTATAAGTAGTCTCCGTAGTCCTTATTATAATAAGTACTAATATATTACTATTACTAATTTTTCATAAAAACTCCGGTTAACTTACCCTTTTACTAAATTTATCATATTTTAATACTACTTAATTAACCTAATCTCGGTCCTATAATATAAATTCGTTAATAATAACTATTATAATAAGTATTTTATAAGCTTCTTACCCTACTATTTAGGCTAATAAATCGCCTTAATAATAGAGCAATTTAATAACCCTTTTTATAACGTTTAGATTAGTACTAATAAACTCCTCGTTTTTTTAGTTACTAAAGGTATTAACGATTTTATAAAATAGGGGTTACTTCTCGAGCCCTTTTTAAGTATATATTTTTATAAAATATATTAATACTATATCGATCTATTTACTATTAGGATTATTAAAGTCTTTATATACTTACTTTTTTTAATATTTTAGTTTAATTTTTATTTTGTTATATAATATAAAAATTCCTCTCTTCTAACTATATATTAACTTATTCTTTCTTATTCCCTAACTTATACTTTAATTTATAACAATTAGCGTATTTAATTTTAAGGGGGTCGTTTTGGAACTACTTATTAACCTTAGTAATAGCGTACTATTATTAATTACCGGATTTATTAAAGTTTAAAAACTTCTCGCTTTTTTTTATCTTTTTATACTAAGCCTTATTATTTTTCATTTTTATTCTTTTTAGTTAACTACTATTTTCTTAGCGATCTTTTTTATTCTAATTAATTAATTTTAAAAATAGATTTATAAATAACTTAATAACGTCTCGATTATATAGCGATTCTTTTTAAATTAAAACCCGAGAGGCGTATACGTTTAATAACAGATTATTCTTAATCAATAGTTTATTTTTTACTTTTTTAAAAGTGATAATTTCGTACCGGGAGCTAATAATATAAAAAGAGCCTTTTAGCGGTCCTTTAAAAAGTTCTTTTTTTTAATTAATTACTATTTTAGTAAGAAGCCGCGAGAGGATCTTTTTAAAAATAATAACCTCTTTATTAAACTAACTTCTAATACTTATAATACTTATAATTTATAGATTATAATTATTATAATTTCTAAATCTTCTCTTTTTTATTATACTATCCTCTACATTATATTCTTAAATAATATAGGGGGGGTAATTACGAGGGTTAGAAAGAGATTATTTAGGTCCTTAAGGTCGTATTTATAAGACCTTTATAAGGGGGTTTTTCTATATACTATAAATCTTTTAGCTTTATAGTTCTTATACTTCTTATTACGCTTATTAAGTATACTATATTTAAAAATCTTTTTCTTTAATTACGTAGTACTTTTTTATACTATACTTCTCGAGCTTATTTATAGTACTAATTAATTAGGTAGGTAATTACGTAAGTAGTTCCTTTTACTAATTAAGTGGTTAATTAATTTTCTCATTATAAACTAGCTATAAGTAAGTTAATTAATAAAAAAGGATTATATAAGGTTAATAATAGTAGCTCGGTCGCCTCGATATTTTTATTAATTACTAGGGGTTATTTTAATATAATAAACGTTAGCTTTTTATAAGTAGTTAAGGGCTATAATTCTTTTACTTCGTTCTATTATAAAAATTCTATATCTTATTACTTACTTTTTATAAAATTAAGTAGTATAATTCTCTCATTACGTTCTATTTAAAAAGCTCGTTTTTTTTATGTAAAATACTTTACTAATTTATTATAATAAAATTTAATTACTAATTAGTATTAGTATTATTATTATAGGGATAGTAGTTAATTAGTTCGAACTATGGGTTAATAAAGTAGGTTAATTAATTATAAATTTATATTATTACGTAAGGTATAAAAAGGAGGTTCTAACCGTAGGTTAGGTAGTCTATAGTAATTGTAAATAGGGCCCCTTATTAGCCCCTGCGCAGCCTCGGCCGTATGCCGAGGTCGAATTGGACTTCTAATCCGACACGGAGCGTTTCTTTCGGCACGGCGTTGGTATAGGGAAGATGGTTCAGCAACGCGGGGTTCTCGACAATCCGAGATGCTGCGGCGCTTGCATCGCTCCCAAGGACTTCATCATGCTCGGACCGCACCTTCTCGAGAATACCGGGATACTTGCTCATAAGATACCAGGCAAAGCAGAGAGCGCTAGCCGTGGTATCATGACCTGCAAGTAGAAATATCTTGAGTTGAGAAACGGCAATGTCGATGAACTGAGAGTCGAGCTTCGCTTCGGCTTTGGAGCCAGCCGCGGACACCTCTTTGATGTAGGAAGTTATTGCTAGACTGTTGACGGTTTTGGGACCATTACTGTTGCTTCTTTCTGATATGTTTTCTTTGAGCTGTCGCTCGATATGCGGAACGATCTCGCGCTTCATGACGTAGTTGTAGTAAAGCATCTGAAAAGGCCGCAAGGGATTGATAGCTTTAGGAGATTGGGCGGGCTATTGTCTGGGATCAGCAAGCCAATCTGCTTCTGCAGAGCTCTGAAAACGGGGGAGTTTGTTGTTTGTGCATTGAGGCGAGTCCCCCTAGGACAGAGACAGTCAGCTGAAGCAAATTTCGGAGAAAGCTCTCGAATCGAAACTCCTCATGGGGGCGAGTGGAGGGACTCACAGAACCGCTCTGCCGATGACGTCTACAGTGGCCTTCATAACACCGTTCTCCAGAGCAACAGTTGCTCCCGAGTCAGCAAGAGGCTCGAAGGACTTTTTGAGAAGTAATGCTTCTTCAACCATTGCAGGGACTAATGAGAGGATGTTCCGAGCTGAGAACCCTGGATTCAACACGGCCCGCCATGTCTTCCACGTCTGGCCCTCCATGTTGACGAGATCATCGCACCCCGTCAGTGGGTGAAACTCCTCTTTCATCATGGAATGTTTTGGTAGCGAACGCTCCTGTGTGAATTGATCTGCAACCTTTGGGTGAAAGACGGCAATCATGGGCGGGCCGATGGGCCAGGTGTCTACGTAGACTAGCCCTTTCTTGCAGAGGTCCGGATATTCTCTCAACAGTAAAAGCGGGAGCACTTGGCCATTGAGTCCCGGAGGTTGCTTTGCCATCAATTTGCCAACAAGCAAAAGGTGGCCGAAGATGAACGAGTGAGGAAGGACTTCCTGTGGCGCATCATCAAGCAGCTCATTTGATCAAGACGAATGCTCGGAGCGCATGAGCTTTCCAGATTGACTACATACCACTCCATGATCTTTTGAGACGGCCCGCACTCTCGACCTGACTTGGACCAGTCGGACAACAAATTTGGCAACGTAGAACGCTGCAAGCGCGCCTAGTGCCTGGGCCAACAACACCACGTTCAACCCCATCCTCGATGATGCAAGCTTTCGCTTAGGCAGTGATCGTGAAGAAGGACAGCACCTGGGGTCCAAAGTCGGCAAACGGACAATTTACGCAGGAGGAGCGAAGCCGATTGCTAATGACGGGGTTCCTACTCGTGGACGCGGGGTTGTTTGTTGGACAGGTTGGATGGATGACATAATGAAGGGGTCACAAAGAATAAGGAGGACCGGCTCTCATGACCCAACCCATTTTGAGGTTGTCGTATGGTCACAATAGGGGCATCGACGTAAATAAGAGAACGGTTGTCTATTGGAAATAGGAAATAGGCACGAAACTCGCTCTGATATAGAGGGTGCAAGTGAAGTGGGCCTCGGTGATTATATAACCGAGGTCACGTGACGTGCGGTAAGGCCATGGATGGTTAAAGCCATCACGACAGAGGTTAACTCGAATTTGTGGAGATTAGTTGCTACGGCGGCGGCGGGGAGAGACTTCGGCTCGAGTCAGGCATCATACCAACTCAATTCCGCTTGGGTAAGGCAGGCCGGGTAACAAGAAGAAATGGTATCAACGAGAAAGATGATCACATTGCATTACTAAGGTACATGTGGCCATTGAGATGATAGGTGCCATGTCATCAGTCTCACCTTGTCTAAGTAGATATTCGAACGGACATGGAGATAAATTAGGCGTCGGCTTCGACTGCCGCTATTAAGTTTTATCATATAGTCACAATAGGGGCATCGACGTAAATAAGAGAACGATTATCTATTAGAAATAGGAAACAGGCACGAAGTACGCTTTAATATAGAGGGTATAAATAAAGTAGGCCTTGGTAATTATATAACCGAGGTTACGTAATATATAATAAGGCTATAAATAGTTAAAGCTATTATAATATACCCCCTAAATAAGAATACGTTTAAAAAAACGTACTTAATTATTTATATTATTATAAAAAGGTCCGATTAAAGCGGAAAACTATTTATTAATATATAAGAATTTATTTATAGAAGGAATTATAAAGTAAATCGGTCTATACGTAGAGTTATAAATAAAAGATAAATCGACTATAAATTAACCTTCATATTCGTTATTATAAATAATCTTAAGGCTATGTTATTAATAAAAAATATAACTAAGGGACGGCCTTTTATTAATTAAATAATCGACTTATAAGTTAAGGAATTGATATACTAGCGTCGCAAATTAATATACCGGCGTCGCTCTTATACCGGCGTCGCTATATTACTTTTTAATTAGTTTAACAAAAATTTATTAATATAGTTAGATTTTATTAAATATTTATAAAGTATCCTAAGCCTTTATTCCTTTACTCCTTTTATACTTAGGTTATATTATTAAGCCTCGAAATCTAATTTATAGTATTTACTTATAATAGCTTTTATAATTAGAGTTAAAGACGTTCCCTAAGGCTAATTTTAAAATAATACTCTTATTAGTAAACTTCCCCCTCTATAAAAACGATTATTAATTAATTATAGCCTCTTATTGTTATCTAGCTAACTACTATTATCTCCCTCTTTAAAAAGTAGTTACCCTAGTATTAGTTAATTTTATAAAGTAAGTAATCTTAAAAAATAGTATAACCTTATTACTAAGCTCCTAGCTAGTATATTATAAAATACGTAACTTCTTATAAACGATTATTTTAGTATAGAGCTTATGTTATACTTTACTTACTATTTCCCTAAGGGAATAATAAAAACTTAGTAAACTACCCTTTTATAACTTTTTTTAAAAAATAACCCCTCTCTC
Source organism: Colletotrichum cuscutae (assembly GCA_030869315.1). NCBI lineage: Eukaryota > Fungi > Ascomycota > Sordariomycetes > Glomerellales > Glomerellaceae > Colletotrichum > Colletotrichum cuscutae. Next base: position 239,737 of record MPDP01000258.1, read on the forward strand.
CTTAATAAATAGTCTTAGTAACCTTTTTATTTTAGAATAAAATAGTTTATTAATACTTTTTAGCTTATTAAATAGGTTATTAAGACTAATTAATAATTAATAATAATATTACTCTAATAATAAGAATATATCTATTAATAATAATAAATATAGAGTTTCTAAGTTAACTTACTACCCTATTTACCTCTATAGCTATCCTCTACTTAAAATAAAACGTCTTTCTAAACTATAACTTTTTATTATATTCTAAATAACCGATCCTCCTCTCTTTTTATAACTAAAATCCTAAACTTATTAATTCTTAATAATCTAGAGCAAACTTATAATACTTTTTTTAACTAAGTTAATAACTTTATAAAAATTAATAAATTTAGTATTATAAAGCGAAATAAGTATAAAGCTCGAGGCCGAATTATTTAAAATACTTTTTAATATAATTAGTTTCATAAGCCTAGGTCTATATAAGGCGCTAGTATTCGATAATATAAATCTCGTAAATACGGTTATAATTAATAAGTTATTATTAAGGCTTAAAAAGAAGATAAATAGTTATTACGTTATTATTTAAACCCTCAATATAAATAATATAATTATAGCCCTAGCTTTAAAACCTCTACGTACCCTTTATATCGTAAGCTTATTAAAGTAGTTAAGGATATTATTAAAACTATAAACTAACGAGTTAGGATTCGGGCTCGTAATATGCGTACTATTATCTAAGAGTAGTTCTTAGAGTCCTTATTTACATAATAAAATATTTATAATACTAGGGCTCGTATAAACTAAGAAAAACTAGTTAAATACTTACTAATTATAGCGTTAATTAAGCTATTTAATAAGCGAAATATCCTATATATAGTAAAATAAGTAAATAACGGGCTAAACCGCCTTATTAGCCTTATTTAGACCTTTCTTTACTATTTTTAAATATAAAAGCGATTCTCTAAAGTAATTAACTTTAATAATACTTATAATACTAATTACTTTAAGCTCCCTCTCTTCTAAGTTACTAAATAAACCTACCTTAGATCTATTTATAATACTACGTTCGGCCTTATTAATAACAAGAGACTAGAGGGTTTTTAGTTTTTCTTAATAAGTATCCGCTAACTTATAAACTAATACTTAGTTCGTTACTTTATTATTATTATTATAAACTACGATAAGTAAATAAAAGCTATACTAAACGAGTAGTTCCTGGACGTTTAGTAATAACTCTATATTTATTATATTAACTCTAACGTTATACTTAGAACTAAATAAAAATAAGTTAAGAACTAAAGTTATAATAGTAATAGTAGTAAGTTTAATAACGAGGGATATTAGATATTAATATAAGTAATAGCTACGCTAAGTAATAAGGATAGGGCCTATATTAATATACTTATTTTTCAGCCCCCCCTTTATACGTATTATAGGGTCCTTATAATATAAAAGCTTATTATTTTTGCTAAAACTAAGTATATTTTTAAAAAAGCCTAGACTAAGCTCTATAATAAGTTTAATAACTAACGCCCAATCCTCTAGTACCTCTATATAATATACTTATTTTTAAGAGTATAATAAGCCCGTTATTTTATCTAAAAATATTAGAACTTTAGTACTCGCATTATTTCTAGTACTAAGTTAAGTAATAATAATATTAAGGATTATTTTTTAAATAGTCTTAATTATTTATATCGGCTTATCGACGTTATATAGGATATAATTAGTAATTAGGAGCTATACTTTTACTAAGCTTATATAGAGGACGAGGTATTTATAAACCGAGAGTATATAAGTACTCGCTTTAAATACTTAAACGAACTTTAAATAATACTTTTTTTTAAAATATCTTATTTTAATTAAAATATAAGGCTAGTTTATAAAAAAGGTAATACTATTAAATAAGAGGCTATTTCTAAACCCCCTCGGATCCTGTAGTTTAGACTATACTATTTTAATTAAGCTAAGTATTTTTTATTACTATAAGATTTACTTTAAAATATTAAATTTAATTATTTTTAATAAATAAAAAGTATACCCTTAGTAGCGTTTTTAAAAGACGTCTTCCTTAGATCTATATTACTAGATCCTCGACGTTAAGATTATTATATCCCTTTATAGTAGGCTAAAGAATATAATATAGCTTATTTTATTATAACTAGCCTTATTTAAAAAAGGCTAGTTAGCTAGTTAAACTCGTACTACTTATAATAGCTAAGGTATAAATAATAAAAAGTAAGGCTACTTATTTAAGAATAAGAATAAGTTAACGCTAGCTAAGCTTATAAAAAAAATAAGTTAGCTAAGTTAAAGCTAAATATTAAGCTTATTTTAGTAATAAATAAAGAGCTAGTCTAGCGTTCTTAATAAGGGGAGGATAATAAGGAATTATATAAAGAAATAGCTAATATAGCTTAGTATTTAAAAAAAACAGAGCTAGTAAGAAATAGTTTATAATAATAATAAATTATTATGTAGTGGTTTTTTTTCCGGCTTTATAGGCGCAAAAGATCGACCTTAACGGGATCACGCTTTTAAAAGAAATTATATAATATAGTATACTTTTTAACTATATAATACGCGCAATATACCCTAAGTACGTACTTAATATAATATAGTAATTTTAATATAAAAACCGCTATATAATTCGGGATAAGTAAGCTACCCTCTTTACTTATATAATAGCGCCGGCTAGAAAAGTTAATAATAAAAGTCAGCTATAAAAGTCAGAGGCGGCCTTCCTTAACTATAGAGGTTCTAAACTTTAATAATAACGTTAAGGTTTTTAAAAAAAGGGCTAAAAGGGCTAATATCTAGCTATTCTTTATACTAGAGCTTATAAAAGTTCTTTTTATCCTTATTATTTCTAATATTACCTAAAGCTACTTTCTATTTAAACTAAATAAATTTACTAAATAAACTTATTAAATAAACTTATTAAATAAACTTATTAAATAAACTTGTTAAATAAATTTATTAATATATAAACTACTACCTCGTTAAGAACCTACTTTATTAAAAATACCCCTCAATAAGTCCCCCCCTCTAGGGCTCGATAGATTAGGCCCCCTTAACGCCCTAACTATCGTAGCTAACGTAAGTATACTTAAAGAGTAGCGTAATACCTTTTAATAATATAAAATCTAGCTAAGTAATAGTACGAACGTTATAAATAGCTGGGCTAATACGGACGTTAAGATTTAGTATATTAATATTAGTTTAAAAATTATATTTTATAAAACTAAAAATCTTATTAATATAGGCTATATTAAAAATATAAAGGAATATATAAGGGGTCCCTTAACCCTTAATAAGAAGGAGTATATAATACGGGATCTAGCTACTTATGCGGGCTAGTACTAAGAGGTTTTATATACGTTAGAGTAGGTATAGCTCGCCCTCTAGACGGGCGGCAGAAGGTCGGGAGCTATTAATAAAAGGGAGATAATAGTCGAGTCAGTTGACTACTATTTTAATTAGTAGTTAGGTATAGAGCGTAATATACCCAGTTTTCCCTAATACGTAATACACGGTACGGCCCCGGCGGATTACTCCGTCGGGGGGAATAAATTATTATAACTACGTTAAAAAAGATAATTAAGTAGACGTTATTATAATTTACTCTTTATATATTTTAAGTATATAATAAAAGGAAGCCTTATTTATTTAAGATTTATAAAAGCTTATATTACTAGCTTATTTAAGATTATAAATTTAAAATAAGTAATATAATAGTTTTAAATAAGTACGTGGGTTATAATAATATTCTTATTTTTAAAAATCTTAAACTAGATCTTAGGTTAGAGAGGATAGTAAAAATAGCTATATTAGTATAGTTACCCTTACTGCTTTTACAAGGAGGTACTATTTTTTTTAACTAATTAAAAAGTAGAATAGCGACGCTAGTATAAGAGCGACGCTAGTATATTAATTTACGACGCCGGTATATTAATTCCTATAGGTTAAGGGTAGTAAGTATATAAATTTCTTATTATTATTTCTAATATAGACTTTTTTTCCTTTTTTAACTTATACTTATATTATTATTATACGTATATACTCTTATTTTTCGCTTCTTATTTATATTTTTATATATACGTATTATTAAAAAAGGATCTTAACTAATAGTATTATTTATTTAAATACTTATTTATAAATAAACGGTTAAAAACTGCGCTTATATTATTATAATACGAGAGGCTAAGAAACGCAAGCTTAAAGTTATAGCTTTAAAAAAGAATAGCGGCTCCTTTAGCCCCCTTAACGAGCTTAAAAAGGGTAAGTAACATTCTTTCATTTTATACTTCAATTAGTAATATAGCCTCGTTTACTTAATATTAATTTAACTACTTTATTTAATAAGTAATAGCTTTATAACTAAACGAGTTATTTAAAAAAGTAATAAAAGCGAAGAGGGTTTATAACCCCCTTCCTTACTCCTTTTTAAAAGTTTAAAAAAGTCCTTGTTATTTAAACAAAATAGTATAAATAGAGCGGGTTTATAGCCCTCTCTCTCGCCTTTTCTTAAAAGAAAAAGAATAACCTTTTCTTTAAAAGAAATAATAAAAATAAAATAAGTTTATAGCCCCCTCTTTTACCTCCTCTAGGGGGCGTAAAATAGTTAATTATATATATAATACTTTTTTATTTATTATTATTTATAAAACTAATTCTTAGTAACGAACCTTCTTAGTACTATTCTTAGTATTAAAGTTTAATACGAGTTAATACTTTTACTTTTCTTATTTAGTTATGAATATTTTAAATATATTAAGAGCACCCTTAATAATCGTTCGGATAGTACGTACTTCTTAAGTTTACGTATTAATAATAAATACTAACGTTACTAAGTTTATAAAAAGTCGCGTTATGTCCCTATTTTTAAGGGGTATATACGGGACTTAAGTATAAAGTTTTTATATTTTAAATTAAAAATAATAAGACAAGCGGCGGCGTTTATAATTATTAACATAGTCCTACTTATACTTTATAAAATATATTCTAAGCCGTCCTCGTACTATTTTTTATTCATAAACCGATATATAAACCTTAATTTATATAATAATAATATTATATAAGGCCCTTAAGTATAATAGTTTCCTAAATAAGGGTAAGAACAAGAGGGTTTATATAAATAAAGTTTTAATAAAAGAGGCGTCTATAAGCGCTTTCTCTATATTAAAAACGTTATTAAGAGAATTTATTAAAAACGTAACGGTATTAGCTACTTTACTTATAAAAGTAAAGAGTATACGAATTAGAATTAATATTTCTATTAATTTATCTATCTTTATAAGTCTATAGCCCGCGTTTAAGTCCTTTTTAAATAAGTACGTACTTATTTCTTTTAAATAAATAGCCTTTTTTTAAGTAACTTAACGGGGTTACCAGAGCAACTTTATACTCCTTAATTATAACTACGTTTTTTAATTAAGAACCGGGCCCTTCTAAGCTATTTTATTACTTTTTAAACGTCTCTTTATTTAATATAATTATTTTCTATATATTTCTTATATTTAAAAGTAATACGAAGTACTTAAAGTTCGCTTTAAAAAGGTTTTTTATAAGACCGTTAGTTAGAATCCTATTTATTAATATATAAACTATTTAAAATAAGCTTCTTAAATACTCTTATTATAGCTATATATTCTAAATATTAACGTAATATAAGCGAGTTAAGATACGTTCCCTTTTTTTCATTATAAGTCTAATTTTTTAATAATTATCGTAATATACTTTTTATATTATTACTAAGCTTAAGTAAAATATTTTTAAAAAGGCGTTTAAGAGCGAATACTTTTTTAGCTATATAGTTTAAACTTAATAGCTCGGCCTTTATAATTAACGTAGTTATTATATTCTAACGGGCTACTTTTTACTAAACGAGGCTATTAAAAAGGGAAATTATAAAACTCTATAAGGATTTTTAAGTCTTTTTATTACTTATAAACAAAGCGTTATTTATAATTAGTAATACCTCTTTATTTCTTAAGATCCCGAAGTATATTACTAAGTATTATATATAAAAAAAGTATTATATAACCTAGTTTATAATAAAATAATATTAATAAAATAGGTTCGTTAAGAACTAAAAGATTAGAGTATATATAAAGTAACGTTAAGCTAAATTATAATTACTATATATAATATCGAACCGAGCTTTTTTTAAAAAAACCTAGTTTTATTTAAGAATATAATTCTTAACTTTTTTCAATTAGGACTGTTAGTAATAGGATTATAAAAGTAATAAATTTGATAAGATCGAACTTCTTTGTTACTTTTTTAAAATATTAATTATAAACGAGGTATATTTTTTAGTTTAGTTAATTACGAATAACTCTTATACTTAAATATTATAAAACTAGCCCTTAGTTTTTTATTTTATACTTCTTTTTAAGTCCCTTAGTCATTTAATTAGTATTATAAATATAGTTTTTATAATAAAAAACGAGAATATCGTTTATATAAAAAAGAACTAATACCCTTTTAGTAAAATCTTAGAATAGGTATAAGTCCTCGCTTATAAATAAAAGACCTAGGTTTTTAAAAATTAACGCTAGCTCTTTATATTATAATAATAGAGTATTATAGGCGCTATATAGGGCCCGCTCGAGTTCTAAATATATTCCTAGCTTATAAAAGCTATTTAAAACCTTATAAATAATAAGGGGGTTACTTAGCTTTTTAACTATATTTAAGAAAGCGTTTATAATATTATATTAATAAATTTCTAAGTCGAATTAACTAGTAATAGCTATAGCTTTTTTAAGCGTCCTAGTTATTAATATTACTATATAGGTCTTTTTTAAGGAGTATTATTCTTAAAGGTCCTCTCTAATATAAATTCTCGTTTTATAGCGATTAAGGTAACTATTACTATTAAGCTTATAATTAAATACCTATTTAAGGAGTATCGGCTTAAATATAACTAATACCTTACTAACTACTTTTTAAGTATTTATTTCTTTTAGTTTTTAAACTTTTAACTATACTACTTTTACAAATTAGCTTTTTAAAAGTTCTAGTATTTTAAAAATATCCTTTTACTTTTTTAAAGGGGTAATTAATTAATTTACGTAGATTTAATTAAATTAAAACGCGGTTAGCGGAACGTACTTTATTTTAATTATTATAGTATAAATATAGTAATATAATATTTAATACTTCTAGGTTACCTCGTTAACTACTTTTTATTAATTAAGTATATACGTATTAAAAAAAGAATCCTAGTTTTTTTTTACCTAAATATAAAAAGAGTACTATTTAAATTATTCTTATTAACTTAGGTTTTAAATAAATACCTCTAGTAATTAGTTCTTTAACCTCCGGCTTTATTTAGTATACTTATTATTTTTTTAGCTATGTTTAATTTTATATTCTGCTTTTATTAGCTACTCGGGCGGTTCTCAATATCAATTACATAGTATTAATACATAGTATTAATAAATACCCCCACTATCTTAATAAACTTTTTTGTTTTAGATTTTTTAACTTCTTAACTTTCCCTCTTATAAAGTTTATAACTACAGATTATTAATAATAATATTAAGTGCCCGACGTTACTACTTTATAAGCCCGTATACCTAGCTAAGTTAGCTACCCTTCTAAGTAATAGTAGTTTATAATAATATAGTATTAGAGATACCCTCGTACTATCGTTAAGAATAATACTAACCTCACGATATTTACTATACTTTTAACTTTGACTCGTATATATATATATATATATATATATATATTCGTTACTTCGTTTCCTTTATTAAATTTAAAAAACGCTACTTCTCTCGCTATTTATTACTATTACCTTATTACTATTACTATTAAGTTAATTATTTACTCTTAAATATATATTATTAAAATACTAAGACGTTAACTTATTAATCCATAGGGATACCTTAAGGGCTAGAAGTTCGATCCTATAAATATTATACTAAAGGACCCCGAACTATAACACGATCGTCTTAAAGAATATAAATTAGATATTATTAACTTAAAGATCGGAAATATTAACGTAACTATTACTATAATTAGTACCTAGCTTATATAACATAATAGCCTCGAAATACCTAACCGACTCCCGAGTATTATTAATAATCTAAAATCGCTACGTAAGAATAAATTAGGAAGGATTAAAAGAAAATCTAGCGCTATTAAAAAAGGTAGAAAGTAGGGGGTAGCCTTCGGCTATTCGGAGGGCGATTAATATGCTACTCGGTGACGGCTACGGCCGGCTATAGTTAGTTATGAAGTTTTATTTAAGTACGTAATAAAGACACTCGATATTAACCTTAATAAACTAGCTTACCCATAAAAGCGAAAATGGCCCCTAATAAGGCGGACCGGACCCCAAAGGGTTTTTTAGCTATATATATTAACTATATTAAACTTTTTAGCTAAGTCGTTCACTACTCCTATTTTTTAATATAAGCTTATTTATTAAAGGGGTTTATTAAGGTTTAGTTAAGTAAAAAGATCTTTTTTATAAGAGCTCTAAGAAGTCTCTATTTTTATTTATATATATATTATATTTTTAATTTCTTTAATAACAAGATCGACTTCTCTTATAGCCTCGTTTATTAAATCGGTTAGCTAAGCGAGGTTTATATTTAACTCTAGATTTTTAAAATCTAGGGTTATTTCAAAAATGAGTAGTTACTTACTTTATTTATTTAAAAACGAACTAGGCTTTTTTATAATCTTATTTACTTTTTATAAAGTAAATATAAATAGTAATAACTACTTTTTATTATTAATTATCATAACCTCTTTTTTATTTAGAATACTAAGTAATTAGAGCTTAGGTTCGATTATTATTATAAATAGCTATTAGATTTTACTTATTATAACCCTCGATTTAGGTAGATAAATTACGGATTTAATATTATTTTTTAAATAGAAAGCTATTTTATTAAATATTATATTTGAAATAATAATAACTTTTAAAAGCGAGGGGATCTAAATTTTATATAAATTATAAGCGTTTAGTACGTAACTTATAAAATACTTAATATCCCCTTTATTCTACTTTAAAATATCTCTCATCAATTCCTTTTTTAGAATTTCTTTTATATTTTATAATTATATACGTACGTTTATTCTTAATAAGGACGTAAATTATAGACGAGCTTTAGTATATTTATTAGTTATTACCATTTAAAATAATAAGCGAACTAGACCTTTTTTATTTAAACTAATATAGTAGTTTTTTTTTTAGCTTTATAAGTACAAAAGGTCGACCTTAACGGGATTACGCTTTTAAAAGAAATTATATAATATAGTATACTTTTTAACTATATAATATACATAATATATCCTAAGTATGCGCTTAACGTAATATAGTAATTTTAATACGAAAACTACTATGTAATTCGGGAAGGGTAAGCTACTCTCTTTAGCTACTTACTAACGATAGGCTAAGTAATATAGTTACGCAGCGGCGCTAGCTAAAAAGGTTAATAATAAAGGTCGGCTATAATAATTAATTATAATAATTAGCTATAATAATCGGGAGTAGCCCTTAACTATAAAAGTTCTAAACTTTAATAATAACATAGAGGTTTTTTAAAAAAGGGCTAAATAGGTTAATATCTATTACTTTTTAAAGCTTATAAAGATTTTTTTTATCTTTATTATTTTTAATACTGCCTAAAACTACTTTTTATTTAAACTAAATAAATTTACTAAATAAACTTACTAAATAAACTTATTAATATATAAACTACTATTTAAATAACTAATTATATAATTAGTTAAGAGGTTAACTAGTTAAAATACTACCTTAATAAGAACCTACTCTACTTTTAGTATATAGTTAGTAATTAGTAAGCTAAAAATGCCCGTTAATAAGTTTACCCCTCTCGGGCTAGGCGCCCTTAGCTAGCTCGACGCTATAGTTATCGTAGTTAACGTAAGTATACTTAAGAAGTAGCGAAGTACTTTTTAGTAATATAAAATTTAGCTAAGCGATATTATAAGTATTATAAATAGCCGGGCTAGTATGGATATTAAGATCTAGTATATTAATACTAGCCTAGTTATAATAGCTATAATAAGCGGGCTAGAGGTACGTAGGGTTAGAATAATAAATAAGCGTTTTAAATAGCTCTTACGGGGCCCCCTAAGTAATAATAATACTCGTATAAAAAAAGAGATAATAGTAGACCTAGCTATTTATATAAGCTAGTATTAAGAGGTTCTATACACGTTAGAGTGAGTAAAGCTCGCTCTATAAACGGCTAAAAGCGGTAAGAAGTTAGGAGTTTTAGTTAGTAATTAGGTATAGAGCGTAATATACTTAGTTTTTTTTAATACGTAATATACGGTACGGCCCCGGCGGATTGCTCTATTAGGGGGATTTAAACTAATAATAGCTAGTTAGTACGTTACCTAGGGCTAATATTATATAAATAAGCTATAGCTAATATAGCTTTTACTCAGAGTTCGTTTAGTAAACTAGCTATTAATATTATACTAATTACTTTATTAATAATTTCTTAGCTAGCTCGTTCTCCTCTTTTATTTAGTTTTTTTATATATAAAAGAGTAGTTTTTAAGTCGATTCTTAGCTTCTATACTTATATTTAAAAACGAGTTTTATTCTTATTTACGATTATTATACGTTTTACGTCTTATTAAATCTTATAAATAGCTACGCCCTTTTATATATATACTTATTATTTAAAAGAATATAAGACTCTAAATACTATATTATAGGTTTTTATAATTCGTAAGAAAATAAAGATCCTACTTAAATATTCGTTTTTAATTAGTATTAGTTACTTATTTTATTCATAAGTTAGTAAGTAGTTAAAGAGGTTTTATAAGATTTTATAATAAGGTTAGGTTACTTTTTATTTTAAGGTACGTTATAAAATAACTTATTTTATATAAATAGTTATATAGTATTAATATTTTAAATAACTTAGTTTTTTAATCTGTACCCCCTGAGCAGCTAGTATAAGCTTTTTAAGTATTATTATCATAAAATAGCTAGATTTAAAGTATTAAAGCTAGACTAGATTTAATTAGTCGTTGTGTTAATTAGTATAAAGACCGTGGGCGCTATATACTACGTACTAGAATTATATTAATAAGTTAAAACTAATTTTTAAATAGAAAATAGGACGAATAGGGCTTATATTTTAAAAAGATTAAATTAACTTTTTTTTTAAACTACTTAATAATAATGTTATTAGATTCGCTTTTAAACTAAAGGGTATAGTTAAAACCCGAGTACTAAATACTAGTTTTTTTAAAAAAGTATTTTTAATATAACGTTTATATAGAAGTTCTTAATAAAACCGATATTATAAAGAGTAAAGTACTTAGTCCCGGGCCCCTTTAGTTTTATAAAAATATTTTATATAATCCTCATTTCCTTAGTAATTATAAAATAAGAGGCTATTTTAAGGTTTATATTTTCTAAGCTATTCTTTTATTAAATAGAATCCGGCTCTAAAAGTGCTTAGTTATTAACGAGGTATATAGTATTATAATTATTTATAATTATATTTTTAAAAAAGAGGTATAGGTTAGTAAAGAGAATAGAGAAAATAACAAAATTACTATTTTTATTACTCTTTATACTTAGCTTAGAGAATAGATTAATATTAATAATTATAATTATAATATTAAAAAAGTAGGTCGCTTTAAAGTTCTTTTTATTACTTAGCTTAGTAATTTTAGTTACTTTTTTAGAACTAGCTCGGTTATTATTACCCTATTTAATAAGGGGTTTTATATAGATCTAGCCTTTTTAAGCGAGGTTAATATAGAGATCGGTATACTTTTCCTAATTTAAATAAGAAATTACTTTCTAAACCTTGTTATTACTTAGCTAAATATATTTTATTTTCGTTTTATTTATTAAAATAGGCTCTATTTTTATATAGTTTATTAGTTTTTAATAATATAAAAGTAGTTAGTAAACGAGTTAGGAGTCGTTTTGTTTTATTTAAGGGAGTTTAAGTAACTTATTAATTTTACGAATACTATATAGAGTTATTTATAATTCTTATTATATATTACTTTTGTATATAAAAAGTTATTAAACATCTTAGTATAATATTCTATATTAGGGATTACTTTCTCTTTTTATTTTAGCTTAATAATATTAATAAGCTCTTAATTAAACTAGTTTAGAGCGAAGTAATATAAAATTATATAAAAAAAGGGTTTTAAAACGAAGGTCCCCTAGACTTTAAGTAATTTAAACTATATTACTTAGTAATAAGTTAAAAAAAATCCTTAATCTTAGTTAATAAATTAATACTAGAGTTCGCTTTATTTATAACTATATTAAATTCCTTTTTTATAATTATAAGTAAGCTAGAGTTACTTAGTACGTATTTTTACCCTAACCCGGATTATAGTATAAAAAGAGTAGTCTAAGGAATTAATAAGCTCTTTTCTTATATTTTCTAAGATTCTTTAAGCGACTATAAAAAAGATTTAGTAATCTATTAATTCGTATAATCTCTCTTTTTTATATAAAAGATCGTTTTAAATATAGCTTATTAAATAAAAGAGGCGTATTTTTTAATAAAATATACTTAATTCGCTATTATAGTTTTTAGTTTTATTAAAATAATTAGTTACTTAATTTGGTCGTTTTTAAGTTTAGTTATAGTTTCGCTTTTTATCTCTTACTTAGTTTATTAAATAAACTCTTTAATTTATTATTAGTATTTACTCAAGGCCGCTTTATATACTTAATCTTAAGTAGTATTTTATATTTTAATATACTCTTTAAATAAAGGGATAAACTTAGTAAAAAGTAACGGATTAAATAAAAAAATATAGTTATCTAAGTTTAGTAAGTCCTAAATGTCCTTTAATCGAGCCTTAATTTAAAAAATAAGGTACTATTTTAATTAGTTCTATTTATTGCTAAGCTTTTATTTAAGAATATTAGTAGTCTTTTTAAAAAACATTATTTTATTTAGAATTAAGGTTAACGAACGTAATAAGAGTAAATAATAGTATAAAAAAGGATATAATAAACTATAGTCCTTAAGAAGTAACTTTTTAATAGAGGTATATAGGGGTCTAAGTTAGAGCTAGGCTTATAACTATTATATAATTATAATAAGGGTATTAATATAAATAAAAAAACGGTTATTTATTAAAAATAGGAAATAGGTATAAAGTACGCTCTAATATAGAGGGTATAAGTAAAGTGGGCCTCGGTAATTATATAACCGAGGTTACGTAACGTGCGGTAAGGCCATAGATAGTTAAAGCTATCACGATAAGTTTCTAGAGGTTTAGAATAGGAATACGACTAAGGGATCCCGCATCGTCCAGCTTTACTATCACCAAGAGCCATCCAGTTCATCCCAAACAACGAAAGGCAGTCCACAGTACGCATTTCCTTGTACCAACTTCTTGGTACAACCCGCAACCTCAGTTCCAAGAGAAGGGTTGACCTCCAAGAAAAGAGTAATCGTCGTGCCACTGCTGAAGGCTATGGTGCTACAGGTATCGTTAACGGCCGCGACATGCCATGACCCACAATACACAGTCGTACCATCCGCGACTGTTGCTCCCGCAGGCGGATCGATGATCTCTTCACTATAACCCGGCGCGTTAGTAGGCGTGGTAGTGTCTCCATTGACGGTGTCATTGCCAGTGTAGGCGCCGTCCGGCGGTGACATGCAAAGAACGTGGCCAAAGGTGGCAGCGCTAGCAATGTGTAGATTTTCGCAGTTCTTGTCCACCCACCGATTGTACTTCTGGGTGTTACCGAGTACCGGCGTAACGGCTGTCATGTTCAGGTTGTACTCGATTGAGGCGCAGGTATCGTCGGGCTGGATGACCCATGTGAGAGTGCAGGGCAGCGGGATGCACAGCTTGGAGCCGGCCTCGATATTAAAGCAATCGAAGATCGTGTCTAGGTTCTCGAAGGAAAGTGTTGCTAAAGAAACGCTGTTCGACTGGGCTATTGTGTCGCATGTATCCCCTTCAGCCGTAGTATACCATTTGTCAGTCTAACAGTAAGTTACCGGATCTTCGATGATAAGTAGTGTCTCGGGTATAGTCGTATTAACACCGGCTATACCGCACTCGGTAACCGTATACTCATATTGAGACTAGATAAAGGAGTCGCACTTAGAGTACCGTAAACGTTAAGGGATAGCATAGTGCTCCACCCAGCAGAATGAGCAAAGCTCGTTCTTGGGCATCTCTTCAATAGTAGAGACCGTGGTAAAGCCGTCTATAATCTCACCGCAATACTTACCACTGTCAGTATCCTTCAAACAAGTCTAGTTCCACCCATCCCAAATACGGCCTCCGAGAAGAGTTAGCAGCGCATCGTTAACTTCGTATCCAGCGCAAGCGATAGAAACACTGTCAAACCAAGTCTTCAGGCTCTTTCCGCAAGACTCAGCGCACACGCTATCGGTATCGTTAACATTCCCAAGCCAGCTGCGAATACCGGGCCCTTAATAATCTTCAGTGCGATTATCACATACAATGATCTCGGTCAAAGCACTGCTGCAGGTCTCTAGCAAGACGAGGCCGTAGAGCTGTTCCAGCATTCCGCTCGTCCATACACAATAACCTTCAAACTCGCGCTCGCCTGCTACGTCAGTGGAACCCTGAAGCCATGCTAAGACGGAGGCCAGGAATCCATTCAAATTGTCTTTGGCATATGTTAGAACACTACCCAAAGGCGACACCATCTCAACGATAGCTTTGGTACAGAGGTTGTAGATCCAGATGTCCTTACTTTGCTACGCTTCCATAGCGCGCTCCTAACAGTTCTCTGTATCTAGACAGTCCTGACTATAGTCGATAAACCAGCTGTAGAGTCCAGCACCGAGCATATAGATAGAAGAAGAGTCGATGATTCGGACTGCCCAAGAGACGGCACATGTTGCGGAGGAGGAAGCCACACAGCCACTGAATGTCGGGTCGTTGGGAAACAGGCCAGTCGTGAACGGTGTGGGTGCTTTAGGGACGGGTTGAAAGTAAGGGGACTCCGTCTAGATCATTCCCATAACCACGTTCTTCGCGTTGGAGAACTGATACTGGTACAAGACGTTATGCTCTACTGAGGTTCCCCAGAGCCAAGCCTTTACGCTTTCGAAGAGGAGACCACGGCCGGCATAAATGTCGATTTAATCGAGAGTGATCTTATCAAGGTCATAATCTGCAGTCTAGAGTCAAACGTTCTCGAGATATGCAGTTAATTTGGGCTTCAAATGCATCAGAAGAGAAGCAGCCTTGCACCTTAAGTTAACGATTCCAGAGTCTTTAGGGCAATTTGCGGTAGATAGATCACTCCCCGCTGCACCGCCAATACGAACGTATATATCTATCAAGCAATACTATTAGACGCCTGCCAAGAATGATTTCGAACTGAACAGGAACTCTCACCCCACATGCCAGCAGATCCGGTGCTCGATTCAGCAACGTTCCATTCGATGGTAACGGCGCCTGCGGTGGGCCCCTTGACGGTAACCATCATACTTATGATTTCTACAATTCCAACATCTCCAGCTTTACCAACCTCAACCACGGCTCTTGGCTGGGTCTCGTCGGAGAACTGTGGGTAAATAGAATGAATTAGCTTATCAGTACTTAGTAGACACACCAATTTTAGACGGTCTTTTACCAACCTTGTCTCCTATACCCATGATCTGGGGCCAAACCTGTCCGATGATACGGGAGCCGACGGGTACGCGAAGAGTGTCCGTCACAAGGTAAACACCGTAGGGGAAGAATACAACGGAAGAGGTATTCGCGGCACCCTGAAGGATTGAATTCAGCGCGCTCGTGTCGTCCGTCTTACCATCGCCTTTAACACCAAGTATCTTGACGTTCATGACCTTGCTAGAAAGAACATCTTAGTACTTGGGTCGTCTTCTCGTAAAAAGATTCGGTTTCAGGTTGTCATAGGCGTCACCCAACAAGCCCTCGTTTCGCTCCATGACAGCGATGTGTTCGCCATTGACAAAGGATATTTGCCCAGCACCCGTAGTAGCGTTCGTAATACGACCGAAACCCCAGCTATCGACAACAACAGAATTACCGCCGTTCAGGAGGATGTTTCCAGTCTCGTTATCAGTGATTGCCGTCATGGTATTGAAGAACCCGACATTTTGCAGCAGAAATGAGGTAGAATTCTCGGCATAGAGCGTTGTGACGATGCCCTTGGGGGTGTTTGCGATGATGGAGTCCACCAATATGAGTGATCCCACTCCTTGTCCAGTCGACTTTAGACCTCCAGCCTAGGTTTTGTTCTGTCAGATTCCTTTCCAAAATCAAGTAGAAGTTAATGGCTGGCTTACACCGCCGACGACGAGAAGCGCGGTCCCGCAACTTTCAAAGATAAAGTCCTGCATAGTCCAGGCCCAGTCCCAGTGGACCTGGACACCAACAACGGAATTAACGAACACTAGGTGTGAAGTCGTGAACTGCTGGTTTCCGAAGTATGCTCTACCAAATGGTCAGTCTCTGCAGATCATTCTTCCCAGAATGGCGGGAAGCATACCCAAATGCACCTCCAACAAAGGTGAGATCAGCTAGGAAGCCACCCGATCCATTCTCCATGTAAACGCCCTGTAGGTCTATGTGAGATACGTATTCTTGAGTAAAAGGGTGCTCGCATTTCAGAGATCAACTAACCTGTTGGTTGTTGCCAGGAACATCCGACTCAAATTGCATGTAGAACTCGATGTTTTCCAGAGATGTTGCTTGTGCGACTTGCCAGTGGATCCCACACATGTAAGTCCATGAAGATGCGGGTCTGATGTCAATCTTGAAGTTCTTGATACTTCGAAGGAAATTTGCAGTGTTGAGGTACCTGAGATAGAGGAAGTCAACAACAGACAAGACCGCCGGAACGTTAACGTTGCATATGCCACATCACAGAGATAGCATCCAGAGGGATTTCCACATACCATTCCTCGTCATCACTGATATAGACATCACTCTTGATGACACCTTGGCCCACGAAGCTTGACGCAGCCAACAGTGTTGGTACATCGAGAGGCTAAACATTAATATCAGCAACTCACAAGCGTTGATTTACAATGTCAACTCACATTGCCGAGGAATTCTGTGTTAAAGTATTGAACGATCGGACTACTGACTAGATACGTCCCTGGTAGGAAGTAAACGACAGCAGGATAAATCGTACTCGAGCCACAGTCAGGACCGCATCTAACGCCGTCGCTCACGGCTTTGTTAATAGCATCTGTATCTGTCGGATCGGAAGTCCAATTCGACCGCGGCATACAGTCGATCGACGCAGGGGCCAATTAGGGGCCCTATTTAGGATTATCGTAGTCAGCCTAACCTACGGTTAGAACCTCCTTTTTATACCTACTACACAGAAATTCATATAGTTAAATTAATCTCTTCGTTAACCTACGGTTCGAACTAATTCCTCTATAAAAGGGAAACCTATACTAATTAGTAATTAAATTCTACTATTATAAATTAGTAAGGTATCTTATTACGTAAAAAAGACGACTTCTTAATACTATATAGAATAAGAAATTCGTACTAATTAACCTTATAGAAATAATAAAAAAAGAGGCGATTCTTAAATACTATACGGAATTAAGTAATCGTAGCCCTTTACTACTTATGAGAGGTTAACGTCTACTATATTAAACTACGTTAATTAATAAAACCGCTTAAGTAACTAATATTTTACTATTATCTTAAGTAGCTTTTCTTACTAAATAACTTTACTATAGCCGGCCCGCGATTAGAAATTAACTAGCTAAATCGGTAGAAAGAATTACTAGCGAGTAATAATTACTTAATAATAATTAGGCTACGAAAAAGACTATTTAAAAAGATATAAAATAGGGTACCGAGGAGCTATAAAAAGAAAATCTCTAAAGTATCTAACCTTATTAAGTACGAGTAATAAGTAGTATTTTTAATAAGTCCTTAAGGCCTATAATCTTATAAGAAAAGGGGGGGGGGCTTAACTTTACTAACTATACTTAATAACCTATATAAATCCTTTATGAGCCGCTTAGTATTTATATTTAACTATTTTTATAAAATACTACTCTAGAGGAGGTAGGTTAAGGAAAAAAGCTATTTAGAAGTTATAGAGAGTACGAGGCTTAGGAGGCTAGAAATATATAAAATAATAAAAGTTAATAACTAATAAAGATTATAAGATTAATTACTATATTTTTTTATAGTAATATAAACGTTTATTATTATTATTAAAAAAAGGGAGCTACTAAAACTTACCCTTTTATACTAAATAAAAAAGAGGCCTTAGTAAGTACGATAGCTAGTAATCTAAAAGGGTAATAGTAATTATTAAAAATAATAAAAACGAGAATAGTAATAAGATAGTAAGAGGAAGTAAGAATCTCCTAGACCCTAATAAATTCGTTAGGTAGTAAAAACATAGGCTTATTATAACTAACGTACAGATTAAATATATCCTTATTAAGATTAAATACACTAGCGATTACTAATATAGGTATAGGCTAGAGCACGACCCCTAGCGAGTTAGTATAAAAAAGAAGAGAAAGAAACCCGATCCTAAATAAAATCCCGATCCTTTATAAATAAATAAATATTAACCCGGATTATTAAAAAACGTAGATATATAAGACCGCGGATTAGCTTAATAATAAGTAAATTAATATAGTATTAATTTATTTAACTAAGGTTTATAAAAAAAAGGGGCTATAAGGGTAACCCCTATTTTACGAGATCGTAAACGACCTTAGCTACTAGCTAAATAAATAGTTTATAAGAGTAAGCCTAGGAATTATAAAAGTAATTAATAGATTCCTCTATAGGTAAGGGGTATTACTAACGTAATTATAATTATAAGAACTATACAAAATCCTAGCTATAATAATTATAAAAGAGGAATTTATACTATAGAACTAGGTATAAGTTAATAAGGTATATAATCGTTTTAATAAATTTAAAAAAAGGGTAAATAACGTAAATTTCCTCCTTATAATTACTAATAGTAATCTATTATTATAAAAGGATATATAAAAATAAAATATAGTACTAGAAGTACGATAATTAATAATTCTGCCTATTTCGATCCATAGCTTATTACCGCTACTAATACGAAATTCGGTACTAATTAGCTAAAAAGAAAGGAGGTAGACGACTTAAAATTACTAACAATACGTAGCGACGTAGGGATTATATATAAATACTAAGAATCTAGTAGTAAATACGAAGCAATTTATAGACTTTAAAAAGATCTTTTTAAAAAAGAAATTATACTCTAAGGGGAAGTATAAGGTCTTATAAAAAACCTTAATAATATTTTATAATTACTATAAAAAAGTTAGGATTAGAGAATACTAGTACTATTTAATAATTAATATCGTACTTATAAGCAAAGTATTTAATTACTATTATAAAGTAGTACGTAATCTCGATCGGAATAATTTTCTTAGTATTATTAACGTAATCTAAAGCCGCTTCGAGACTTATAATAAGAATCTAGAGCTCCTATCTAAGCTACGAGTAATTTCTTTTATATTTATAGCTAGGATAATAAAGGGCAAATTATAAATAGAGATCCTTAAAAAGCTTATTAATCGAATTAATAAGCTAGTAAAAACCTAGCTAAATAAGGGAATAAACGAATAAAAAGTTAGCTATTTTTATACTATAATTTAACGCGTACTAAGAGTAAAAATAACCTTATACTAAGTACCTAAAGATTACGAGACGCTCTATTTAAAGCTAAGATCTAGCTTTAATATTAAAGTAAAAATACCGTACTAAACCTACCTCTAGGTATATAACGGCCCTTACTAATAGTACTAAGTTAATTAAACGTATAATAAGAAAGGGAAAAAAACTAGGTACGGTAATTACTAATAGGGAGGCCTAGATTCGTTAAATAAGTAGAGATTTAACCTACGAGTAAGGTAACGTAAAAAGTAGTACTTTATTTATAAAAAAGATAGATATTAATTAAGTAATTACTCTAAAAAAGAACGTGCTAAATTGTACGAAAAGTATAGAAAGTCGAGGGCAATAAAAAGTAAAACTAGCCCTAATCGATTTAACTAATTCCTCGTAATATATAAGGGTATATCTAGGGGTATAAAACCTAGTATAAGTAACTAAATTAACGGCCTAAAGTATCCGCTAAGAAACTTAAAAAATAAGGAAGACCTCACACCCTATACTAATAAATTAGATTATAATAAAATTAATAATATTAACTACTCTTTTTTCGCCCCGTTAACCTCTAGAGGATATATAAAAATAAATAAGTAAAAGGTAATAAAAGCTCTTAATAAGTAGGTTTTTATTTATAAATCGTAAGGAAAAGTCCCCTAGATAACGGGTATAAAGAGGGGCAAAGGGGGTAAATTATAATCCGGCCCGTTAAATCTAATAATACCGGATTTACCTCTCTTAATACTTAAAAAAAAATTAGGTACTAAGTAATTATAATAATAACTAGGGGGATCCTTTTTATACTACTTAAATTACTTAAACGCTAAGCTCGTCTAAGTATTTTATATAAATAAAAAGTATAGCTTAAAAACTTTCTAAGGGATTATCCTAGATACTAGGGTATTATAATAGTTAATAAGAAGAAAGGAGTAATTCTAGGCGCTATAGAGGATCGCGTTAGTAATACTTAATATATTAATAATAAGTATTATAAGGATTAGCTTTAGCTTAGGTAAAGAGATCGTTATACTAAGTACGGTAAAAGTAAAAACGTACTTTAGAACAATAACCTTCTATATTTTACTTATTAATACACTATTTCTATTATATCTAAAAAATATAGATCGACTAGGTATTATATTTAATAATACGAAGAATAAAATCTCTAGCGGTAAGTACTTTAAAATAGTTAAATAATAATAAGAGTATGCGTTTATAAAGCTTATTAATAATACGAAGTTAATTAATTACTTAATAAAAAGTAAGCTTAAATAATTATACTAAAGATTTAGCTACCTATTAGTTACGAGGCTATATAACCTCTTAAAGCGATTAAATAACGATAATATTAAAATAAGGGCGCTAAAGTAATTAATAAAAGTGTACTACTAATGCTAAATAAATGCGCAGAGCCTACGCAAGTTCAAATTCAAATTACGTAATAAGCTTAATTTTAATTAAGAAATTATTATTAATATTTTCTACTTAAATAGTCGGCTAGTCCTATACGTAATTAACGAAACTATATCTTTTTAAGTAAAGTAATTCCTTCGGAATCTATAAATAAAAATAGTATAAGTAACCTTACGAAAAAGCTAGATCGATATATATTAAGGACTACTAGACGGTATTAGAACCGACGCTAGTACTAGCTTTAAGTTAGTAAAATTTAGGGAAAATGCGACGGCCTACGGTATATAGCTAAAAGTCGTACTTATTAAAGCGCACTATAGTATTAAAAAGGTAAAAAAGGTATACTAATAGCTTAAAAGGGTATTTAAAATTATTAAAAAAGAAAATCTAGATTCTATTAATAATAAATACCTCTAGATAGTACTTAAATACTATAACGATACTATAGGGCCTAACGGGCTCATACTAACGCTTCTCGTATTTAGAGCATATCTAAGAACGACCTCAGCCTCGCTACTATTACTAAACATAAGCTAACGAGCCTAAGCAATCGAAAAAGAAATACGGGCACTGCACGAGGTAAGCATAAAAAGGCAAGTTAATAAGGTAATTACTACGTATAATAAGCCTAATATAAGGGGTAATTTAGATATATTACTAAATTCGGATATATAAGTATAGTATAAAATTACTTAATAATAGGCTAGTTTATATAAATTAATCTCTATTAATAAGCGATTTTATATAATTACGAGGGATCGTAACTAACCCCTCGAGGTATTAATTATAGTAATAAAACTATATTATATAGATCCTAGCGAGGTAATTTCTAACTTATAAAAAAAAACAGAGCTAGAAGAAACTATATAACCCGTAGTAGAGGTATAAAAAATCATCCTTAATAAAATCGTTATAATAGTACTAATAAATAATAAGAAAAAGGAAATTACTAAAAAGGTACTAATACTACTAGCAAAACGTTATAAAAGACCACGATAGTAAGTACTAATATAGTAATTTATTACTAATAACAAGGTAATTAACACCTTTTATATAATAAAAAAAAAGCCGATTTCGAGCTAGTAGTTAAACTACGTAAGGAAAACGTAATTATAACTACTAAAAAGCTATATAAAGAATTAGATCTAATCGAAATAGATACTCTTTATAATCGAGGGGTTTATTAATTTATCCTCTACGACCTAAAAAAGTATATAAACCTATATATATTTAAATTATAAATAGTTCGTAAAATTAAAGAAAAAGGAACACCCTAACCGTATAAGAAGTCTAAATACGTAATTCAGGGGTATAGTAACGTTAAAAAGGTAACGCTACTTACACAATCGCCCACAATATAGCACTATAGCTAACGATTAATAATAACACTAATAGCATCGTTACGAAAAAAGGGGTACGAGATTTAGAGCCGTAATATTACCTAGGCGTACACCCAATCGGCCACAGGGCTCATAAGGAAAATCCTAGCCTATCTACTAAAAAAAATAGTTAGTAAGTACTTAAAAAGCACGATTATTAAAGTACTTAAACTACTATATAGGCTCGCAAAATCGGGCACTTATTAATAAGCTACTTATTATAACTTTTATATTAATTAATTATTAATAATTATATCTACGTACAACCTATGCTTACTAATCTCTAAGTACGTAGGTAACTAATTTAAAATTATTAAAATATAAACTAATAATATATTAGGCTTATTTAATATTAACTTTATAAAAAAAGAGGATAAGAAGTTATAAAAAACGGGCTTTATAATAAAACCAAAAGAGGTCCTTATAATAAATAACTTATTAATATTTAATAATAAGATTTTTATAATCGAGGGGAAAACCGTCGTCTTTTAGTAAAAGGGGCAAAATAAGAAAATTAGCCTCGTTAATCCGAACGTAATTAATATTAAAAAATAATATAAAACTAAGCTTATATAAGGGGTATATATTACGAGTATATACTAACCCGAGGTAACTTTTAACTATACTAAAGTAGCGTAGGCTATAGAGCTAAACGAATAAGATATTTAAGTACTTAATAAGCGGCTTAAATAGTAGTACTTAAATCTCGATCGAGGTCTTATTTACTACCTAATTAACCTTACGGCTAGTAAGCTTTATATATTCGTAAATAGCTTATTTATAAATAATAAAAACCTTATTTTATAATTAGAGTATATTATTATTCTTATTAATAAGAGTATAAATAAGAGCAAATTTATAATATATAATAATATAATCTACTACTTATTAACTAAAAATAAATAAGTAACGAGAAGTATACTAGCGTTAGAAGTTTATAGCATAGTTAACGGAGTTAACCTCGCCTACGTAATTTTAATAATACTAAAGAAAATTACTAATTAACTTAGCTTTTTACTAATCCCAACGGTCGTTTATACGGATTCTTACTTACTATATAAATATCTTATTAAATTAGGAACTATTAAAGAAAAGAAGCTTATAATTAATATTATAACCCTTAGGTAATTGTATAAAAAGTACAAAATCCTCGAGATTTATTAAATTAATAATAATAATAACCTTACTAACGCTTTTATAAAAATAGTACTTAATAAGGGGTTAGAGCAATTTATAAGTAGTAAAAAAGTTAATATATAAATAAAAAGATAAATTATATAAAAAGAATAGAGAAAAAAAAAAAGGAAATAACTTAATAAACGGGCCCGAGGTTAAATTATACCTCTAACCGTAATAATTAAATTAATAAAAAAAAAAGAAAGTTAGTATTAGATTAAAAGTTTAATTCGACTGCGGTATATAGTCAATCGACGTAGGGGCTAATTAGGGGCCCTATTTAGGATTATCGTAGTTAGCCTAACCTACGGTTAGAACCTCCTTTTTATACCTACTACGCAGAAATTCATATAGTTAAATTAATCTCTTCGTCAACCCACGGTTCGAACCAATTCCCCTATAAGAGGGAAACCTACAGTATTATCTGTCACACCATCGCCTTTTGCGCCATAATCTTTCACGTTTCTCCAAACCTACGTAAATTCAATATTTTCAGTCTCTCTGATAATGATTTAGTTAAGAATTACACTCACTTTGTAACCGCTAGGAGCGAAGGGACTGGTTCCGGATGAGCCCATGCTGACCATCCACCACTCCTCGGCACGCTTGCTCAGTTTGTCATCTCCGTATACCAAAAGCCGCCCTTCGGGAGTTTTGAGCGACTCTGGAGTATTAGTATCATTTGTCTTGTGTACATACTTCTCTCTTATAGCTTTAGCCACCTCGCTATGGTTTCCCTTAGGAACTTGAGGCGTAGACTCTGCCAGAACTTTGGCAGCCTCGGCTAGCTCAGGGGAGATAGAGAAATTTGGAGCGGAGATCTCGGCACTGCTATTGTTCTGGCTTTAACGCCTTCTCAACGTAGTATCATTACTGATCACGGCAGGCGCATCCAAAGCCGGGGCAAGACTCGGTGTCTTAGAGCCAGAATAAAACTCATACTTATTAAAGTGTGGATTCTCGACTCTGGCTTTGTTAAGAAGCTTAAGAGCAGCGAGTGCTTCCTCTACAATGTTCGCGGCACTGGAGTTCTTGTTGTCGGCGCGAGCATGCAGGTGAGCATAGTTATGATGCGAGTGCTGATGACCCGAGACAGTTGTTACAAGACATGCGAAAAGAGTGACTAAGAATAGCAGGCTGCTCATCAGGACGTTGAGACGACCCATCGTGCTTGACTTTGCAGGTTTCGACGAACCTGGTGAAATTCAACGAGGCATGCGTGTGAGAAAGACAGAATGTCACAAACTCAAGGTGATTCCAGTTATCATCTATACCAAGCGCTGTTCAGTAAGACTCCATCCTGTCATGAGACCGATAATTGAATGTCTCATTTCCGGAGTCACCCGTCGTTGCATATGCACTTAGACCCTTACTTAACCAAAGTCCCAAACACAGTTGGTCTCCCCGCCATGACCCTTGGGCTGTGGAGTGGGAAGCAAGAAGAATAATAAGCTTACGTGCTTGGCGAGGAGCACGGGCAGGACAAGGGTGTTCGTTTTTGTGAGTTCATGATCGTTCTGACCCTACGATAATGGCTTGCACTGGGGTATGCAGTTTGTTGGCTATGCTTAACAGTAAGCCCATACGTCCACTCTCCACACCTATCTCTAGTCCTAATGAGATCATTCTTCCGATTGACCACATTCCTGTGTAAATGAAGAAGTTTAGAATACCATAATTTCCTGCAGGTCCTGATGGGCAATCAGCACTAATGCAAGGGCTTCCGGAGTCCTCTCCGATGGAAAATGGTGGGTCGTGGCAAATATGTCCTCGCAGCGGCCGCTAGGCAGCCATTGTGAGAGAGTAATATCTTATACGGAGTGCTGGATTCCGGAAAGAGGCGGAGACACACCGTCAAGGATACAATCCTCGACAGTCATCAGGCGACGAAATGCCAAATCGAACGCGCATGGATGGGTTGCATCGCACTTGACCCGGTCTGCAAGGTACAGCCGGCAATCTCTCCTCTTTGAGATCGGTCGGTCCGCTCCGGGATAGCCAAGCCGGCTCGCGAGGAAACAAGCTTATGTCTCGACTGAAGAAAGAATTCCTCTCACAAATCATCGACCTTGGCGAGTTGATGAGCATGGGGCATATCACGGTTGACGGATTGCCATCCTGGATAATGGGGCGCGCTATTCAGGGTCCTGAACCCTGATTTCTTCGGACTTTCACTTGCTCCCGTGATTGTTCGTACATTCTGATCAGTAATATACTTAATGAGCTGACCCTTCATTGCCGTTGGATCTCCTGTGATGCAAGTATCAAAGAGGGTGGACACGCTTCGTTCAGGCACCCGCATACTCAAGCAAGACTATAGACTTTCCTGGCTCGCCATGGGTACTGCTTGAAGGAAGCACCGCGTGATTGTGGACTATGCCTGAAGCACCTCGTCTTCCAGTTTCGATCAAAGTCCGTCAGTCAATCTCCGAAGATTGAGTTTGAGTCACTCGAGGCAGCGAAAAATGAGCTGGAGAAGCTATTCGTAGTAGCGAAAACAGCGATGTCGCCCGTTTCCAATGCACTCCCACTCTTACGCAGGCCCCTGAAGACTGAATATGAAGTTATCGAGTCTATCTCGGAATAACAAGGGTATGAAATATGATGAATCGAGGGGCCGAGTATCGTGTGATGTGTGGTGCCCTCGCCCGCTGAAGTATTACATTGGCTTGCTTCCTGTTGAGAGTGCACTTCTTCACTTTTGCGCTCTGTCTTTCCAGCTTCCACACCCAACTAATCAGGTCTTCACCGTCTCGATCGAGCAGGTTTAGCATGATGGTGTCTTCGAGGAGTTTCTTCACTCTAATTCTCTTAACCTTCTTTTCATGCCTGCTCGCAAGTGCCAACGCTCAGGATGGTACCGAGTGTAGCGCATCTCTACCATGCAAGGTTGGATGTTGCAGTAAATTCGGCTTCTGTGGTTTCGGAGCTGATTGTAAGCTCAAATTCAGAGTGTCTCCTTCTTCGCCGGATTACTGAGTACTGATGCACGGCTCAGACTGCAGCAAATCCGTCTGCACTAACAACTGCGATCGCAAAGCAGAATGCGACCTTGGTGGCTTTGGCAAAGACTACGTCAACAAGACAACATGCCCGCTGAACGTGAGTGTAGTCCTTTTTATACCAAACAGCTCTCCACTGACCATGTGCTTCATCAAAGGTTTGCTGCTCCAAGCACGGTTTCTGCGGAACCACTGAAGAGTTCTGTGGTAACAAGAAGGTCAGCAGGCCTAGCTGTACCGTTGACAAGAGCAGCAAGTTCAAGCGTGTCGTGGGATACTATGAGACATGGTCTGCCTCGCGATCTTGCAACCGCTTCTACCCAGAGCAAATTCCTCGTGGCGTTTATTCTCACATTGTCGGATTGGAAGTCCAATGAGGGGCCCTATTTACAATTACTATAAACTACTTAACCTACGGTTAAAACCTCCTTTTTATACCTTACGTAGTATATTAGAATAGTTTAATTAACCTACTTTATTAACCTACGGTTTAAACTAATTAACTACTATCCTTATAATAGTAATACTAATACTAATTAATAATTAATTTCTACTATTATAAATTAGTAAGGTATTTTATATAAAAAACGACCTCTTTAAATAGAACGTAATAAGAGAATCGTACTACTTAACTTTATAGAAAATAAGTAATAAAATATAAAATCTTTATAATAAAATAAAGTAAAAGAATCGTAGCCTTTAATTACTTATAAAAGGCCGACGTTTGTTATATTAAAATAACCCCGGATAATTAATAAAAATATTGAGGTAACGGAGCTACTGTTATTAACTTTATATAATCCTTATTTATTAATTAACTTATCTACGGCCGGCCTACGATTAGAAAATTAATTAATTAATTAATAAAAAGAACTACTTACGTAATTACTTACTTAATTAATTAGTACTATAAACGAGCTTAAAAAATATAATATAAAAAAATACTGCGCGACTAAAAAAAAAGGTTTTTAAATATAGTACCCTTAGTAAGCGTAGTAAGAAGTATAAGAGCTATAAGGCTAAGAGATCTATAGCTTATAGAAAAACCCCCCTACGAAGGTCTTATAAATATAAACTCGAAAACTTAAATAATCTCCTCGTAGCCCTCTTAACTACCCTCTAGATATTACTTAAGAATATAGTATAGAGGACAGTATAATAAAAAAAGAGAAGATTTAAAAATTATAATAGTAACGATTTACGAGTTATAAGTCTTACGAGTACTAGAGGTTAA
Organism: Colletotrichum cuscutae; assembly: GCA_030869315.1. NCBI lineage: Eukaryota > Fungi > Ascomycota > Sordariomycetes > Glomerellales > Glomerellaceae > Colletotrichum > Colletotrichum cuscutae. The sequence continues at coordinate 267,576 of MPDP01000258.1, forward strand.
TTTAATAAAGAGGCTACTACCCTTAATAAGATCCTCTTATAGCTTCTTATTAAAATTATAATTATTATAATAAAAAAAAAGAACTGTTTAGAGGACTACTAAGGAGCTCTTTTATATATTACTAACTCCTAACATAAATTACTATTTTTAAAAAAGTAAAAAGTAAATTACTAATTAGTAATAATCTATTTAACGAACGTATACGCTTCTTAAGTTTTAACTTAAAAAAGAAATACTACGTAGTTAAGACGTCGTTAAGTTATTTATAAATTTATTTTTAATATTAATTAATTAAGTAATTGGAAAAAGATTACTAAAATAGTATTTAATTAAGAAGACTAAGAGTAAATAGTAACGAGGCTCGGTATAAAGAGATAAGAAAAAGTAAAAAGGTCTTAGACCTTAATAAATTTAACGACTAATAATAATACGCTATTATTAAAATTAATAAGTAGTTTTAAAACGACCTTATTAAAATTAAATATATTAGTTATTATAAATCGAAGTACGAGTTAGAGAATAATAAGGAGCGAGTTAGTATATAATTAAAAAAGAGGACTTCTCATACTATATAAATAAATAAAAATTAAACTAGAATATTAAAAAAAGTAGGTATATAAAGATTTTAATAATCTTAATAATAAGTAAATTAATATAGTATTAGTCTATTTTATAAAGATTTATATTTAAAAAGGGCTCGAGGGGTAACTTCTATTTTACGAAATTACTAACGACCTAGGTAATTAAAAAAATAAATAGTTTATAAGCGCTAATCCGAACGTTATAAAGAGGGTTATTAAATTCCTCTATTATTAAAGTGTTTTATTAGCCTAGGTAATAGAACGAAGAGCTTATAAAACGCTTATTATAATAGTTATTACTAATAAATTTACGCCCTAGGATTAGAATTAAATTAACTAAGTAATATTAAAATATAACGAATTTAGTAAAAGGGTAAACTAACTAGAGTTTTTTATTAAAGCTTACTAATAATAATATATTAGTACTTATTATAATAGGGACTACGGAGACTACTTATAAGGGGTAATTACTAATAATCTTACTAATTTTAATTACTAACTTAATAACGTTATTAATACGTAGCTTGCTCTTTATTAGTTAAAAAGGGATGAAATTAACTATATAGGGTTAATATAGTTACTTTAACCCACGAGAGATACGTAAAGAGACCGACCTAATAGTTATTATTATAAAGTAATTTACTAGTTGTGAACTTTGCAGGAGGGAAAGTTGAAAAGTTAGAAAATCTAAAAAAATAGTCCAGCGAGACAGTGTGAGTATCCACTAATACCGTGTATTAATACTGTGTAAATAATACCGAGAACCGCCCGAGCAGCTAGCAAAGGCAGAATATATAAATAAATAAAGTAATTTACCGACTTTAGTTTAAAAAGAAATTATACTCAGGAAGGAAATACGAGGTTTTATAAAAAACCCTTACGATATTTTATAATTATTATAAAAAAGTTAGAATCCTAGAGTAATAATATTACTTAGTAATTAATATCGTGCTAATTAGTAAGGCTATGGATTATTACCAAGTAATACGTATTATTAATTAAACTAACTTCTTAAGTATTATTAACGTAATTCGAAGTTACTTCGAGATTTAAAATAGGAGTTCAGAGCTTCTATCCGAGCTAAGGGCGTTATTATTTAGATCTATTATTAGAATAATAAAAGGAAAATCGAGGCTAGAGATTTTTAAAAAACTTATTAATCGTATTAATAAGCTAATAAAAACGTAACTAAATAAGGGGATAAATAAGTAAAAAGTAGGGTATTTTTATATTACTATATAGCGAATCTTAGAAGTAAAAGTAACTCTATATTAACTATTTAAGTATTATAAAACCCTTTGTTTAAAGCTAAGATCTAGCTTTAATATCGAGGCTAGGATGCCCCGCTAAACGTACTTATAATTTTATAACGGCCTTTATTAATAATATTAAATTAACTATATATATAAAGGTAAGGGGAGAAATACTAAGTACGGTAGCTACTAGGCTAGAGAAATAGACTCTTTAGCTAGCCGCTAGTTTAATTTAAAATAGAAGTAATAAAAAAGGAAGTATTTTATATATATATAAAAAACGGCTATTAATTAAGTAATTACTCTAAGGAAGAACGTACTAAATTATATAAATAATATAAAAATCGAGAATAGTAAATAGTAAAACTAGCCCTTATTAATTTAATTAATTCCTTATTATATATAAGGGCAGATCTAGAGGTATAGAACTTAGTAAAAGTATAATTAACGACTTAAAAGATCCGTATATAATAAGAGACTCGGAAAATAAAAGAAATCTTATTTTTTATACTAATAAATTAGATTTTAATAAAATCGACGAGATTAACTACTCTTTTTTTATCCCATTAGCTTTTAGAGGATATACGAGGCTAAATAAATAAAAAGTAATAAAAACTCTTAATAAGTAGGCTTTTATATATAGATAGTAAGAGAAGATCCCTTAGATAATAAATATAAATAAATAGATAAATCTAATAGTACCGAATTCTATTTTATTAATATTTAAAAAAAGAATTAGTACTTTTTTTAATAACTAAAAAGAAATATAGTATTAAGTAATTCTAGAGGTATCTAGAGGGGTCCTTTTTATACCCCCTAAATTACTCGAACGCTAAGCTTATATAAGTATTTTACGTTAATAAATAATACGGCCTAAATATTTTCTAAGGGATTATCCTAAATATAGGGGTATTATAATAGTTAATTAAAAATAAGGAGTAATTTTATATATTTAAAAAAATATCCCTATTTACGTTAAATATATTAATAGTAAGTATTATAAAGATTAGCCTTGGCATAAGTAAGGAAATATATGCTCTAAGTATAGTAGAAGTTAATATACGCTTAGGTATAATAGTTTTTTATATTCTACTTATTAATATACTATTTTTACTATACCTAAAGAATATAGACTAGTTAAGTATCGTATTGAATAATATAAGAAATAAACTATTAAATAATAAGTAGTTTATACTTATTCAAAAGCAATAGGGGTATACATTTATAAAGCTCAAATTAAACGTTAAATTTATTAACTATTTTATAAAAAGCGAGCTTAAGTAATTATATAGGCGCTTTAGTTACTCGTTATTTATAAAGCTATATAACCTTTTTAAATAATTAGAGAACGATATAAAAATAAGAGCTTTAGAATACTTAATAAAAATATATTACTAATACTAAATAAACGTCTAAAGCCCACATAAACTTAAGTTTAAATTATATAACGAGCTTAACCTTAACTAAAAAATTAATATTAATATTTTTTATTTAAATAATTACTTAGTACTATATATTCTTAACGAGGCTATATTATCTTAAAAAGGTTAATTCTTTAGAGATCTATTTACTAAGATTATTTAGTTAACGCTAAAAAGAGCGTAAATTAATATATACTAAGAGTTACTAAATAAGATTAGAACTAATATAAGTATAAGTTTTAAATTAGTAAAGTTTAGAAATAATATTATTACGTATAATATCTAGCTAAAAATCGTATTCATAGAAGTATATTATAGTATAAGTAAGGTAAAAAGAGCTCATTAATAGTTAAAAAAAGCGTTTAAAATTATTTATAATAAGTACCCTAATATTATAAATAAAAAGTATTTTTAAATAGCTTTTAAGTATTATAATAATATTATAAGCCTAAAGGGGCTAGTTCCGACGCTTCTCGTATTCGGAGTATACCCGAGGATAATCATAACCTCGTTACTATTACTAAAGATAGCTTAGCGAGCTTAAGTAATTAATAAAATAATAGAAGTACTTCGTAAAACGAATATAAAGAGGCGGGTTAATATAGTAGTAACCGCTTATAATAGGCTAAATATAAGCCTTAATTTTAATATATTATTAAATTTAGATATTAAAATATAAAGGGAAATTATTAAATAGTAATTAGGCTTATATAATTTAATCTTAGTTAATAAACGTTTATATATCGTTACTAAAGATCGAGACTAACTACTTAAAGTATTAATTATAGTAGTATAACTATACTATACTAATCTTAATAAAAGAATATTAGTTTAATCAAAAGAAGAAGAGCTAGGAGAATCCCCTTAATAACTTAGAAAAGAGCGAGAAATTGATTTTAATAAAGTTATTATAGTAAAATAAATAAACGATAATAGTAAAAAGAAATAATACTTATATTACTAAGATATATAAAAGACCTAGTTAAAAAGTACTATTATAATAATTTATTACTAATAACGTTATAATTAATATATTTTATATAATAAAAAAAAAGGCTAATTTTATACTCATAACCTAATTATAAAAAGAAGGTATAATTATAATAACTAAGAGACCCTTTAAGAGATTAGACTTAGTAAAAGTAAAGATATTTTATAATCGAGGGGTTTATTAATTTATTTTTTACGATCTAGTTAAATACGTAAATCTACGTATTTATAAATCGTATATAGTTTAAGAAATAAAAAAGAAGGGTACTTTATAACTATTCAAGAAATTAAAATACGCTATATAAAAATATAATAACGTTAAAAAAGTAACGATATATACTTAGTTACCTACGGTTTAATACTATAGCTAGCACTTGATAATAGTACTAATAATATTATTATAACAAAAGGGGTACTAAATTTAGAGTCGTAATATTATATAAGCGTATACCTAATTAGTAACTAGGCTTATGAGGAAAGTCCTCGCTTATTTCTCAAAAGAAATGATTAATAAGTACTTAGAAAGTACGATTATCGAAGTACTTAAGCTATTATACGGCCTTATTAAATCGGGTACTTATTAATAAGTAATATACTACGACTTTTATATTAACTAATTATTAATAGTTATATTAATATACGATCCTTATTTTTTAATTTTTATATATATAAACGACCCCTTTAGTATTATAAAGATATAGATAGATAATACCCTAGGTTTATTAAATATAAAGTTTATAAAAAAGGAGAATAAGGAGCTTTATAAAGCTAAATTTATAGCTAAAATAAAAGAGATCCTTATTATTAAAGTCCTTATTAATATTTAATAAAGGGATTTTAATAATTAAAAAAGATAATATAGTATTTTAATAAAAAGAGTAAAGTAAAAGATTTACTCTTTTTAAGTTAAAATTACTTAATCATAAAAAGTAATATAAGGCTAAGCTTGCCTAAGGGGCCTATATTATAAGTATTTAATAACCCGAGGCTATTTTTAATTACGCTAGAGCTACGTAAGCTATAAAGCTTATAAAAAGCGATTTTAACGTTTTTAATTATTAGTTATAGTAATAATAAAAAAACTATACCTAGGGTCTCGTTTATTAACTTATTAAGCTCGCCTTAATAAGGCTTTACGTGTTTATTAATAAGTTATTTATAAATAATAACGACTTAACTTTATAGTTAGGGTATATTATTATCCTCATTAATAAGAACCTCGGCGAGGATAAATTTATAATTTAGGGTAATATTATCTATTATTTATTAATAAAAAGTAAACGAGTTATACGTAGCGTACTTATATTTAAAGTTTATAATATAATTGATAGTATTAACCTTACTTACGTAATTTTAATTATACTCAAGAGGATTCTAAATCGACTTAACTTTTTTATAATCCTTACGATCGTTTATACTAATTCGTACTTATTATATAAGTACTTTATTAAGCTAAGTATTACGAAAAAGAAGAGGTTTATAATCGATATTATAGCCCTTAGGTAGTCGTATAAATAACGAAAGATCCTCGAGATTTATTAAATTAATAGCGATAATAACCTCGCTAATACTTTTATAAAAGTAGTACTTAATAAAGGGTTAGAGTAGTTTATTAGTAAAAAAAGGGTAATAATATAAATAAAAAAATAGGTTATATAAAAAGAATAAAAAAAAAGAATAAAAGAAAACGACTTAATAAATAGGCCCGAGGTTAAATTAAACCTTTAATTATAGTAATAATAATAATAATAGTTAAATTAATAAAAAAAGAGAAAGTTAATATTAAATTAAAAGTCTAATTTAACCTTAGTATATAGCTAAGGCTATATAAGGGCTAATAAGGGGCCTTATTTACGATTACTATAAACTACCTAACCTATAGTTAGAACCTCTTTTTTATACCTTATGTAGTATATTAAAATAGTTTAATTAACTTACTTCGTTAACCTACGGTTCGAACTAATTGACTACTATCCTTGTGATAGTGATACTAACACATATTAACATTGCCTTTGCCAGCATCAATCCCACGACTTTTGAGATTGTGCCTGCCAAGAAGGAAGACCTCGAGATGTACAAGCGAGTCTCTGCTCTCAAAGCCAAGGACCCCAATCTCAAAGTTCTGATTGCTGTTGGCAGCTGGACATTCAATGACCCAGGTCCAACTGCGACGACTTTCTCGGATATTGCGAGGTCTGCTAGTGCCCAGAAGAAGTTCTTCGATTCCACGATCAAGATGTTGGAAACCTATGACTTGGTAAGTGAAAACACTGTGCCAATATGGCGCATACAACAGAGCATTTCATTAACATCGATGCTACTTTGCAGGATGGCATTGATCTTGATTGGGAATATCCCGAGGCCGACGATCGAAGCGGACGACCTGAGGACTTTGCCAACTTTCCGAAATTCATGAAAAGTCTGAAAGCAGCTTTGAAGAAATACGAAGTTAGCATCACACTTCCGGCCTCTTATTGTGAGCTAACCTTGAGCCCTCTTCACTTTGCCAACGATGTCTAACCATCTTCCTCAGGGTACCTCCAGCATTTTGATCTCAAGGCTCTCTCCCCGCACGTGGACTTCTTCAACATGATGACCTATGACTTCCATGGTGTATGGGATAAGCCGAACGAGTTGTGAGTGTCTTCTCCAAAGGCGTCATTTGTCATCGGACTATGATTGCGCAGTACAATGGCTAATGTCGGCTGGAACAGTGTTGGACCATACTTGAACAGCCATACGAACCTGACTGAGATCAAGGGGGGTCTTGATCTCCTCTGGCGCAATGGTGTAGACAAGGACAAAGTCACGCTAGGCCTCGCCTTCTATGGACGCGGTTTCATCGCTAGCAGTTCTTCCTGCATGTCTCCCGGGCGTACATACGAGTCGGGAACGTACGCTCAAGCCTGCAGCGCCGAAGTTGGCGTCGCCCTAAACTCAGAGATTGACCAGCTCGTTTCTGAGCAGGGGGCCAAGGCAACACTGAACAAAGATGCTGCCGTTAAGATTGTCACCTGGGGCGGCAACAACTGGCTCACCTTCGACGATGAGGAGACTCTTCGTCTCAAAGCGGACTACGCTCGCAGTCTATGCCTCGGCGGTGTCATGGTTTGGGCCATCTCACACGACACCAGAGCAGGAAAATACTCGATGGCTCTGTCTCGCGTCGCTCCTAGACTATTCACTTCTGAGATGGCTACGGAAGAAGACGACGGTTATGTCACCGATGTTGAAGAGCACAAACAATGTCGATGGACCAATTGCGATGAAAATTGCCCTTCAGACTGGACTCGTATGATGCGAAGTGGCCCAGGTGCAGGGAAGAACGAGTACATGGTCAGTGGGGCAGGCTGCGGTGGCCGTGGAGAGCAGTGAGTTGCTGAATTTGCATTAATGGCGACTGCGATAGTAAGTATGCTACTTTCCCTGTTGACGGTTAAGTTATCTGACGCTCGTCTCTTAGGTGGTAAATCCTAACCATTTTGATGAATGGTTCAAGACTACACTTGAGAAGATGAAGGAAGTCACTCAGGAAGTTGGCAACCAATGGCTCCCCGAGTTGGCTCGCAACCCTGCCGTTACTGGCAACGTCGTTGACAATTCCATACACCGGAACTTGGTGAATGCCTTCAACAGTCTTGAAGATATTGATACCACCGGATTCTTTCCTTGAATCTGCAGTAGAGTGACTTGTCTGCTCCGGAACTGCTTTCATACAAGGCAAAGACTACTCTTGCAGTCAATCTATCTTCCAGGAAGAGAGGTGGCTCTCATTCGGCGGAAACGTACGCAGGACCGAATTGACTCCTTGAGAATACCTTCGTTTGAATAATGTAAAAATATCATTCCTACATCCTTTGTAAAGCTTTGAATGGCGCCTGGACGTGCTATTCATTGACGTGGTGGAAAAATTCTCGTCTAGCTGTCGTTCAACTTCACGAGATCTGCTACCGCTGGGTGTACCACTTCTTCCCAGACCCTTCGGGTATATCGACGCGATCGAAGGTCCAATTATCACTGGAAGATCTTTCAACCTTTTCGAACCATGCATCCGCTAGGTCATGCGGGCTAAGCCTCATCCAGCCGTCGTAGTTATCTTTATCTTCAGTACCGCTGGACCGTCGCACTGCTAGCGAGTCGACGAGCCAAACGTGGACACCGGCCCAGATATGGTTGCGGGCCTAATAGGTTGTCAGCTCAGCGGACCTTGACAAAAACATTGAACAGAGACGACTTACTCTTCTCTCTGCGCGAGGCACGAGTTCTGTCGACGGCAGGTCGTCGGGAAGGGCAGCTAGAGATCGCACGGAGGCCTCGTCGATAACGAGAAAGTCGCAGAATCTTGGGCTTTCTCCTAGGCCGGAACTGATGTCACCAATTGCACCGCGACGCCACTCCTCAAATACCTGCGTGAGTGTCTGGACAGTCTCTTGGCTTGCGATGGAAAGGTCAGGAACCTTGAGCTTCTCAGATTCCTTGTCCTCGACGACCTCGAGAATGAACCGGCGTGCAAGTTCCTCGTTGACCTCACCGTCGGGCTTGTTCATCACGAGACGGTTAGCGTGGATGAAGTACTGAGTAACCCATCGATTGAGTTTGTCCATCGCGATCGGCCAGAGAGTGTTGGACTCTTGTGAGTATGCAGTGCGCAGGACTGTCCCAACAAGTCAGCCGCCAGCGTCATCGGTAATCGAAAAGGTCAGGATGGGTGGGCATGGAAAGTCGTGAGCACTTACCCGTATAACCCCAGGATCCCGCAGCGTATGTGATGCCTGACTGTTCGCACCTGAACATGGAGGTGAAAAGCTCCTCCACCCTTACCATGGCTTGGCCATCCTTGTCGCGATTCTCCCTTCCTCCGCGATACTTGTAGAACCTCGGATCTGGGGAAGGGAAAGTCTGTTGGATTGACATTTTGATAAGTTGAGCCTCGATGAGTGAAAACAAATTTCCTTCGAATGGGCTTTGTGCGATCTCAAAGGCGTTGATGTGAATGAGGCGCCGTGACGGGTATTATGAGATGGGCACGAGATGTGTGTAAGATGTTCGGGAGTGGTTCGGATGAATGAGTTTAGCTGTCACGAATAAGCCTGGAATATGCAATTGAAGGGGTAGAACCGGAACCCTTGTTCTCAATGTCAGATTGCCATCAGGGAAGGGTCTCTCATTCACCTAAATAAGCGCCGGCGATGAATGCCTCTTCAAGACAAAATCCATGCATTCACACTCCCAGCCATAGCTAACAGACATGGAGTGATACTGGAGCTCATTCGCACACCTAGCGACTCTTGACTTTGCACCTCCTCTGTGAATTGACCCACAACGTTGCCCTTCGGCCAGTATTCGCACACAAGATACCACTGGCCGTCGCCACATAACTTGCGGCCGCATCCGACATCCGTCGTGTCCTTCCATACAAGCTGTGTAAAATGACCCGTTTCCTCGTCAAATTCTCCCTTCTTGAAATTGTAGTCGTCGCGCTCTTCGCCCCACGCCTCGACGCTCGCCGTTGTGTTGGGGTATCCCTTGGCCAAGTTCTCGCCGTAGGGACCGCCCGAGTGTTCAAAGTCGCAGCTGTCGCCCGACATGTCGTCAAGGTAGTCGGTGGCGAATTCGGCGAGCGTTTCATTCCACGTTACGAAGGACGCATTGTGCTCGCCGCGATAGAAATTGGTGCTGTTGAGGACTGCCGAGGTGAATGTGTTGTCTGATGTCCACTGTGGCTCTGCCGTTGGGCTTGGGGGCGCTTCAGTGATTGTTGTCACTACTGTCTGGGCGGAGACTAGAGTGTGTAGAAGGGCGAGGGCGAGTGTTTCTGTGAGATGCATTGCTTCAATTGAGTGAATCTCAGTGTGATGTTATCCGTGCTGGTAAATTCTGACTTGGTTATGCGCATCAACTATGTAAGATGTGGTGACGCTTGAATCGAGTGAAATACTCCTAACCTCCTCCAAGTCTCCCAGGTTGGCATCTCATGATGATTATAAGAGACCATCATGAGGTGTACTCGCGAAGAGACCGACCATCATGACATGGCTGGCTTATTGGACGCGGAAGCTGCAAAACCAGGTTTGCGCCCATGACCCTGAGTTCCCAGCCAGTCATCAGGCCTCTCGGCGCGTGGGATGACGCAGTCTGGCCAACTTTGGGGGTATTCCAAGTCCACCCTGGACTGCAGGGTGCTGACAACCACCTCTGGGCAAGCCAATGATGGATGTTCTTGGGGGCCCTTGGCAACTCGAGAGCTTTCGAGCACATGCATGTTCATCCGTGCTTGGGCGACACCTGTGGCTGTGGCTCAGCCTACTGTGCTGATATTTCAGACCGAACCAGTCGGTCCTCCACCCCATACTCTCAACTCTTTTCCCCGCGCTTCGTCCATATGAGAGGGAGTGACAAGATTGCTTAAATCGCGAGATTGGTTTGAAGATCTGGGTTTCTTGATGAGCTTAACTGAAGGTTTGTTTGATTCGTATCTAGTGATCATCTGAGCAGACAACCTTGAAGAGTTGCAGTCTAATGGGTGGTCAGGACCTGTAGGTAAAATCTCACAGCGACTGCCGCCTGGAAACACGCCTGATATTGTGCTGCTACTGCTGGGTGTGTGATTGAGGTGCTGCTGTATGATCTAAGCAAGCCTTGCTGGGCTTACCGACAGCTCACCTTTCCGCAACCTTCTCTTCACCTTGCAGTAGGGTGCCAAAAGTTCGTGTACACCCTCCCAGTGCGTCACCTATAGCCCACTAACTACGTCTCTCTATTATTATATATATCTTCTTAACTTAGGTATAAATAATATAATTTAAAAGTTTTATAAAATACTTAGGTATATAAAGTATATAAAACTATCTTTTATATATTTTACAATACGTTATACTAGTACTTTATAACAAAATATAAAAATAGAATATAAAACAAAAAAGAATTTGCTAAGAAGTACAGTGCTACTCGCACTTAAAAGGCCCTATAATCTACTATAATACAAATCTCTTAGAACCTATTTTTAGAAAATTTATTTAACGCTTTTGTAATTTAGTAAAATATAATATAACTTAAATATATACTAATATAATAACTAATTAGTTATATAGTAATTTCTGATTTCTTTTTTTTATTATATTTAAGTTTTTATTCGCTGTTGAAAAGTAGTACTTTTGCGGGATACTGTGCGCTGCACACGAACTTTCGACACCCCACTGTACTAGGGCGCGGGAGGTTCGAGAGTACCAGTAATTGTGACAAACACCAGACACAAAACTGACTTGATTGTCATCAGCATAAACTAATTGAGCGAATGCCTAGGCTAGATCTGTGATGGATTGATTTGAAGCTCGAATTGCTTACTTCTAGCCGTCGAATATAACGACTTCTAGTCCGGACACAAAGCACGGTACGATAAGCCATGGATAAGAGAACTTATGAAGAGCGGAATTTACTGAAATGCTGTCTGAACACACGCTATGCTAAACTGAATGGAATTCTCGCTGCTTTCCTACACCGAACCTCCATTCTTGATGCTTTTCAATGGATGCAGCCATTTGTAAGTGCCCTCAAATGGTTCCGTGGCCGAGATGAAGTCCAATACTCCAGACTTCTGCGTGTTCGGCGACACGATGAAGGTGATGAAGAGTTGCTGGACAAAGGACCACGACATGACATACCTCGACATAATCCAGTCCCACGTCGAAGCCCACGCGTGCATCCTCGTCACACGCGCAGACTGCTCGAGATCTTGCTCCACGCGTTCCCGCCTTTCCTGCCTGTACGCCTCGAACTGGGCCTCCAGCGCCGAGAAGTCGGGCGTCTTGCTGTTGGCTTCGTTCGCAGAACCAGAGACGAACTTCTGGAGCCTGTTGCAGAGCGCCGCCACGTCCTGCACGCCATTGTTGAAGCCCAGGCCAGCGTTAGGCGTGAACTTGTGCGCTGCGTCGCCTACAAGGACCACTCTTCCGTTCCAGCTCCAGTGCTCGCAGAGGCCCTCCTCCAGGCCTGCACCGCCGGCACTGAAGCGCTCCTTGTAGACATCCTTAACTTTCAGGGTGTCTGTGATGGGCCAGTCTGCAAATCTCCCAGCAAACGCATCCAGTTGTTCGTCGGTGAACGAGATGCGTTCCGTCGTGGGCTCGGGGAGCTTCTCGTACAAGAAAACCCAGCCCCTATCCTTGCCGGTAATGTACATGGCCGAGTTGTCGGTCCCCGACGTCTCATAGCTCTGGCCCGTCTCTGTTGGGCGCGGGAACGAGGCCCACATACACTGGTACTGTGTCTTGAAGGGCTTCTCAGCGTCCCACGTCTTCTCGCGGGAGGGATCTTCAGCAACGGCGAGTTTGCGCATTTGCCGGCGCGTCGCTGAGTGTACACCATCAGCACCAATGACAATGGAGCCGTCGTAGGAAGAACCATCTTCACACTTGACGGTCACTCCCGTTTCCGTGGAGACGATACCGGCGAGCTTTTTGCCGGTGAAGTATTTTGATTTGGCAGCTTCCGGTAGACCATCGTAGAGGGCCCCGATGAGGTGAGCTCTGTGAAATGCGACGGGTTCTGCGCCGTGGCTAGAGGATGGAGAAGAATTTGTTAGCGAGCACGCGATTTGGCTTACACGGACATGTGAAGTGGGGTGGGGAAAGGGGTTTGCGAAGACACGACGAAGGAACCAAAGGAAGAAACTTACTTCGCTTTAAAAATGGCCAGTGTCTCTGCATGCTTGAATGCGTATCCGTCGACGGTAAATCCTTTGTTTTCGTGCAGCTTGCCGCCAATTTCCATGAGGTTATCAAGGATGCCAAGTTGATGGAAGATACGCAGGCTCTGTGCACCCAGGACGAGGCTTGCGCCGAGATCCTCGACGATGTTTGTCCTGCGTTCGAGGACGACGAAGTCAATTCCCGCGTGGTGAAGCGCATGCGCGGCAGTGATACCGCTAGGTCCACCACCAACGATGATGACTCTGAAAGGCCCGCTTGACATGATGAATGAATTGTGAGTGCAATGAAGTCTTGGGTACTGCGAAGTTGACCTAGGAAACGGCCTTGGGATCGTGGCCGGTGATATATACCACAAGAGGCCCGTCTCCACCGAGACGAAGCCGGGTCTCCGCCCTCTATGATTGTCCGCCTAAGTTACCGGGCGCTGGTGCGTCCGTTGGGTGGCTGACCATCGTAACGGACCTTGTACGAGGTTCCATTTTGTTGTCGACGTAGGATCGGGTGCTAGGTCTCTTGGGGTCAAAATCTAGCCCGTTCCCGTCCCATGTCGACAAGGACTTCACCGGTTCGCAGCGTGGATGGAGTGAAGGAACGAACTGGCAGGCCCACCACCCACGTTGAATTCCGGGCAAAATCGCGCAGAGTGAATACAACTGCTGGACTATTTCGTCAGCAATTTGCCCACTTGCGGTGGTAATAAGTCCGCCGATGCGCCGGCTATCGACGCGGAGTCGGCGAATGTCCACCTCGGAGACTTACTTCACTGCAGTGATTACTTGCAAGGAAAACATGTCTTCAGAGCAGAGCTGATGGATAGTGGTACGCTACCATGCATGATTATCAAAGCCAGGACCCTTCGATGCACCGGGCAAAACCCATCTGAACCCCCGGAGATCCCATCTAGAGGCCCGTTCAAGGTCCGAAACAGGGTAAATGCTACGTCACGCTAGAAAAAGGTAATCAAAGGCAGTGGTCACAATCCGATTTGCAGTTTCGGTCTGTATGGCTCATGAATCATGGGTTTAGTGACGTTGGACATGGCGGAGTTCGCAGCAACAACGGCAACTTTTTGCGAAAGTTGCACCCACAGATCTCGGACCTCATGATCTCCGATGACCCGATAGTAAGCACATTGTACGGAGGAAGAAAAGCACCGTGCCGCCGTGCCATCCCGCTGGTGTCGGGCTCGATTTACCGGGATCAAGAGAAGATGCTTTGGGATCCGATAGGCTATGTCGTACATTCGAGATGACGAAGTCTATTATAACAGGAAGCTGGTCTTTTCTCAAAGGCTCGGGAACTGAACTCAGACTCTTTCTTGGGCGCGAAAAGGCCACCCACATGCACCATAGGGGGGTGGGTTGAAACCCATTAAAGAGTCAGCAGCATTATCGACCATATGCTTCAGGTTAATAGTAAGACGATGTGCGTCAATGAAATTGGCTATTCTCTCCAACTTTCTTCTACTTGTGTATGTAATTGCTGAACAAGCCTGGACAAGCATGAGCGAACAACTGGTGGCTTTTGCTCTGAAGGGTGCGAATTGTTACTGCCTGATTTATGTGCCCAGCCTTTGCTATTCGCAAGACGTACACACTTACCCAATTGCAAGTCTAATTCTTGTAGCTTCATCACACTGATAAGGGGGATGGTAGCCTGGAACAGAAGTCTCCTAAGTCTTCTGAGTCTTCTTACGACGGGAGACTACGTAGTGTACCGGAGTTGTCATCGCGGGCTGGTCCCTGAAGTACCGGCATAGCCAGTGCTCTATCAAGCTCACAGAACTACAAGTGTTCAAAACGTCTCAGTATCTATTATTAACTCTGTAAACATCTCATCGAGAGAAACTGTATTTCAACTGCCACAAATCACGGCTTGCCAAGCCTGATTGATTATCCTAGGGCAAATGTCGGGACCCGGGCGTGATAGATATATAAACTACATGCATTTTGAGGTGTTGCTCAACATTTCGCAGACGAGACAGCTCAGTGAAAAATGACTTCTCATTGATAAGGAGATTTGGGGTCTAAGAAACATCATGGGCAAGTATTTTGGGCGGAAAGGTGATGTCTAGGATCTCTACCCACGGAAAGACGGCATGAAAAATCATTCCCGGTTAGGTGAACACAGGTAAACTGACCTGTGGCCCCCCCGGTTACCTGACCTGACCACGGAAAAAGGACGTGACCTGAGCGCTCTTCTAATTAGCCCGTGAAGAAAAGTGGGTCTAGCTGACCTAGTTCTAAAATAATCCTAAAATAATTCAAAATTAATTTAGAACTAATTTAGAACTAGTTTAGAACTAATTCTATATTATAATTTAAAACTAATGAAATATACTTATTTTAATAAGAAAATATTTTTATAAATATATTATAATAATTAATATACTTAATAATTAGTTTAAATAAAAGAACTTAAGTTTCTAACTTATTAAGTTTATAATAAAATAATTCTAAAATTAATTTTTAAATTAATTTAAAATTAGTTTAGAACCGATTCTAAACTAGTTCTAAATTAATTTAAAATTTTAATAATAAGTTTTAGTTTAAGTATTAATTTTTATAATATTACTTTTAATTGAAATATTAAAAGTATATATATAAGAGTAGTTTAATTAAAAAATAATATATTAATATTAAAAACAACTACTTATATTATATTAGTTTTTTTATTAATATTTAGTTAATTTAAAACTAATTTAAAATCGATTCTAAACTAGTTTAGAATATTTATTTAAAAATACTTAATTCTTTATTTTATAATATATAAAATATTTTTTTAAATCTTTAAATATATATATATATATATATAATATTTAACTTTAAATTTAATATAAATACTTAATTAATTTAGAATTAATTCCGAATTGATTCCGGACTACTTCTAGATCACCTACGGAGTAGCACGGGCCCCCCCCCCGGGAAAATGGGGGGGGGGTCAGCTAATACACCCCCCCCCCCCCCCACAGGTCAGCTTACCTGTGTTCACCCCGGTTAGCCGATATGTCAGACTGAAGTGGATGGCGCAATTCAATCAGGTTAGCGTTCTGGGTACTCCGTATTGATCCTTAACTGGCGAGACCTTCCGAACAAGAGTGCATAGCATGCTATATCTAGCCATATCCTTCAACGATCATTGTCAGCCTGCTGCCTAGAGTCCGAACTCACCAACCGGGGCTCTTCCGATCTGAACCGTCATCATGTCGAGATCCTGCCCATTCTTCTCCACTTTTTCGTAGTACAATGACATTGCAAAATTGAAAGCAGAGACATTTTCTCCCTGTTGCTCATCCAGACCGGTCTGTTGTTCTCATGACAGGTTCGCCACAGTGTATACCAAGTCGAAAGTCTTAGACAACTAGGCGAGGGGTGCGGAGACCGGGGTAGATCGCCAATGCCCCAGCCCGGTCTGCCTGGTTTGGCATAAGTTGCCTTGCGTATAAGAACAGTTGATCAGAATACCCCGAATGGGAGAATTATCTAGTGTGGTTTTGACTATCAACTCCAGTCCCGTTCCAAAGTTCCACCGCAAACAACAACTAACATAATGAAGCCTCTTTCATCAATCGCGTGCCTCCTAGGTACAGCAGCTGCCGCGGTCGACATTCTGTTGCCACTTTACATCTACCCTATCAACGATCTCCAGAAGCCTTACGATAGGACCGTGGACTGGCAAGCAGCTATTGCTGCCATCGACGCCCACCCGGGTTTGACCAGCGCACATACCCATTCAAATCAATCAAACAAATAAGTCAAACAAACAGTCAAATATAAGAATTTCAGTAAGTTAAACAATCAAATATTATAAGGCCCTATATTTAACGTATTTAATTAAATATAAGATCGTTTAGAAAAAGGAAAATCCGGGGCTAGGCTAATTAAAAATTAATATTCCCTACTATACCCCACAGAAGTTTATAATTAGGAACATAAATACCTACGGCGGGATTCGAACCTACGACTCCTTACTTACGACTATAAGTTCGGTATTATACTACTTAACTAAATAGATTATTAGTAATTATTATAAGAAAAAAGCCTAAGTAGTATAGAGCGCTAGATTTAGTATCCTACTATATCTAGGAATTTAAAAAACCTATAGTACCCTCTTTTTTTAATATTAATAAAACTAACGAAATTACGCACTACTACTTCTAACCTTTTATAATTATTATAATTATTGTTAAAATTAATTAAATTATATATTAATTAATTCGCTATATTATAATTAATTAATTAATAATAAGTCGTACGATCTTTAGTATATAGCCGCTACTTCGGATTATTTTATAACTATAGACCCTAACCGACGCTAGTCTCGTATTATTAACCGACCTTAATAATCGTAATAACCTCCTCGCCTTTTTAAAAATAATTTAAAAAGGGAGGACTTTTGTTAATAATAATTTAATATTATAAAAGGGTATAAGGCTAAGGAAGTTATAGATCTATTTAAAGGGGGTCTTTATTTAAGAGATTTATAATAAAAATAGTTAAAATAAAGTCTTTTAGTTTTATTATTATTACGATAAAATAAGTATTATTACTTACTTTAAAATAGTAACTACGAGCTTAGTAACGACTTACTTAAAGTTAAAATACTAAGTAATAAATCTAAGCTTTAGTAAGTTACTATATTTATTAAAATCCTTAGAGTACGACTCTGTACTAAAGAGATAGAAACTTACCTCTAGTACTATTATAAAGGGCTAAGTAATAAGAATTAAGGAATTAGTAATCGGGTATATTATTAATAATAATAGCCTATTTATAACTTTCTAAAATCCTTACCTCCGGGCCCTCCTTTATTAGTTAGATTATAATACTATTAATAAACTCTTATTATTATATAGAAGTATAAGAAAAGAGCTAAGTAGGATTTTTGTTAAAAAAAAAAGATATAATTAGAATAAAGATCCGGAGGTTAATAATAAAAGTCCACTTATTATTTAATTTATAAACCTCGCTAATATAAAATGCTATTATCGCCGTCTTTACCCACTTTCTAAACTATACTAAGTAATAAATATAATACCTTATTACTCTATAATTATAGTATAGTACTTATAATAAAGCTAACATTACCTAGACTATAAAATCGGTAATAAACGACTAGGAATTAAGTAACTAAGTCGGAGTAGGTATTTATAATAATATTTTAAATAATAATACTTACCTAGGTTATTTATATCCTATATTATCTTATACCTATACCTAAAAAGATGCTCTTAATTAAAAGATTAAGTACTACGATCACATTCTTAACCTCGTTAGTAAGGCCTCTTTATTTAGTAATAATAAAGAGGTATTTAAATAAGAATTAAATATAATAATTAATACTAAGTAATTTTAAGAAGATCTTAACCTCTAGTATATAAGAGGCCCTATTAATAAGCTTCGGAACGTTATTAAATTTATTCGTTTATTACTTTAATAATATAAGGCCTTTTTTAAAGTTAATAATAAGATTAATAAGAACGATATATTTACCCTCTTTAAAGAGTTATCGCAGGAGCTTATACTAACGCTTAATAATAATATAAAATAGAATTCGATATACTTTATAATATAGCGCTTTTTATAAAAAAAAAACAGATCTATACCTTTTTAATAACTAGTTAAGCTTATAAAGATCTAAAATAACGGATCCCTATTAAGGACGTTCTTAATAATAATAACTAGTAGTTACTAGCCGAGCTAAAGGTAGTACTTAAGCTACTTTACTTCTAAATAATAAGATACTAGGGCTAGGGTAAAGGAGACGGTTATAGCTGTTTATAAAAAGTAATAGTAGGTCTTAAGTACCTTATTAACCGTCTCGAGGAGTAAAAGAAGTTATATAATAAACTTTTTAAAAAAAAAATCTTATAGCTTTTTAAATCGTAGCGTCGTAATTATAATTAACGTGAATAACACTACCTCGTTAGTAGTTAGCTCGTTATTAATTTATATCCTAACCTCTTTCTTAACTTCTAATTTTAAATAGTATCGCTCGTTATATTTAGTTTAAGTATATACTTAGGGAGCGGGCAGAGCTACTTCTTAGTAGTAATTTTAATTTATAAAAATACTTCTAACTATTAGTTATTAATACTTAGTAGGTCCTTAATAAGTATTATACTAAGTTAAATAACTCTCCGCTCTATACTATAATAATTATTCTTTACTCTAAATAAGGATTAAAATAGCTAGAAAAGAGGTAGAATACGCCCGAGCAGAGCTACTAGCTATTTGATATAAAAAAGGGACTCTATAATTATTAATAAAAATAGTATATAAATAAGATAGTAAGTCCTCCTCCTCCTCGTTATCTAAGTCCTTTTCTTTTACTATAATAATTATAAGCTACTTTTACTACCTTTATAATTTTAAAAAGTATTATAAAAAACTCGCAGTACTAGTAATAGTTAATATCTTATATAATAGAGGTAATAATTAACTACGTGCCTAAGCTTAATTAATATTACTTATAAATTATCCCTTAGCTAGTTCTTAACCTAATTTAATAATAAATTAACTATTAGCTAACTTATTTAATATTAAGTAAACTTATACTTAATATCTTTACGATCCCTATAATAATAATAGACTACGAGAGGATATTTAGCCTCGTAAAATTAACTTTAACCTTATAGTAATTATTAATAAGATCCTCTATACTAGAGGAGGTCTAATATTTTAAGAACTAGCTTCGTAGCGGTACTATAGAAATAAGAGGTTAATTTTTTAATTAAAAGAGCTAATCGAGGTAAAGCCTATAAGTTAGTACTATAAGGACTTTTATAATAGTTTTATTTAATTCCCGATTAGGAAATTAGTTAAATCTATTAATTATTTATTAGATAATTAAATATGGCGCGAGAAATGAGTCAAACAATCAAATACGAACCTCATATTTGATTTGTTTGTTCGGGTATAAGCGCTGGGTTTGACATTCAACGTCATCATCAATCCCAATAGCGGCCCTCCCCTTGCTTTTGAGGATGGCATCAAGATTGACTGGGCCCTGTGGATTGGCCAAATTAACAACCGTCCCAACACTGTGACCTTGGGCTACATCTCGACCCTCGGTACAGTACAAGCCCAGCCCCAGAACATCGCCGTCGTCAAGCAAGGGGTCGATACCTACGCCGCGTGGGATACTACCAACGGTTGGGACGGCAACTCTTGAGACATTCACATGGACGGTATCTTCTTTGACGAGGTCAACACCGCTCCCGCCCAGCTTCAGTACTACACTGATATCACCAACTATGCCAAGTCCGCTACCGGTGTGGTGGTTCTCAATCCTGGTGTGGCTGTAAATCCCGCCAGCTCCTCGCTATATACCGTGGCCGATGCCATCCTGTCGCTGGAGACGTGCTACACGGCCGACCCCGATGCGCCACAGGATCGGTGTCCAAGAAACACGTACACGCCGTTTACTCCCGCTGTTGGTATCCCTATCACAGGGATATTGGTCGATTGGTTCGAACCGTGGGTTGACGAAGTAGGTTAATTGAACTATTCTGATATATTACGTGAGGTATAAAAAGGAGGGTTTTAACTATAGGTTAAGTAGTTTACGATAATCGTAAATAGGGCCCCTCGTTAGCCCCTACGTAGCCTCGGCCGTATACCGAGGTTAAATTAGATTTTTAATCTAATACTAACTTTCTCTTTTTTTATCAATCTAACTACTACTTCTACTATTACTACTATTATTATAATTAGAGATTTAATTTAACCTCGGGCCCGTTTATTAAGTCGTCTCTTTTTACCCCTTTTTTTTACTCTTTTTATATAACCTATTTTTTTATTTATACTATTACTTTTCCCTTATTAAGTACCGCTTTTATAAAAGCATTAGCGAGGTTATTATTATTATTAATTTAATAAATCTCGAGGATCTCTCGTCGTTTATATAACTACTTAAGGGCTATAATATTTATTATAAGCCTCTTTTTTTTTATAATACCTAGCTTAATAAAGTACTCGTATAACGAGTACGAATCGGTATAAATAATTATAAAAATCGTAAAAAGGTTAAGTCGATTTATAATCCTTTTAAGTATAATTAAAATTGCGTAAGTAAAGTTAATACCGTTAACTATACTATAGACTTTAGACGCGAGTACGCTACGTATTATTTATTTATTTTTTATTAACGAATAATAAATAATATTACCCTAAATTATAAATTCGTCCTTACCGAGCTTTTCGTTAGCGAGGATAATAATATATCCTAATTATAAAGTTAGGTCGTTATTATTTATAAATAATTTATTAATAAATACGTAGAGCCTTATTAAAATAAGCTTAATAAGTTAATAAATAAGACCTCGGTTATAGTATTTTCGCTACTACTATAGTTATTAATTAAGAGTATTAAAATCGCTCTCTATAGGCTCTATAACTTATATAGCTCTAGCGTAGTTAAAAGTAGCCTCGGGCTAATAAATACTCGTAATATATACCCCTCGGGCGAGCTTAGCCCTATATTACTTCTTATAATTAAGGGATTTTTAATTAACGAGGGTAATTTTCTCGCCTTACTTCTTTTATTAAAATATTATATTATCCCCCTTAATTATTAAAATCCCTTTATTAAACGTTAATAAGGATTCTAATATTAAGATCTCTTTTAGTTTAGTTATAAATTTAGTTTTATAAAGCTCTTTATCCTCTTTTTTTATAAACTCGATATTTAATAGACTTAGAGTATTATCTATTTATATTTTAATAATACTAAAGGGGTTATTTACGTACGTAGAGATTAAAAAATAAGGATCGTATATTAATATAATTATTAATTATTAGTTAATATAAAAGTCGTAGTACGTCGCTTATTAATAAGTACCCGATTTAGCGAGGCTATATAACGGCTTAAGTACTTCGATAATCGTACTTTTTAAGTACTTATTAGTTATTTCCTTCGAGAGATAAGTAAAGATCTTCCTTATAAACCTAGTTACTAATTAAGTATACGCTTATATAATATTATAACTTTAAATCTAATATCCTTTTTATTATAATAATACTATTAGTACTATTATAAAGCGCTAGCTATAGTATTAAACTATAAGTAATTAGGTAAGTAGTATCGCCTTTTTAATATTACCGTACTCTTATATAACGTACCTCAATTTTTTATATAGCTATAGGGTACCCTTCTTTTTTATCTCTTAAACTATATGCAATTTAAAAATACGTAAATTCGCATATTTAAATAAATCGTAAAAAATAAATTAATAAACCCCTCTATTACGTAATATCTCTACCTCTACTAGGTCTAATCCCTCAAAAGGTCTCTTTATTATTATAATTATACTATCCTTTTATAATTAGGTTATAAGTACGAAATTAGCCTTCTCTTTTACTATATAAAATATACTAATTATAGTATCGTTAGTAATAAATTAGTAAAGTAGTACCCTTTATTTAGGTCTTCTTATACGTCTTAGTAGTATAGCTATCGCCTCTTCCTCGCTATTATTATCTATTTATTTTACTACGATAATTTTATCAAAAATAATCTCTTACTCCTCTTTATATTACTAAGGGGATTCCCCTAGCTCCTTTTCTTTTTATTAAACTAATATTTCTTTACTAAGATTAGTATAATACAGCCGTATTACCGTAATTAATACTTAAAATAATTAGTCTCGATTTCTAATAATAATATATAAACGTTTATTAACTAAGATTAATTTATATAGGCCTAACTACTACTTAATAATTTCCCTCTAAACCCTAACGTTTAAATTTAGTAATATATCGAGGTTAGGGTTTATATTTAGCTTATTACGAGTAGTAATAGCCTTATTAATTTAGTACTTCGTATTCGTCTCCCGGAGTACTTTTATTACCTTATTAATTACCTAAGCTCGCTAAGTTATATTTAATAATAGTAATAAGGCTATCGTCGTCCTTAAGTATACTCTAAATACGAGAAGCGCCGGAACTAGTCCCGTTAGGCTTATAATATTGTTATAATACTTAAATACTATTTAAAAATATTCTTTATTTATAGTATCGGGGTACCTATTATAAATAATTTTAAACGCTCTTTTTAATTACTAATAAGCTCTTTTTACTTTATTAATACTATAATATACTTTAATAAGTACGACTTTTAACTATATACTATACGTAGTAGTATTATTTTTAAACTTTACTAACTTAAAGCTCGTTTTTATATTAGTCCTAATCCTATTTAATAACCCTTAGTATATATCGATCTACGCTCTTTTTAATATTAACTAGATAGTCTTAATAAATAAGTCCTTAAGAAATTAGCTTCTTTAGAATAATATAGCTTCGTTAATAATATTTAGTACTAAGTAATTATTTAAATAGAAAATATTAATAACGATTTCCTAATTAAAGTTAAGCTCGTTATATAATTTAAACTTAAATCTATACGGGCTCTGGGCGTTTATTTAGTAATAATAATATATTTTTATTAAGTACTCTAGAGCTCCTATTTTTATATTATTCTCTAATTACTTAAGGAAGTTATATAGCTTTATAACTAATAAGTAACTAAAGCACTTATATAATTATTTAAGTTCTCCCTCTATAAGATAGTTAATAAATTTTATATCTAATTCGAGCCTTATAAACGTATACCCCTATTACTTTTTAATAAATATAAACTACTTACTATTTAATAGTCTATCCCTCGTATTATTAAATACGATACCTAACTAGTTTATATTCTTTAAGTATAATAAAAATAATATATAATAAGTAGGATATAAAAAACTATTATACCTAAGTATATATTAACTTTTACTATACCTAAGGCGTATATTTCTTTACCTAGGCTAAAACTAATCCTCATAATACTTATTATTAACGTATTTAATATAACTAGGGATATTTTATAAAGTATATAGAATTACCCCTTACCTCTAGTTAATTATTATAATACCCCTATATTTAGAATAATTCCCTAGAAAATATTTAAGCTATATTGTTTATTAATATAGAATACTTATACGAGCTTAGTATTTAAGTAATTTAGGGGGTATAAAAAAGACCTCTCTAGGTACCCTTAGAATCGCTCAGTACCCTATTTCTCTTTAGGTATTGAGAGAAGTACTAATTTTTTTTAAACGTTAATAAAATAGGGTTCGGTACTATTAGATTTATTTATTCGTCTATATTTATTATCTAAGAGATTTTCTTTTACTATTTATAAATAAAAGCTTATTTATTAAGAGCTTTTATTACTTTTTATTTATTTAGCTTTATATATTTTTTAGAGGCTAACGGGGCGAAAAAGGAATAGTTAATTTTATTAGTTTTATTAAAATCTACTTTATTTTTTTTATTTTCCGAATTTTTTATTATATATAAATCCTCTAGGCCACTAGTTATACCTTCGGATCTACTCTTATATATAATAAGAAATTAGTTAAATTAGTAAGGGCTAGTTTTACTATTTACTACTCTCGACTTTTTATATTACTTATATAATTTAGTACGCTCTTTTTCTAAGTAATTACTTAACTAATAGCCGTCCTTTTTATATATAAAATACTTCTCTTTCTATTACTCTTATCCTAACTCTAACTAGTAGCTAGTTAAGGAGTCTATTCCTCTAGCCTAGCGGTTATTATACTTAGCGTCTCTCTCCTTATTTTTATATATATAGTCGACTTAGTATTATTAATAAGGGCCGTTATATAATTATAAGTACGTTTATTAGAGTATTTTTATCTTAATATTAAAGCTAGACCTTAGCCTTGAGTAGAGGGTTTTATAATATTTAGATAGTTAGTATAGAGTTACTCTTATCTCTAGGACTCTCTATATAGTAATATAAAAATACCTAACTTTTTACTTATTTATCCCCTTATTTAGCTACGTTTTTATTAACTTATTAATTCGATTAATAAGTTCCTCGAGGATCTCTAGCCTCGACTTTTTTTTTATTATTCTAGTTATAAACCCGAATAATAATACCCTTAGCTTAGATAGGAGCTCTAGACTCCTATTTTAGGTCTCGAAGCGACTTCGAATTACGTTAACTATATTTAAAAAGTCGGTTTAGTTAATAGTACGTACTACTTTATAATAATAATTTATAATTTTATTAATTAGTACGACGTTAATTACTAAGTAGTATTATTTATTACTCTCGGATTCTAACTTTTTTATAATACTTATAAAAAATTATAAGGGTTTTTTATAAAACTTCGTATTTCTCTTTTAAGTATAATTTCTTTTTAAAAAAGATCTTTATAAGGTTAGTAAATTATTTCGTAATAGTAACTATTAGGTCGGTCTTTTTACGTATCCCTCGCGTATTAGCATAGTTATATTAACTTTACGTAGTTAATCGTATACCTCTCTAATTAATAAGTAATAAGTTACGTATTAATAACGTTACTAAGCTAGTTATTAAGATTAGTAAGATCGTTAGTAGCTACTCTTTTTATATAGTCTTTATAACTCTTATTATAGCGGGCATTAATATATTATTATTAGTAATTTTTAATAAAAATTCTAGTTAGTTTACCCTCTTACTAAAGTCGTCGTATTTTATTACTACTCGGTCGACTTAATTCTAATTTTATAATATAAATTCGTTAGTAATAACTATAGTAGCGAGCGTTTCGTAAGCTCTTCGTCCTACTACCTAGGCTAATAAAATACCTCGATAGTAGAGGAATTTAATAACCCTCTTTATTACGTTCAGATTACCGCTTACGAACTACTTATCTTTTTAGTTATTTAAGTTATTAATAATTTTATAAAATAGGAGTTACCCCTCGAGCCTCTTTTAAATATAAATTTTTATAAAATAGACTAATATTACGTTAATTTACTCGCTATCAAGATTATTAAAATCTCTATATACCTACTTTTTTTAGTATTCTAGTTAGATTTTTATCTATTTATATAATATAAGAATTCCTCTTTTTTAGTTATAAACTAACTTACTCCTTATCGTTTTTTAACTCGTATTTCGATTTATAATAATTAGCGTATTTAATTTTAATAGGGTCGTTTTAGAGCTACTTATTAGCTTTAATAATAATATACTCTCGTTAATTACTAGATTTATTAAAGTTTAGAACCTTCTTATTTCCTCTCGTTTCCTCGTACTAAGCCTCGTTATTATTTATTTTTAGTCCTCTTAGTTAGATACTATTTTAATAATCTTTTTTTAATTATTTAATTAATTAACGTTAGAAATAGATTTATAAATAGCTTAACGACGTTTTAATTACGTAGCGTTTTTTTTTAAGTTAAAAAACCCGAGAGGCGTATACGTTTATTAAATAAATTATTACTAATTAGTAATTTATTTTTTACTTTTTTAAAATTAGTAACTTTTATATTAAGAGCTAGTAATATAAAAAGGGAGCTTTTTAGTAACCTTCTAAAATATTCTTTTTTTATTATAATAATCATAACTTTAATAAGAGGCTATAAGAGGATCTTTTTAGAAATAATAGCCTCCTTATTAAGCTAACCTCTAGTACTCGTATTATTTACGATTTATAAATTACGACTATCGTAATCTCTAAATCTCCTCCTTTTTTATCGTACTATCTTTTTTATTATATTCCTAAGTAATATTTAAAAAAATAATTAAGAAGGCTACGAGGAGATCGTTTAGATTATAAACTTCGAGGTCGTATTTATAAGCCCCTCGGGGGTAGTCCCTCTATACGTTATAAATCTCTTAGTTTTATAATACTTATATCTCTTAATACTCTTAATAAGTATATTATACTTAAAGATCTTTTTTTCTTAATTACGTAGTAATTTTTTTATATTATACTTCTCGAGCTCGTTCGTTATGCTAATTAATTAAGTAAGTAGTTACGTAAGTAATTCTTTTTACTAATTAATTAATCAATTTAGTTAATATT
Organism: Colletotrichum cuscutae; assembly: GCA_030869315.1. Classification (NCBI taxonomy): domain Eukaryota; kingdom Fungi; phylum Ascomycota; class Sordariomycetes; order Glomerellales; family Glomerellaceae; genus Colletotrichum; species Colletotrichum cuscutae. Next base: position 294,402 of record MPDP01000258.1, read on the forward strand.
TAATTACGGGCCGGCCGTAGGTAAGTTAATTAATAAAGAAGGATTATATAAGGTTAATAATAGTAGCTCGGTCGCCTTAATATTTCTATTAATTATTAGGGGTTATTTTAATATAATAAACGTTAGCCTTTTATAAATAGTTAAGGGCTATAATTTCTTTACTTCGTTCCGTTATAAAAATTCTACGTTTTATTACCTATTTCTTATAAAATTAAGTAGTACGATTCTCTTATTACGTTTTATTCGAAGAGGTCGTCTTTTTTATACTAAACACCTTATTAATTTATAATAATAAAAATTAATTACTAATTAGTATTAGTATCCCTATTATAGGGATATTAATTAATTAGTTCGAACTATAGGTTAACGAAGTAGGTTAATTAAACTATTTTAATATACTACGTAAGGTATAAAAAGGAGGGTTCTAACCGTAGGTTAAGTATTTAATGTAATCGTAAATAGGGCCCCTCGTTAGCCCCTGCGCAGCCTCGGCCGTATGCCGAGGTCGAATTAGACTTCCAATCCGACACCCGCGTCGTTGAGCTCGCTGCCGATGGACGCTACACAGAGAGCCAAATCTGCGGTCTTAGTACACGACTTTTATGACGATTGGCAGCCTTATCAACCTGCGCCTTTGGCGACTCTTCAGGCGGACATCAATGCTATTGTTGCGCAGGGTGTACATAGCCTGTACATCACACAGTGGGGATACAATGAGAGCTTCACGCGGGAGCCGGCCAGTGTCGGGACCGTCTCGAACTTGCTGGCGCTGGCTCAGGGTTTGGGATCTGGCGTGCCTCTGTGAATGACGTCTTTCCAAGCCTTGGGAACTATTGTTGGCTCATCCATCCCGTTGTTGGATTTGCGCTAGCATGAGTTTGGCCAAATAACATGTGGTGCTTCTGAAACTCACGTCATGTAAGTCTTACATGCTTCAAGTCAGTGGTGCAATGAGAGATATCAACTCTTTTCTAGCTCTAGTCTTTTAAGTGTATAGGCTGAGACTATCTCTCAAAATTCGTTCTTGCCGTATGGCTGTGCGCATGATGCGTGTCGGCTGTAATGACCCGGATTCATCAGATTTCTTTGCTCGGCTACGCTATGATGACGATGCATTGAACCTCTTTAACACCAACTCATAATCCTCTTCCGCCTTGCCTTTCCGTAGCATAAAGTCCTGTGACAAAACACCCGAGCTGGGCGTCGTAAAGTCCAGGCGATATAATGATTGAAATCCATACTTTTCGTAGATTCCCTTCGCTAGAGGTACAGCCTCCAAAAACGCCAACTTTCCTTCCTCATCTGCCCTCTCGACGCCCCATCTCAGAAGTGGACTGGCTGCGCCTTTCCCCTGGTGCTCTGTCCGGCAAATGATAAGCTCAAGGTACCAGTGTCTGGTTTCGCCCATAATGTCAGCGTGCTTCCTGCCAATGGAGCCAAAGAAGTGGTTCGCAAACTCTGGATTTCCTTCTTTCGGCCAGACGTCCGCTGGAGGCGGCGGCTCGACGTTTGTCTCGTTGGGTCCTGCTGGGCGAACCCACTTTGCGCAAGCGATGGGTAGGTCGGGGTCCTCGTAGTCTGGATCAGTGATGATGAGCCACTGAGATTGGGGTTCGCTTATCTCTTCTGCAAAAGATTTGGCAAGGAAGTCGCGGACTTGCGTGGTTGCAGGGAAGCATGTTATGGAAACCGGGTTGTCATGGAAGGCGGAGAGGTAGATGGATGCGAGGGCCGGGCCGTCTGCTGGAATGGCGGTGCGAAGTTTGACGGGCATGTTGGGAAGGGTTGAATGGCAGTTGCTGGTTGTGAACTGCTTCTCTAGTCGGAAATCCTTGCGATTCACTGTGCAGGCGTTTTCTACTCATCAACAACCTCAATGGCTTTTAGTTGTAGAGAGAGAAAGCCAGTCTTTGTGTCTCCTCCTCTTTGACTTTACGCACAGTTGTTGAAAGGAGCGGCGCAATCAATTGCCTCTTTGAGTATCGCGCTGGCGGGTTGGATGACCGTTTCTGTGACTTTTGCTTCATAAGGAGAGTATGGGTACTTGCATAACTTTGTCTTATGTCTTTCATAATCACTCCATCAATTCCCTACTCACTAAAAAGACTTAGCAAGTGCGGGGGCTACGTCCTGCCTGCAACTCTCACGCACAACCACAACAAAAGCAAAAGGGATATCTTCACGACAGAGATGAGATTTGAACTCATGCGGCCGAAGCCATATGATTGCGAGTTTAATTCGAGTCATACCCATTAACCACTCTGGCACTCTGCCCATATCAGATGCAGGGATGGAAGAAATCGTGGTTTAAGTTGCCTCCTGGGTGGTGTGGTGGAGGTTGCGGAGAAGTCGGCAATCCTTGGGGTGGGGTGACAACTTGGGGGCACCCAGACGTGAAACGGCATTGCCTAATGAGGCCTTCCAGCACTATATATGTTGATTCGGGCTGAAGTTGATGGCCCTAAGTCTTTAGTGGTGACCTACGGCTTGTGAAGCAAAAGTGTGAATTTCAAGGAAGCTCCCGACGTAACTGCCATGAGGACAACGCTCTTTCTGCTTTTGTTACGTAAGACAAGACACCGCTCTTTTGTTGCTGACATGAGCCTGAAAGATAAAACCTTTGACCTGGGTTAACACAAAGGTAGATGAGGGGTTGTGCCTAGCCGGACTTCCACCCCGGCCTCTTGACTTCGGAAGGAACAGTCGGGCCCCGATTACGGGCAAGCCTGCTCCCGACAGAAATATTCTATTGCTCCATAATTGTGGTTACCATCACCTGCTGTACATAAACTCAAAGAAACAGCTTTCACATTAAATACCACTCGCATGCAAACTCTCCCAAACTAATGCAAACACAACCCGAGTAGTTCCACGCCTGCCTCAAAGGGTATGGGCTAGTGGATCGTTAGTTGCGGGAGGTTCGGAACACTAAATCCAAGCTTAAAAGCGATGTACTGATCGGCTTGATCGGCCTAAAAGCCCTAAGCACAACATCGGTACGAACCGCGCTGCGATTACTAGCATCCCACCGGGACTGATATATCCCGGAGCTGGTCCCGGTCACCTCAGAGCTATGCGTTTTAAACTGTTGTTCATCCCTTCTCTTGCGTGGGCGTATTCAATGCTTCAACGTTGCAATCTTTAGATAGGCGAGTTATAATCGAAGACTGGAGGAAAAATACCCCGGCATACCAAGCGGACGGTTACATGGCTTCTGAATGGTATCATTGCCACCTGCAGCACTCTGTCTTGGCGAGCTCACTCAGCCTATGAGACGCTGGGCGATGCGGAGTAGCAGAGATGGCCCGACGGATAGTAGAGGCATAGGCGCAACCGAACAGAAGAACTTTGGCATTGCAGCGATGAATAACCTTGGTGACGTTGACCAATAGTGCCAAGAATTTGCGACATCCTTCCGACCTGCCTATTCCATATCAAAGGACCAGGCTCATCAATTGTCCGTCTTACAACATCCATCGCCAGAGAGGGGTCCACGTTCAGTACCTGAGGACCGAACTCCTAAGCGACGGTCTTATTCGAACGGTGTTTTCGTCATGGCTTGGCTTATGCAGATCGTGCAGAATACTGGCCGATGAGTGAGCGAGCGAAATGCAAGTATTCTGCAGCTACCTAGCCGTGAGATTCATTTCCTGGGACTTTTGTGACATCCGAGTAACATAGCGTCGCTTGGCTTGGAAGATGGAAGGACGGACCACAGGCTCGGTGCTATAAATGCTGACGACAGTCCTTCTACTTGCGGAATAAACTTCTCGCCCTGGACTACATCTGACATTCAATCTCTGCGGCGGAAGTTTCCCCTCCAGTTGTGTTGGTAGAGAACCAGTCGTCAACATGAAGTCCAACGCGCTACTTGTCGCCATTGGCGCCTTCTCTGGCGTATCCATTGCCAGAGAGCTGGAGCCCAGCGCCGAGCTGTCAGCCTGGTATGATACCGGCGCGGCTCATCAAGAGAGCATGGAGCACAAGATCGTAGGTCTGATCCTTAGTCTCCAAGCAGCATCAAGTCTGACAGAACTAGGCCCAATGGGAACAAGCCGAGGCCGAAGGAAAGTTCGATTCTACTCAGTGGACGGGTCGCGTCAAAGACTATCTTGCATGCAAGGATGGCAAGGTAGAGCTCGTCAAGGGCGACCCTCTTCAGACGTTCCGATGCAAGGATGTAAGTTGATGGTTGAAAATGGGATCGACCTAGTCGTCCTAGCAGCCAGAGAGTTTCGCTCACAAATGACAGCTCGACCTCTATGACTTTCAACCTCACGCAGCGTTTGGCAACTCAACCGGTAGAGGTTCCGGGTCGTGGGGATGGACGGCACCAAACGGCCGGGAGTTCTCTGCCATTGGACAGCTCGACGGCACTGCTTTTGCCGAAGTCTCGAAGCAGGGCAAACTGATATATCTCGGAAAATTGCCGTACTTCTCCGAGCCAAGCAGATGGCGTGAGATCAAAGCTTACAAGAACTATCTCGTCGTCGGTAGCGAGGCGCCTGGTCATGGAATCCAATTCTTTGACTTGCGCAAGGTATGTCAGACCTGCGGGGAATTTTTCGTGTCAAGCATATGTATAGGTGAGCTACGGACTAATATCGCTTCAGCTTCTCGACATTGACCCCAAGAACCCTGTTGTCTTCTCCAATGAGAAGGATTTGACGGCTCATTGGACCGAAGCTTTACCCCTTGGTCGCAGCCACAACGTCGTTGTCAACGAGGAAAAGGGATATGCCGTTGCCGTCGGCGCTCAGCCTCGCCGCAACCTTCCCTGCGACTCTGGACTGCAGTTTCTCGATCTCGCCGACATCAACAACCCTCTCTACCTGGGTTGCGCGGCTGGCGATGGCTATGTTCATGACGCGCAGTGCATCGTGTACCGTGGACCTGATGTCAAGTACTGGGGCCGCGACATCTGCTACGGCTACAACGAAGATACCTTGACCATGTGAGTCCTTTGACGCCGACTTGTTCTACGCTCTTTTCTGACAAGCTCTTAAGCTACGACGTGACCGAGAAGAACAGCACCAACATCATCTCTCGTACCACTTACGAGGGTGCGACCTACACTCACCAGGGCTGGGTTATTGACCCCAACTGGCAGGACTTCTTGGTTTTGGACGACGAGATTGACGAGAGGAACAAGACTGGCCCGGCGGCTGACGGTTTCCCTGTGACCTACTTCTGGGACATCAGATCCCTTGAGAAACCCAAGAACTCTGGCATTTTCAAGGGTACCGTGCGGAGTGTCGACCACAACCAATTCATCCACCGGGGTCTGGCGTATCAGAGCAACTATGGTGCTGGGCTTCGTATCCTGGACATTTCATCCATTCGATGGGATCCCACAGCCAAGAACGTCAAGGAGATTGCCTACTTTGATATCTTCCCAGAAGATGACAATGAGCCTGGCGGTGGAGCAAACAACTACACTGGTACTTGGAGCCATTATCCGTACTTCAAAAGTGGCTACATTGTCATCAATACTATTGAACGTGGCGTTTGGGTTGTGAAACGATCCAACCCCTGGTGGTGGCCGTGGTAAGGGGCAGACTTCACGTCTATCGAGATATGGCCAACAGGCATCTCGCCGAAGGAGCAAATAATTTTCTTGTACATAGTATAAACTGCAGGATCTTATCAGAATCGCGGATTCTTCAAGATGGATTCTAGCTCTACTCAGCGCTGCATTTTCGAAATGCGCCAGTCGAAGGTCTGACAAGTGAACGTGCCATTCAGTGGTAATCGTCCAAACAATCAACCAGGTTACAAGCGCGATGGCCTGTTCGCCTCACCAACTCACACTTCAGTTTCACTGATTGGGTGGTGTAATCTGGAGAACCGCTGCTCAGGGATTCAATGGCTGACGCTCAATCGAGGCAGAAACTCCACCAAGCATTACGTCGGTCCACACAGGCCATGCATGCAGGCCAAGACTGCTGAGGCAGAATATCCGGCAACGACGTGCCGTCTACTTGGCGTAACGCGGCACTGCCTTGACTCCCGACATCATACTTTTTCGAAGGGGCAAATGGTTCTACCAAGAGCAAACGCCGAGGACGCGTGGACGTCGATTTGAATTGAGTTAATACCTGCATTGCCGAGTCCCGGATTAAGCTTCTTTCATTTTACATTCATCCACACTTTGTTTTTGCCTTTCTGTCTCTAGCCTCTAGACCTGCTTTTAGCGTTTGAACTTTGGGCATGTTGGTATCCCTATTACAGGGTAATTGGTTCGAACCGTGGGTTGACGAAGAGATCAATTGAACTATATGAATTTCTGCGTAGGTGTAAAAAGGAGGTCCCAACCGTAGGTTGGGCAGGCCGCAATAATCGTAAGTAGGGGCCGTAATTGGCCCCTGCGCGGCCGCCGTACGCCGAGGTCGAATTGGACTTCCAATCCGACAGGGCACGAATGCCTGTTCCCAGACTCGAAGAGAGGATGCCGCCCAACAGATCAAGGACCATGACAACTTGAGTGGGCAGGTAGATGGCGAACTTACCCAAAGCGATGGTTGGCATCATGGCCTGTGCGGATGCTGTGCATCCTGCGAGCTTTGCCTCCTGAGCACCTTCGTGCCATGTCTTCGTATGCCACCCTCTGATCGTGGCGGTCATTGTTTTGCTGACAGATCTCTAAAGTGCTTAGACAGACCTCCCATCGAATCAAGGAGCCTTCAATGAAGAATTACAGGCATATCAACCGCGATTGCCTTTTGATGATGGGAGTCACATATCTTACAGGCTTTGGTTGGATGTAAGTCGGCTGAGTCACGACTTGACGACTTTCCACCGACCAGTTACTAACAATGCATTCCAGGTATGTCATGAAGAAGCGCTTTGAGATTCGCAAGCGCTATGGCATCAAAGGTACCGATGCGAGAGACTGCTGCGCATCCTACTGGTGTCTTTCATCTGCTTTGGTTCAGCATGAGAGAGAAGTCCTTACCCGGCAGGCTGGCAGGAGTGATCCCATCACTGAGGGTTATCAGACTCAACCTGCCATGGAATTGCCTTCTAGATATACGCAGCCGACTACATAGACTTTGAATCGGATTGCATTTCTCTGGGGCCAATATACTCCTCGTGATTTGGAGGTGCTTGTAGGTTTGGCTTCAGCTGGCATGGGCACATATTGACGTGTGTGGGTAAACGTGGAATACTGGAGGTATTCCGGTCCCAGCGACAATAACTTGCAGGTTCGGAGTGTCAGTCTCTATCACAATTCAACTGGTAAGTATATTGTGTCGTATTCTGTCTCATGTGCTGTCTTTAAGTCGTTGTCGGGATCGACTGATAACTTGATGACTGTGGTAAACTCCAAACGCCACATAATATAACTACCAAAGATTGATATATCTCAGCCCAGGTGTTTAACCAATACATATCTTACGGAATCTGCAGAGATTCTTTCAGGATTTGTTGCAATGTTTAACTGCTGGACCCGATGGAGTGATGAATAACGATTTCTTCCAACCCACGTCCCAAAAAGCTAATCAAGCTATAGCACTGGATCACATCCATTAACTCACTTTACCTTATCGAGACCGACAAGAAGAACCGATCGGGATCTCATCCCAGTATATAAATCAGTTGTCGTCGTTCTCGGTGGCGCCGGAATGATGGCGGTGATACTTTAAGTCAATAACCTACCTTACCGGGAGGAGGGGGCAGGTCACTTCCCCCATAATGCTCGAGCTACTGTCGACAGTAGTGGTTATATATACAATAGTTACTACCTAAATTATCGTTACTATAGAGCTATCGGGAGTTTTAGGAGTTATAAGTAGGTTATGTTCCTCTTATATAAATCTGAGTAACGGTAATATTAAGCGAAAATACATAACTAATAATAAGTATTATATTAATTTGAATACTATAAACGCCTTCTTTATATTATTATAACCTATACTATTTTCCTCGGAATTATTATAGTACTAGTGCTATTGGTGTATAGATATTTTAATATTACTATTGCCCTTTAGGGCCGTTAGTAGTCTCCTCTTGTTATTAGTAGTGCTATTATTACTACTTAGGGGACCCTTTGCGCTATTAGTATTACTATTGGTACTATTGTTAGTACTGCTATTAGTACTACTATTAGTGCTGCTATTAGTACTATTATTAGTGCTACTATTAGTACTATTATTAGTACTGCTATTACTACTCTAACTACGTACTTACTAAGTCGATATACTCCTCGTTACTAGGCTCGGCTTAAAAAAAAAAAGGAGATTACCTCTCCCTCCCTCTTTATAGCCTCTATATCTTTTTATATATCCGTTATACTAGTAATAAGCTATATTAGTTTATACTAAAATAAGAGGGTCGAACTTAAATAATATTATTGATACTATATTGATATTAAAAAAGATAGAGATAACTAAGGATTTAAATAGGTATATATAAGCGGATTAATTATAGCGAGCGTTACGCTATATAAAAGGGGAGCTAAATAAGGTATTAGTTATAATAATAGTATTAGACTTATTAGCTAACTCATAAGGGATTTAAAAATCGTAAATATTATAAGTACTATCTATTTTAAAGTTATAACGGGAACTACTAGTACTAGCGGTATTAGTAAAAGGATTATATAGCTCGGTTTATATAATATTACTAATAGAGTTAGATATAAAGAGATAACTACTTCTAGTATTAATATCTAAAATAAAAGAACTAAGGGTAGGTCTAAGTAAATAAAAGCTAGGAATAGGAGCCCGAGTAATATAATTAGTAAAGGGTAATAAGGGAGCCTTATTATTTTATATATAGTGGCGAGTATAACGCTTAATACTCGAGGTACGACTATTAATAATAAGGCCTCTTTCTTTCTAAATAAAGAGCTCTTTATTAATATTTATAAAGTAATTTATAATAGTAAGGCCCTTATAAGTATTATAAATCTTAGTATAGAAGTTCTTATTTATAATACGCTTCTTATTCTTAGGGAGATCTTTATTAAGCTCCTTTTTATTATTAATATACTTGAATATTATAAGAGCTAAGGTAGTAAAGACAATACGGGTAAAATAATAAGGTAAGGACTACTAATTAGGGAAAGTAACCTCGTAATTAATAAAGGACTTAGTAAAACGCTAAATAGTAATAAAAATAGTCTTACTTAGTTAGCTAAGTAGTAGGTTACGTATAGTCTAGCGAGCGCTAATATTATTATCTAGATTATTAAGCTTAGGGTATAATGTAAAAGCCTTAGTATAATTACTAAAGAAGCTATTATATTAATTAAGAAAGTAGGTAAAGAGGAACTTATATTAAAAGTCCTAGTACTAGGTAGCGTATAGCTTACGGAGCTTAATAACTTCCTTAAATAATAAGGTATAGTCCTTGAATACTTTATAAATAGTATTTATAATAAACTTATTATTATAAAAAAGGAGCTAGTTCTAGCGGTACTTTAGATCTAACCTATTACGTAATATAGTACGAGTCTTCTCGGGGATATTAGTAAGAGCGTGTACCGTATTAATAATAATTATGGGGTTATTAACCTTCTTAATAGTAGCTTTCTTACCCTTCTTAGTCTTTTTAGGGGGAGTATTATTATTAAAAAGGGTAAGGGTATTATTTTTATTAATAGTAAGGCGCTAGTTTAGAGTATTTTTAAGAGCGATATTATTAATATAATAGGCCTTAAAAAGAAGCCGGGGTTATTAATAACTAAGGTAATAATATACTAATTATAATCAATAACCTTAGTAATTAGAGTATTCTAATAAAATGAGTTAGTTAAATAATATTGAAATAAATAGGTTAAGATAAATAAAAAGAGTAACTATAATATTTACTTAATAAGTAAACGGGGTCTCTAGAGGAAGTAGTAGAGTAGGGTTAATTTATATAGCCTCGGGCTTAGGCTTAGGCTTAAGCTTAGGCTTAAGCTCCTTATACTTAAGCTCTTTATTATATAGTTACTACTACTTAATAAAGAGGGACTTATTATACTTAGCCTAAGACTAAGCTCTAGTAAAGTAATAAGAGTTCTTTTTATACTTATTATTTCTTTTATTACTACCTCTTTTAGCTTAATTACGGGGAGGTATAGTAGTTAATTATGAAAATATAATAAGTAGTATATTATAAGTAGGTAAGGATACGTAATAAGTAAGTTAAGTAATAAAAAAGTAGGCTATTTATATTAATTAGATAGACTAACTTATAGTTATAATTATTAGTATAAAAAAAGAAAAAGAGAGAAAGTTTAGAAGTATAGGTAAAGGGCTAAATAAGTTAATTCTTTTTCTTTCTTAGTAAGTACGTATAGATACGAGATCTAGGTAGTTAAAAAAAAAATTAATAAAGGGCCTAGGTAGTAATAGGTAGGTAAATTAATAATAGAAATATAAATATATAGTTAGTAATAGAGGTATACCGGCTCGGTAAGGGCCTGGTTAGTTCGGTAGGAGTTACGTAACCCTACTTTTATAGCCTCTTTTTTTTACTAGTTAATTACTTATTACTACTTAATTTCTTAACCTACCTTTTTAGTACTTACGATAGGTATCTCGTAATTTAATTACGTTAAATTATTATTAGAAAAATAATATAAACCTATGTGACGCCTCTACTTACTATAATAATAAGTAGATATAAAAAGCTTCTTACTAATATACGTACGGACGATATTACTCTAGGTTATGATTAAAGGGCGCCTTAGCTTAGTACTAACTAAGTATCTTAATTAAGTATTAACTAATCGGTCTCTTAATTATAAGACGACGATAGTAATATTAATATAAGAATAGAAGCCGATATTACTTACTAAATAAATACTAAAATAGATAATATTATAGATAATATAGAGGATAAGGGTAACGTATTTAACATAGATTTTATATATATTATAAGTAAGCTACGGGTCTTAATAAAAATAATTAGGATATAGCTAATTATAATATAAGCGGTACAATTAATCTTAACAATATTAACCTTAATAAAGTTGATAAAACTAGGGCTAATAGCGATTTATTAACTAGATTTAATAAAAAAGAAGCTAACGTTACTAGGGCGTATAATAATCGTATTTTTGAAGATAATATTAACAACTTAGAGACCCGGCCCTTTAATAAGACTAATAACGAGGATAATACTTTCTTTTTCATAAAGGATTATATTATTATCCGTACTAGCCCGTTTTTAAGGGAGCGTACTATAATATAAGGGTTCTAAGAGCCCGATAATAATATTTTAGAATTAATCCCTTATTACTAAAATAAGTTTATCTAGTTATTAAACTTTGAGCTCGGGCTTAGCCTTTTTTCTTTTATATTTTAAGTAATAATTATATAAAGTATACTACTTTTTACTAACTTCTCTTAGTTCTTCTTAGTATTAAAGGAGCTACTAAATAGGTTATTAAGAAGCTCCCTATATAACTAGTATTTTTAAAAAACCGTGTTTTTTAAAGATTCTTTTTAATCCCTATATAAAAAAGTAAAAGTATTATTAATACTTAAAAAGCTCTCTATAGTACGAGTATCTTATAAGTTAGATAAAAAAGAGATTATAAAAAGGGGTATTATATTAAACTTATTATTATCGACCCTTAAGTAATATTTATTAACTTCTTATTATTTAACATAACTAATAGTATATATTAAGGATTAGTATATTTTATTAATATACTTATTAAGCTTTTCAAGTTACATAGCTAGGCATTGTTTATATATACTACGTTTAATAAGTTTATTTGTTTTTTTTATTCTGCCTTTGCTGGCTGCTCGGGCGGTTCTCGGTATTATTTATACGGTATTAATACACAGTATTAATGGATACTCCCACTGTCTCGATAGACTTTAATAAGTTTATATATATTATTAATAATAATAATAAGGAGATTAATATAGTCTTATTATTAGACTTTATTATATACTAGTACTTCGATCCTTTTTATATTTACTTAAAAGCCGATTAACTAAATAGAGAGAAGCAATATTATAGCCGCGTTTATATTATTAGCTATAATTATCGAGAGGACTTTTATATTAATAAGAAGGGTAATATTATAATTTAGATTTAAAAGTCTTTTTTTATGTTAATAATTAATACCTAGATATAATCCCGAAGTATTCTTTTTATAATAATAAAGGTTATACTTAAGACGAAGATAAGATAATTATTACGGACGAGGTTACTTTTATCCCTAAAGAGAGTATAGCTAACGTAATTAAAAATAATATAGTATACGACTACTTTTTTAATAAGACTATAACCGATCTAAGCCTCGATACTAATACTAAATAGAAATAAAAGTTTAAAAAGTTTATTAAGCGCCCAGTACTAGATAATTATAAGCTCATTATTTAATAAGTATAGCGCTATATATTTAAGGATCTAATTCTTTTAATATATACGTACCCTATTTATATAGAGTTAGAGTTTAAAATATATAATTAAAAAATATTCGAAGATTAGAATAAGTTTAATATAAAGGTCTATAACTATCCGATTATATACTTTGTTAATAGTTTTAGTATATATTATAACTTATATTGCACTTTTATAGGCGTACATATAATAATTACTAGGCTCTAAATAAAAGATCGACTCCGATAGGCTAATATCTTCCCTTTTATACTTAGTTTATATAGTTCGAACTTTAATAATATTACTAAGGTATTCTAATCCCTAGCTAAGCTCAATTATAATATTAGATTATATATTAATAGCGAGTACTATATTATAATCGTACTCCCCCCCGACGGAGCAATCTGCCGGGGCCGTACTATATATTACGTATTAAGGAAAACTAGGTATATTACGCTCTATACCTAACTACTAATCAAAATAGCTCCTAACCTTCCGCCGCTTCTAGCCGTTTAGAGGGCAAGCTATTCCTATTCTAACGCACATAAGACCTCCTAGTACTAGCCCACATAAGTAACTAGATCCCGTATTATATACTCTTTCTTATTAAGGGTTAGGGGACCCCTTATATATTCTTTTATATTTATAATATAGCCTATATTAAAAAGATTTCTAACTCTATAAAATAAGATTTTTAAGCTAGTATTAATATATTAGATCTTAACGTCCGTACTAGCCTAGCTATTTATAACGTTCGTATTATTACTTAGCTAAATTCTATATTATTAAAAAGTACTATGCCACTCCTTAAGCATACCTACGTTAGCTATAATAACTAAGGTATCGAGGGGGCCCAATCTATTAAGCCCTAGAGGGGGGGACCTATCGAGGGGTATCTTTAGTAAAGTAATAGTTTATATATTAATAAGTTTATTTAATAGGTTTATTTAATAAGTTTATTTAATAGGTTTATTTAGTAAATTTATTTAGTTTAAATAGAGAGTAGCTTTAAATAATATTAAAAATAATAAAAATAAAAAGAATCTTTACGAGCTTTAGTACGAGTAACTAAATATTAGCCCTTTTAGCCCTTTTTTAAAAAACCTCTACGTCGCTATTAAAGTTTAGAACCTCTGTGGTTAAGGGCCGCCTCTAACTTTTATAGCTAACCTCTACCGTCGACCTTTCTAACTAGTACTACTACGTAAGTATATCGCTCAGCCTATTATTAATAAGTAGTAGGGTAGCTTACCTATCCCGAATTATATAACAGTTTTCGTATTAAAATCACTATATTATATTAAGCGCGTACTTAGGGCATATTGCGTATATTATATAGTTAAAAAGTATACTATATTGTATAATTTCTTTTAAAAGCGTAATCTCGTTAAGGTCGATCTTTTGTACTTATAAAGCCGGAAAAAAAACCACTATATAATCGTACTTATTTTCTTATTATATTAAGAATATATTATAGTAGGATAAGAATAGTAGATTCCGAGATACTTAAGTAAATAAGTTTATTACTTCTGTTTTATTAGCGATTTATAAAACAATAGTAATAACCCGGAGTCGGTACTAAATTTCGATATAGTTACTTATAGGTATTATTATTATTAGTATATAATTATGCGCGAGAATATAAATAATCTTATAATAATAACTTCTTACGAGTAGTATAGGAAAGTATAGGGTATTATAGAGAAGACGCTTGCGCTAGTGTCTATTACTCCTATATTAGATTTAATCTTTTTATACCCTCCGGATCCTACTTATTCTAAATATTAGGGCCTTACTAAGCTAATATATAGTATATTACTTAATAATATCTTTACTACGTAGGGGTATAAAAAGTATACTCGTGTACTACGTATTTAGCCCTTTTTACTAAGTTGGGAGTACCTATAATTACCTTTTTATTATTTTTATAATTACTCCTTAGCTATAAATACTAGTTAGTTAGTTATTACCCCGGGCTTATTTTAGAGCTTTTTAATCCCATATTATATCTATCCTAAGTTTATAAATACTATATAAAGCTAGCTTCTAAGTAATATTACTAATAACGATATTATTAATTTTATTATAATAGCTTATATAAAATTAGCTAAGTTAAATAGCGTCCTAGTTAGTACTAATATTAGTAAAGCTAATCGTAAGAATATAATAAGTATTATTATTAAGGCTCGTAAGATATACTAATAGCTCTATTAGATTATTAGTTAGGCTATTATTAATAACCCCCGAGCATAGAGTACTACTAGTAGTAGTTATTAAGGCTCGATAATATTATTACGATAGCCCTTTTATTAACTATAAATTAAATTAGGATCGGAATATATATAGCTATTTACTAAGCCCGTTTTATATAATATCTCTTAGTATATAAGACGATAGTTAACCTAGTTACTTATCCTTATAATAAAAAATAAGCCTAAGCGAGGACTTATATTATTTAATAAGAGAGCTAAAAGATATATATTAAATACGGTGCGACTAAATATTTATATAAGTATTTATTACGAGGCTATTACTAAGGAGTTTAGTATACTAGTAAATATAAACATGATATTAGGTAAGAATAAGTATAGGTAAGTAAGGGGTATAATATCTTATTACTTTAATATCCCTTATTTTATAATATATTGAGCGTTAATAACTATATAAATAGTTTAAAATAATAGTAACCTAAATAAACTATACTAATATTAAAAAGATCCTATTATTAAAGGTTAATATATAAATAACGTAGTACTTTTTTTTTATAATACGTTTTACTATAATAATAATAAGCTTACTCATTAAATATACTAGCTCTATAATAAAGCTCTGATATTATTTAATAGGGTACTACCTCGTACTAATAAGAAGGATATATAACGATAAGAGAATACTAAAGAAAAAGAGCTAGCGGGTATTATTAGAGGAGATAGAGAGTACCGTAATTTTATTATTATTAGCCGAGTTAATAGAGTATAGTACTTAATTAATAAAGGTAAGCTTTTACTTACTAAAGATACGAATATATTATAAACCTTTAAATAAGCCCTACGCTTAGTATATATATAGTACTATACCTATAATAAGATTTAGAACTTCGAACATAAGGCTATTTAGTAGTCGAACCGCTTTAGCTTTATAAATAAGTAAGTACTAGTATTTATTATATTTACTTATTTATTATATTTACTATATTTACTTAGTTAAGTCTTATACTTAGTAATTCGAGGTATCACAAGGGCCCCGGTAAGGCCCGCGAAATAGGGCTATTAATATTTAGGGCCTAGAGAGGGGTTATTAATATCTACTAAGGGGCCCGAAATAACCTTTTTATTTCTTAATTAATTGATTTAAGTAATTTATTAATTAAATATCGAATATTATTTTATAGCATCGCCCTTAATTAAAAGAAAAAGCTTTAAGTACTACGTATTTACGCACTATTAAAATATACCAGGTATAAAATCTAGGAAAACTACTATTATAATATAAGCCTTAATTTTAGGTTACTTTTATTATAATATTAAGGTTTTTAAAGGGCGAGGATATCCTACTAGCAGCTCCCGCTATTCTGCCCCTAAGTATAGCTATAACAGGCCCTACCTCCGAGCCTAGAGGCCCATACCTACTTACTTACTTACTTATTTACTTATAATTATTACTTCGTTAACCTTATTATTATTATTATTATTATTATTATTACTAATTAAAACTATTCTTAATATTAATATACTATAAAAAAGAATAATTATAAAGTTAACGATTTTTTTATTTATTAATATATTATTAATAACGATAAATACGATTACGTAGAGTACGACTACTTATTTTATAACTAGCGCTTTTCTAGCTTACCCGAGGCTAAAATAAAACAAAGTTACTAAATTACGGGCTATAGGCTATATAGAGTAATTAATAATTAATTAGGTAGTTAATTAGGTAGTTAATTAGGCTAATTTGGCTAATTCGTTGATTACTATATTTTTTATTAAAATAATTTAATCAACTATAAGTTAATTAACGGCCTCTAATTAGCCTAACTTATTTAAGTACTAATTACGCAGAGCCTAGCTTATGTATATACCCGAGACTAGTAGTCGTATAGCGGCTATAACTATACTTAGGGGTAGAATAGCGGGAGCTGCTAGTAAGATATCCTCGCCCTAAATTATTTTAGTAAAAAGTACGGCAATCGACGAATTAGCCGAATTAGCCTAATTAACTACCTAATTAACTACCTAATTAACTATTAATTACTCCGTATAGCCCATAGCCCGTAATTCAATAATTTCTTCTAATTTAGCCTTAGGTAGGCTAGAGAAGCGCTAGTTATAAAATAAGTAATCGTACTTTATATAGTCGTATTTATTAAAATCAATAGTATATTAATAAATAAAAAGATTATTAATTTCGTAATTATTTTCTTTTTATAATATATTAATATTAAGAATAGTTTTAATTAACGGTAGTAATAGCGGTAGTAATAATAAGGTTAATAAAGTAATAGTTATAAGTAGGTAGGTAGGTAGGTAGGTAAGTAGGTATGGGCCTCCGGGCTCGGAGGTAGGGCCTGCCGTAGCCACACTTGGGGGCAGAATAGCGGGAGCTGCTGGCAGGATATCCTCGCCCTTTTTAAAGTACTCTCGATATACCCCCGGGTTTTTTACGAATTTATAAGATATTTAGTATTATTATAATATCGCCGCCCTATTGCTCGTTAATTATATAAGTAGTATTTATAATAGCTTTATATTTATAATAAAAGGAATTACTAATATTTCTTTACTTTAATAATTTCTATTAGTATGTCTTCGCTAATAGTAATTACGTTAGGTATATAAATAGTAATAAGTAGTTTATAATAGGCCGCGTTAATTATATTTTTGTTTATAAAATATATAATTTACGCCGTATCTTTATTATTATTACGCTAATAGAGATCTTAGATAAGAAGGACTATGTACTTAACTTATATAAGGTGCGCTACCTTAAGGATTAACTTATTATTATAGTATTAATATTATCTAGCTTAAGAAGCTATACGTTATTAAGATCTATAACTATAGCGTCTAGGTTAAGTAGTAAGTTAAGTAGCTACAATAGGTACTTAATACTATATAAGTACATTCCTACTACTATTAGCCTAACTATATACTAATATATTTATATTATAGGTATTAGTATGATACTTTTACTTACTTTATATATCTAAGTATTAAGTAGGTAAAACTATTTATTTTTAATACTTATAGTTACGAGAGGCTAAATAGCTTACTTACTTAATACTAAAGAACTTTATAAGTAGTAGTAGTAGTAGTAGTAGTAGTAGTAGTAGTAGTAGTAGTAGTAGTAGTAGTAGTAGTAGTAGTAGTAGTAGTAGTAGTAGTAGTAGTAGTAGTAGTAGTAGTAGTAGTAGTAGTAATAATAGCGGTACCTTAATACTACGATTTCTAAGTAATAAAGTAAGTTAACTATTATAAGTAGCTTTATTTTTTTTATATTAATAAATCCGTGTATACTTAGGCTATATATTTATATTATCTCGCCTACTAAACTGTTTTTTCAAATTTAATAGGGATAGTAGTATTAGAGTTAGGGATTTAACTTTATAATAGTAATAGCGTTTATTAGATTTAGAGGTTTAACTTTAGGGATTTTACTTAGAGGTATAAGTAGCTATGATATTTACATATTTATAGTAATATAATAATATATATAAGTAGTAGTGTATTAATATATTTACCTAAATATATTAGTATTTATATACCCCGGGCCCTAGGAGTACCCCCTAGTACGGTCTTCCGATACCCTACTTATAACTTTTAAAACTCTTAGTAACCTTTAAATAATTATTATTATACTCATAACTATTATTATTAGTATCCCTATTATAGGGTAATTAGTTCGAACCGTGGGTTAATAAAGAGATTAATTAAATTATATAAATTTTTACGTAAGTATAAAAAGGAGGTTCTAACCGTAAGTTAAGTAGGCCGCGATAATTATAAATAGGGGCCGTAATTAGCCCCTGCGCGGCCGCCGTACGCCGAGGTTAAATTAAACTTCTAATTTAATAAAAACTTTCTCTTTTTTTTATTAATTTAATTACTATAGTTAGAGGTATAATTTAACCTCGGGCCCGTTTATTAAGTCGTCTCCTTTTTTCCCTTTTCTTTACTCTATTTATATAACCTATCTCTTTATTTATATATTAACTTTTTTATTACTTATAAATTACTCTAACCCCCTATTTAGTACTACTTTTATAAAAACGTTATTAAGGTTATTATTATTATTAATCTAACGGATTTTAAGTATCTCGCGCTTTTTATATAATTACCTAAGGGCTATAATATCGATTATAAGCCTCTTTTCTTTCGTAGTCCTTAATTTAATAAGACATTCGTATAGCGAGTAAGAATTAATATAAATAACTATTAGAATTAGTAAAAAGTTAAGTTAATTAGTAATCCTCTTTAGTATTATTAAAATCGTATAAGTAAGGTTAATATTATTAACTATACTATAGATTTCTAACGTAAGTATACTTCTTATTACTTATTTATTTTTAATTAATAAGTAGTAGATTATATTACTATAAATTATAAATTCGCTCTTACTTATACTCTTATTAACTAAGATAATAATATACTCTAATTACGAAATAAGGTCGTTATTATTTATAAATAACTTATTAATAAAAATATAGAGCTTATTAATTATAAAATCGATTAAGTAGTAAACGAGGCCTCGATCGAGGTTTAATTATTACTATTTAAGCTATTTATTAAGTATTTTAACGTCTTATTTACTTAGTTCTATAGCTTACGCTACTTTAGTATAGTTAAAAGTTACCTTAAGCTAGTATATACTCGTAATATATACCCCTCGTACGAGCTTAGCCTTATATTACTTCTTAACGTCGATTATATTTAGATTAACGAGGCTAATTTTCTTACCCTACCCCTTTTATTAAAAAACGACGGTTTTTTTTTTAATTATAAAAATTCTATTATTAAACGCTAATAAGGTATTCGTTATAAAGATCTCTTTTAGCTTCGTTACGAAGCCCGCTTTTTAGAGCTCTTTATCCTCTTTTTTTATAAAATTAATATTAAATAAGCTTAGTATATCGTTAGTTTATATTTTAATAATACTAAATTAGTCGCCTTTATACTTAGAGATTAGTAAGTATAAATCGTATATAAATATAATTATTAATAATTAATTAATATAAAAATCGTAGTATATAGCTTATTAATAAGTACCCGATTTTACGAGTTTATATAGTAACTTAAGTACCTCAATAATCGTACTTTCTAAGTACTTACTAGCTATTTCTTTTAGTAAATAGGCTAGGATTTCTCTTATAAGCCCTATAGCTAATTAAGTATAAGCCTTAGTAATATTATAGCTCTAAATCTTATATCCCTTTTTCTATAGTAATATTATTAGTACTATTATTAGCCGTTAGCTATAGTACTATACTATAGGTAATTACGTAAGTAATGTTATATTTTTAACGTCGCCGTATCCCTAAATTATATACCTAGATTTCTTATATAGTTAGGGTATTCTTTTTCCTTTAATCTTATAAACTATTCGCGATTTAAATATATAGAAATTTATATACTTTTTTAAGTCGTAGAGGATAAATTAATAGACCCCTCGATCGCGAAAAGTATCTACTTTAATAAGATCTAATTCTTTATATAGCTTTTTAATAGTTATAATTACGCCTTCTTTACGTAATTTAACTATTAACTCGAAATTAGCTTTTTCTTTTATTATATAAAAAGTATTAATTACCTCGTTATTAATAATAAATTACTATATTAAGGCTTATTATTGTGATTTTTTATAACGTCTTACTAGTAGTATTAGTACCCTTTTAGTAATTTCCTTTTCCTTATTATTTATTAGTACCGCTATAATAATTTTATTAAGGGTAATTTCCTATACCTCTACTACGGGTTATATAGTTTCCTCTAGCTCTTCTTCCTCTTATAAGTTAGAAATTACCTAGTTAAGATCTATATAATATAGTCTAATTACTATAATTAATACCTTAAATAGCTAGTTATAATCTTTTATAACTACGTAAGAGCGCTTATTAATAAAAATTAATTTATATAGCCTAGCTTATTATTAAATAATTTCGTACTATATTTATATATCTAAATTTAGTAATATATTTAAATTAACCCCTATATTAGGTCTATTATATATAATAATTATTTTATTAATTTATTTTTTATACTTACTTCGTATAGTACTCGTATTACTTTTTAAATTACTTAGGCTCGTTAGCTTATATTTAGTAACGGTAGCGAGGCTAAGGTCGTTTTTAAATATACTCTAAATACTAAAAGCGTTAGTATAAGCCCGTTAGGCCCTATAGTATTATTATAGTATTTAAGTACTATTTAGAAGCATTTGTTATTAGCAGAATCGGGATTTTCTTTTTTAATAATTCTAAACGCCCTTTTTAGTTATTAGTATGCCCTTTTTACTTTTTTAATACTATAGTACGCTTTAATAAGTATTATTTTTAGCTATATAACGTAGGCCACCGCATTTTATTTTAAATTTTACTAATTTAAAACTAGTACTAGCGTCGGTTTTAATACTATTTAGCGGTCTTTAGTATATATCGATCTAGCTTTTTTATAAGGCTACTTATATTATCTTTACTTATAGATCCTAGAGGAATTACCTTATTTAAAATAATATAGCTTCGTTAATTATATATAAGACCGGTCGACTATTTAAATAAAAAATATTAATAACGATTTCCTAATTAAAATTAAGCTTATTACGTAATTTAAATTTAAATCTACGTAGGCTCTACGTATTTATTTAGTATTAGTAATACACTTTCGTTAACTACTCTAGCGCCCCTATTTCGATATTATTATTACTTAATTACTTTAAGAAGTTATATAGCTTCGCGACTAATAAGTATCTAAATCTCTAGTATAGTTATCTAAACTTATTTTCCGTTAAGTAATTAATTAACTTTATATTATTAATAAGCTTTATAAACGCGTACCCCTATTATTTTTTAACTATTTTAAAGTATTTATTACTAGAGATTCTATTTTTTATATTATTAAATATAATACTAAAAAAGTATAAGGTATAAAGGACTTTCGCGGTACGGTGCTTAGGAAGAACTACTAATACTTATAAAAGTAATATAAGATACCTCTTTTAATTAAGTTAATACGGCCTTAATTAACGGAGTTATAACTAAGGAAAAAGGGTAGTATTAACTAGATTAGAAGGGTAGAGTTCTTAATTATCTTATATTATTATATTTAAAAATAAATTATTAAAAAGGCTCTAGTTCGATCTTAAAAAAGTATATATATAATTAAAATTAAAATCCGCGCTACTAGGCTCCTCTTATTAATTAGGGGCCCTTTTTTTATATTTTTCTCTAATTAGCTCTCTTATAAATCCTTATACTTAATTAGTTTTAAAAAAAAGAAATACTAAGACTAATCGCCCTACCTTATTCTAATCGTTCCTTAATTTCTTTTTTTTTAATCCTTTATAAAAAGAAATTATCTTAGATTAGTCCTAGTTATTATATATAATTAATTATATTAAGCCTTTTACTTACCCTTCCTCTTTATAATTACTTTTTTTATTTCCTCTATTTTTATTACTTTTTTTATTAATTTTACTTAGTTCTTATCCTAATCTTTTTTAATAATCTCCCGATCCTAACCTTTACTAACCTAATTCTCTCTAGATTTTCTTATTAATAATAGTATTTAAGAAGTATAAATTAGAGTTATATATATAGCTTTTATAATTAAGTTATTATACTAATTAACTTATTATTCCCTCGTACTCTTATTAATATTAGTTTTATTTATATATATATTACGATATTATAAAAGATTTTAATAAAACTTAGTTAGTTTTTAAATTAGTATTTATTATTTTTTTATATAGCCTAATTACCTTTAGAGAGCGTATACTTAATAGCCTCTTATTTTAATTAAACCCTCAGTACTTTAATTAAAATCTTCGTAATAAGACTATTCCTACCCTTAATAAAAGTATTTAAAAAATTACTTTTTTAATTACTTAGACTAGTTTTACTAAGAGCCGGGCTAAGGTATAATAATAATTTAAGTAGTAATATATTTAATAAACACTTTATAACTTAATGGGTCTTAGGAATATTAATTAAACGTATAAGTTAATTATTAATAACGGTATTTAGACGCTAATTAGTAACTTTTATTAGTTTAATTATTTATAAAGTCTAATTAGGGTTACTACTTATTATAAATCCTCGGGTATTTTTTAGTATTTTTAAAAATTAAAATAATAAGGATAACTTTCTAAGAGCGGTAAGTTCTTATTTAAAGTTTTTAATTATTTTATATGTCTTTTTAAAATATATAAGATTAATAAGATTATAATAGTTATAATTATAAGAGTTATAAATTCTTAAATCTTAGTTAGTAAACCTAAAGCTAAGTAAATAAGTACCGGATTTCTAAGAAGTTAGCGCCTTAGGGGCGTTAGTTATAATATAGTTAGAGTTATTTAAGTTAGTATAGGGCCTATTTTTAAAGTCCTGATTATTTATTATTTTATTAAAGGACCTTTTTAAGGGAGGTTTTATTATATTAAAAAGGTAATAACTATTATATTAGAACTTATAACTAATTTATTAAATCTAAGCTGCGCGGAGTTTATTATTAAATAATTTAAAGTATTTATAAGTTATTTAATACGTATTATAAATTAGGTTAAGCTAGTTATATTAGACTATATTACGAAACTATTTAAGTATATATAAACCGTATTTCTATTTACTTAGCTATTATACTATAGGGACTATATAAGTACTTATATTAATTAGTTATTAAATATAAAGAGGTATATTAATCCGGTTATAAAAGGCCTTTAGTACTTAGATATTATTAATAAATATCTTTTTTAAATACCTAAAAGCTTACTTCGGATTATATTAATAAACTATACTATCTTACTAATTAATAATTATTTTTATAAAATAGCCTAGATCGTTAATATAAAAAAAAAAGATTACTAAGTATACTAAAATCCTAATTTTTTATATAATCTCTTAGGTTTAAAGGATTAGGGTAGGGGTTTTATTTAGTTCGAAAATACTCTCCTATCCCTCTTTAATTATAATTATATTATATACTAAAGTAAGATTTTATATTATAACCTTTATTATAGATCCGATCTCGTATTTTTAAATCTAATTTTTACGTAATAAACGTTTTTAAAAATTATAATAATTAGTTAAGATCTTTATTACTTTATAATAGGTCTAACTTATTTAAGTTTTTTAGTTTTTTAGACTTTTAAAAACCTTAGGGTGCTAATTAAAAAAGGGAAGTACGTCCCTTATACTAAGCTAATTAAAAAAGTTAATTTTATAAGGGGTTAGGATTATTTAAAAAAAACTAGTTTATTTAAGTACTAGGTTCGGGTAATAGTTAGTATATATTTTATATTAGTAGTTCGTATTAAAATTAATAAACTAAGAGTTCTTAGTATTTATTATAGTCCTAGGGTTAGTCTTATTAAAAGTAATATATCTATTTAGATTCTACTTTTTTAGTTAGTATTTAGTATTATTTTTAAAATTCTTTATTATAATCGGGCCCTAAATTCGCGCTATATCCTTTTTATTATTTAGCTTAGAAGGGGAGATAGGAAGTAAAGAGGTTATTATAAATTACTAAGTTAGTATTTATATAGTAAATTAAAAAGTAAAAATTAGAAGAAGTTTAATTAGTAGTAGTTATAGAGAAGTAGTTAAGGAGGGAAGAAGGAAAAGTTAGGTAGTTAAGTAAAAAGCTACTTTTTTATATTAATTACGAGGGCGGCCTTTATTAATTAAGAAAGAAAGTACTATATTATAAATAATAAAAAGGCCCCGATCTTATAATTTACTCCTTTTTTTTCTTTATATAGTAGCTATAATTTAGTATTAATTAACTAAGAGGCCTATAGTACTTTCCTCTTTAATACCCCGGATTTAAGGGGGGGGTATATAAAGGCCCTTTTTTAATTCCTCTATCGCTTTTTATTTTTTTTTTTAGAAAATAGCTTTTTAATTATAATTATCCTTTTTTACTTAGTCTCTTTTTTTTTTAATAATATAATTTACTTATTTATTATATCTAATATTTTAGCTATTAATAATACGTATTAAATTATTAAAACTACTCGTTACGATATCTAACCTTAGTAATATTCCTCCTTCGCTCTTAAAAAGGTTTATTCTTAGAAGACTTAGGGCTATAAGTTTTAAGAGGTTAATAAAAAGTAGACTATAATAAGCGCTACTCTATTTAATTTTTTTAATCCTTATCCTAATCTAATATTACTCCTTTTTAAATCCTTAAGATTATTAATTAGTTAACTCTTTTTAAATTAGCTAGAGAGCTTTATACTAAATTCTATATTATAAATTTTTAAGTTAATAAGTATATTAAAAGAGAAATAGTTTAGAAGTTTTAATAGTTAATTATAAATTAAAACGTTATTAAGAAGTACGTTTATAATCCGGGTATTATAAATAGATTATTTTTATAAAACTATTAGGTTTTTATTAATTATAATTACGCTAGTTACTTTAGCCCTTTATTTTAGTAATTAAGTAAACGAACCCCTATTATTAATTTTTTACTTATTTAAGCTTATAGCGTTCGGAATACTATATTTTATAATTATTATACGCAGTCTTTTTAAAAATATATTAGTTCTAATACTAAGGAGCTAGTTAAAAAGATAGTCCCCTACTTCGAGTACGTTTCTTTTCTAAATTATTTTAATAATTAATATAGTAATTATATATATTTTAAAAATAAAAAATACTATTTCGAAAAGAGTAACGATTAATAAGCTATTAGTTAGTCTAGAGCCGACTCTAAATAAGGCTATTATTATCGTTATATAATAAGTAATAATAGGGTAGCGTTTCTAATCCTAACTAATATTAAAAGAGTTAAAACTTTAGTTTATATAGTCTCTAACTAGATTAATATTACTAAGACTAAGGAAGATAAGTAAAATTCCGTTCTTAAAAACGCCCCTTTTATATACTTTATTAAAAACTATATATTTATAACTTATAAAAATTATTAATATATTAAAATAAAATAAGTAAAATAAGAGGTTATATAAGCTAAGCTAAATACTAAACGGGCTTAATTAAATAGGGAACTAGGCTTAAATACTTTAAAAGAGGAGTAGGGTTTTTTAATACGAATATATAATTAGTAAATAAGGTTATTAAGTTTTTAATTATAATAATTAAAAAATAATTCCTCTTTTTTTATCATTTTTTTATATTTTTATTCCGGATCTAAATAAAAAGATAACTAAAAAATTAGTAAGATTTAATAATATCTTTATAAAATAATATTTAATAAATAAAAAGAACTCGTAGCCTATACTAAGGATCAGTAATAGTAAGGGGTAATCTAGCTTTCTTAAGAGGTCCTTTTTTATAATCGGGTTTACTTAGTAACTAGTTAAATATCCTCGTTCTTAAAGTTTATTATATTATTATTATAATTAAGAAATAAAGTCGTAGCGTTAATTATATTATCCTATAAGAATAAAAGGTTAATTAAATTAAAAACAAAGTCCTCGTAAAAATTAGACTCGTTAAATAATAAGTAGAGGCCTTCTAGAGATTTTAAGAACTTTTTAAGTCGATTATTAATATAAGTAGCCCCTATAATTAGTTTATTAATAAGCGTCTTTAGTTAATATAATAATCCGTTTAAAACGGCTAAGTAAATATAGAAAAGTCCTTACTAATAGTAATTAAGTTTTTTAGAAGTTAATATATTATTCTTTTATTAAGTATTAAAAATAAGAACTAAATTACTAATTTATAACTTTACTAATCGGAGGGTATATAAAAAGTTAAACCGGTCGTAGTCCTTAGGCGGTCTTTCCCTATAAATAGTATAAACGTCCGCTTAGTTATAGTAGCCTAAGTTAGGTCGTACTACGTAAACGTATCTAACTATACTTATAAGATTAGCTAAGAAAAGTATAAGTATAGTTTACTAAAGTAGTCCGATTTAATAATTTAAAATCTACTTAGCTAAAAGCTTAATATCTTCCTTAGTTAATATATTTATTATATAAAAAAAAAGGGTAACGTAATTAATAATCGTACGCTTTTTTTTATTTTTAATTATAATAAAAGGGATATCTTTTATAAACTTATAACTATTACGCTTTTTATAGTACTAAGCTCCCTAAACTAAAATAATAAAATAAACGTCCTTATTAAGAGTATACTAATCGTAATCCCTAATAATCCGATAGTATAGACTTTAGTAATACTAGTAACGGTCTCTAGGTCCTATAATCGGGGGCTAATTAGGACGCGTAGTACTTATATTAAATATATAAATAAGACCTTAAGAATAAATACTATTTTAATAGATCTTTAGCTTATTTATTTTATTAATTAAGTTAGAATTAGTAATATTATTAATAGCTACCTAAGTAACCTAGGCCCTTATTATTAATTAGTAATATTACTAGCGGTTCGGATATTAGTACTAAGTATTTTTATACGCTTACGAAGTAGAGGATCGTAGCGAGGTTTTAGTTTAACTTTAATTATTTATAAAAAATAGGCTATATTCCTTTTTATATATAATTATATTAAGAAATCCTACCTTAAACTTTACGTACTTTATTAATTTAATAAAGCTATTCAAAATAACCCTAACTTCTTTTACTACTTTATTTATAATATTAATATAAAACCGCTTATATATAGCCTTAATTAAGCTCTTATTAATTACAATATAGAGGTCTTATTATTTAATAAAAGTAATTATATTATTAATCTTAGTAAATAGTACCTAAGTAAAGTTTAAATTAGAAAACGAAATAAGTAGTCCTTTAGTAACTTTTTTAATTTACTCTTTTTTATTTAAAAAGCGATTAGTATCCTATTTTTTATACTCTTTTAAAAAAAAATCCTTAGCTTAGGCCTAGGGTAGTCCTCTAATTACGTCCTTAATTAGAGTTTAATAATCTCTTTTTATAATATACGTAATAAGTTTATTTTTAAATCGGTCTAGGACCTTATTAATCTCGTACTAGTCCTCGAACTTTTTTAAAAAGTTTATAATATTATTATTTTTAAAAACTATAGTCCCCTCTTAATTAGGGAATAGTATTTTATAAAACTCTATATTTTTTATTAAATTAGGCTAAAGAATCGTAAGGTCCTTAGTTTAAGGCGTAGTTATTTAAATCCGGATAGTAATAGTATTTAAAAAAGTATTAATCGAAGTATTTATCTTAACCTAAGCTATAACTAGCTTTTTTTAATTAAATTAATAAGTAAATCCGTTACTAAGAATAGGCTTTTTATTATTAAATAACTCCGCGGTCTATAAGTCTTAATAAATTATAAAGGTTAGTTTAATAAACGGTCTATTTAAAATAAAAAGGTTAAGTTTATATAATTAAACGTCCTAAAAGGTATTAATAGTAATAAAAGTAACGTATTAATTATTTATATTTACGGTCCGAGGTTATTAAAAATATAGTTTATTAATTTTATTTATAATCTTAATAGTTTTATATTAATCTATTTATTTTAAATAGAGTTTAAAAAGAGAAGAGAAGAGTCGTTTTAATAACTAGAGCGTAGCCGTTATCTTAATTAACGTAATTTAGGCCGTTTTTTTTAACCCTTACTAAGCGTATAACTAAAGTTTTAATTAGACTTCGTATTAAGCCTATAGTAATATTAATTAAAATTATTAATAAGTTTAGTTAAAAGCTAGTTTTATAAGCGCCCTTAGTTTAATATATCCGTACTTTTAAATAGGTTTATTATTAAATCTCCGGGCTATATTAATTAATAAAGAACAATCTAGTTAAATAACTAGTTATACTTATTAAAGTATTTTATTAGTTCTAATCCTAATTTATTATTTATCTTATTATACTATTATAGCGTTCGTATTTAGGCCCGATCTAGTCCTAAGTATTTACGTATTTCTTTACTTATTTATTTCGCTCGCTTATTAAGGTTTATTATATCCCCCTCTTATTAAATAAGAAGCCCTTTTTTATACGTTTTTATTTTTATATCTTAATTATTTAGTTTTTTTTTTAATTAGAGTCTTATTACTCGTATTTATTTTAATTATTATACCGCTTTTTTTTATTTATTTATTTAAATTATCTCTGATTAGGTCGGGCTTTTTTTTACTTATTCTCTTATTTAAAAAGGGAAGGGATTTTTAAAAAGAAAAACTATTAAAAAAGTATAGGGTATAAAGGACTTTCGTAGTACGGTACTTAAGAAGAACTATTAATACTTATAAAAGTAATATAAAATACCTCCTTTAATTAGGTTAATATAACCTTAATTAACGGAGTTATAACTAAAGAAAGAGGGTAGTATTAACTATATTAAAAGGGTAGAGTTCTTAATTATTTTATATTATTATATTCGAAAGTAAATTATTAAAAAGGCTCTAGTTCGATCCTAAAAAAGTATATATATAATTAAAATTAAAATCCGTATTATTAGGCTCTTCTTATTAATTAGGGGCCCTTTTTTTTATATCTTCTTTTAATTAGCTCTCTTATAGGTCCTTATACTTAATTAGCTTTAGAGAAAAGAAATACTAGGACTAATTGCCCTACCCTATTTTAATACTTAGTTAGTCTATATTTTTTAAATATAAGAGAAATAGGGTATTAATAAGTAAAATATAAAAAGTTATCGTTCTAAAATACGTTTTTACTTTTACCGTACCTAGGGTAATAATTTCCTTACCTAGGCTAAAACTAATTCTTATAATACTTACTGTTAATATATTAAGTATTACTAGCGCGATTTTTTATAATACTTAGAATTACCTTTTCTTTTTTATTAATTATTATAATACCTTAGTATCTAGGATAATTCTATATAAATTATCTAGGCCGTACCTTTTACTCACATAGAATATCTATATAAGCTTAGTATCTAAGTAATTTAGGTAGTATAAAGAGGACCCTTCTAACTACCCCTAGAATTACTTAGTACTATCTTTCTTTTTTAATATGAAAAAAAACCCTATCTTTTCCTTAGGTATTAAAAAAATAAAATTCGGCCCTATTTAATTCGTTTTTTTAGCTACCTCTATATCTATTATCTAAGGAACTTTCCCTTACTATTTGTAAATAAAAGCCTACTTATTAAGAACTTTTATTACTTTTTATTTATTTAGCCTCGTATATCTTCTAGAGGCTAACGGGGTAAAAAAAGAGTAGTTAATCTCGTTAATTTTATTATAATTTAATTCGTTAATATAAGAAATAAGATCTTTTTATTTTTTAAATTTCTTATAGGGTGCGGATATTCTAAGTTACTAATTTAGTTATTTTTACTAAGTTCTATACCCCCGGATCTACTCTTATATATAATAAAGAATTAGTTAAACTAACGAGGGCTAGTTTTACTATTTACTACTCTCCACTTTTTATATTATTTGTACGATTTAGTACGCTCTTTTTTAAAGTAGTTACTTAACTAATATCTATCCTTTTTATAAATAAAGTATTGCTTTTTTTATTACCCTACTTACGAGTTAAATTTCTACTTATTTAACGAATCTAGGCCTTCTTATTAATAATTACCGTACCTAGCCTCCTTTTTTTTTTATTATACGTCCGATCGACTTAATACTACTAATAAGGTCCGTTATATATTTAAAAATAAGTTTAGTATAGTATTCCTATTTTAATATTAAAGCTAGATCTTAGCCTTAAGTAGAGCGTCTTATAGTCTTTAAGTAATTAGTATAGGGTTATTTTTATTTTTAGTACGCGTTAAACTACGGTATAAAAGTATCCGACTTTTTATTTATTAATCCCCTTATTTAACTAGGTCTTTACTAACTTATTAATTCGATTAATAAGCTCTTTAAGAATTTCTACTCGTAATTTACCCTTTATTATTTAGGCTATAAATATAGAACAAATCGCTTATAATTTAGATAAGAGCTCTGAATTCTTATTATAAGTCTTAAAGCGGCTTCGGATTACGTTAATAATACTAAAAAAGTCGTTTTAATTAGGATTATATACCGCTTCGTAATAGTAATTAGAGGCCTTGTTTATAAGTACGATATTAATTATTAAATAGTACTAGTATTCCCTAATCCCGACTTTTTTATAATAATTATAAAATATTATTAAGGTTTTTTATAAAACCTCGTACTTCCCCTTAGAGTATAATTTCTTTTTTAAAAAGATCTTTTTAAGGTTTATAAATTACTTCGTATTTATTACTATATTTTTAGTATTTATATACGATCCCTACGTTATTACGTATTATTAATAATTTCGGGTTATTTATTTTTTTTTATTAGCTAATTAGTACTGAATTTCGTATTAGTAGCGATAACGAGCTATAGATCGAAATAAGTAAAATTATTAATTATTATACTTTTAATACTAT
The DNA here is from genome assembly GCA_030869315.1 of Colletotrichum cuscutae. Classification (NCBI taxonomy): domain Eukaryota; kingdom Fungi; phylum Ascomycota; class Sordariomycetes; order Glomerellales; family Glomerellaceae; genus Colletotrichum; species Colletotrichum cuscutae. The sequence continues at coordinate 325,243 of MPDP01000258.1, forward strand.
ATTTTGCCTCTATATATCCTTTTATAACGATAGATTATTATTAATAATTATTAAAAGGAAATCTAGGTCGTTTACCCTTTTTTTAAATTTATTAAAATAATTATACGCTCTATTAACTTATACTTAGTTCTATAGTATAAATTCCTCTTTTATAATCGTTATTACTAGGATTTTATATAGTTTTTATAATTATAATTATACTAATAATACCCCTCGCTTATAAAGGAATTTATTTACTACTTTTACGATTCTTAAGCTTACGCTTACGAACTATTTATCTAGCTAGTAACTAAGGTCGTTTACGATCTTATAAAATAAGGGTTACCCTTATAGCCCCTTTTTTTTATAAACCTTAGTTAAATAGATTAATACTACGTTAATTTACTCGCTATTAAGTTAATCCGTAATTTTATATATTTACGTCCCCTAATAGTCCGGGTTAATATTTACTTACTTATAAGGGATCGGGATTCTATTTAGGATCGGGTTTCTTTTTTTTTTTTTTTAACTCGCTAAGGGTCGTATTCTAGCTAATGCCCAAATTAGTAATTATTAGCGTATTTAATTTTAGTAAGGATATATTTAACTTGCGCACTAGCCGTAATAAACCCGTACTTTTATTACTTAACGAATTTATTAGGGTTTAAGTAATTCCTACTTCCTCTCGCTATTTTACTATTACTTTTGTTTTTACTATCTTTAGTAATTACTACTACCCCTTTAGATCGCTAGCTATCGTACTTATTAAGATCCTCTTTTTTATTTAATATAAAAAAGTAGATTTTAATAGTTCTTTTTTTAATAGTAATAGTAGACCTTTATATTACTATAAAAAGACGAAGTAATTAGTCTTAGGATCTCTACTAATTACTGATTTTTACTATTCTGTACACTTCTAACCTCCTAAGCTTCGTATTTTACGTAATTTTTAAATTATTTCTTTTTTTAACTTACCTTTTTTAGGGTAGTATTTTATAAAAATAGTTAAGAATAGACGCCGGGTAGTTCGTAGAGGAGCTATATAGGCTATTAAGTACGGTTAGTAAAGTTAAGCCCTCTTTTTTATAAAATTAAAGACTTCGTAGACTTATTAAAAATACTTATTAATTATTATAAATCTTTATTACGTTAAGATCGCTCGTACTAAGTAGGGATAAATATTTTAGAGATCCTTTTTCTTATGATTTCTTAGTACCCTATTTTATATCTTTTTAAGTAGTCTTTTTTATAGTTTAATTATACTAATTTAGTAATTATTATTTACTAACGATCCCCTTCATTACTTAGTTAATCTTTTAGAATTAATAATCTTATACTAAGAGCTAGTATAAAAAAAGAGCTTTTTAGTAGCCCTCTAGAGGGTTCTTTTCCTTTCCCCTTAGAGCCGTGTTTTTTTAGCCTTTTTTTAGGTTAATTATTACTTTAGTAAGAGGTTATAAAACGTTTTTAAAATAGCTACCTTTTTTTTTATAATAAGTTAACTTCTAATACTTATAATACTCGTTCCTCGATACTATTAGGCTTTCTAAATCCCCTCCTCCCTTATCGGACTATCCTCTATATTATATTCCTAAGTAATACCTAAGTAGTAGTTAAGGGGGTTATAAAAAGATCGTTTAGATTATAGGCTTTAAAGTCGTATTTATAAAACCCTCGTTATAATAAACCCTTTTATATACTATAAATCTCTTAGTTTTATAATTCTTATACGGGTTTTTACTATACTTACTAAGAATATTTATTATACTTAGGGAACCCTTTTTTTAATTATATAGTACTTTTTAATACCGTATTATTAAGCTCGTTTATTATACTAATTAATTAAGTAAGTAGTTATTATATAAGTATTTTCTTTTACTAATTTAACTAGCTAGTTCTTAATTATAAGCTAGTTGCGGGAGAGTTATTTTAATAAAAAAGCTACTTAAGTTAGTATTAAAAAACTAGTTACTTAAGTAGTTCCGTTAATTAGTATAATTTAATATAATAAATATTAACCTCTTATAAATAATAAAGGGCTACGATTACTTAATTCCGTGCGGTATTCGAGGATTGTCCTTTTTTTATCTATTTTATAAAGTTAATTAATATAAATCCCTTATCTCATATAGTATTAAGAAGTCGTCTTTTTTACGTAACGAGATACCTTACTAGTTTATAATAGTAGAATTTAATTACTAATTAGTATTAATATCCTTATTATAAAGTAATTAGTTCGAACCGTGGGTTAATAAAGAGATTAATTAAACTATATAAATTTTTGCGTAAGTATAAAAGGGAGGTTCTAACTATAGGTTAGGTAGGCTGCGATAATCGTAAGTAGGGGCTATAATTAGCCCCTGCGCGGCCGCCGTACGCCGAGGTCGAATTAGACTTCTAATCCGATAATTATATATTTTATTACTACTATAAAACGAGTAATAGTATTTTATCTAATAGTAGTAGTATAGAGTTGCGCGACTACTTTCATTTTCCTAATTAATATATCCCCTTATACGCCCCCGGTAAGGTAGTTTAGCCCTATACTTATATCAGGGAGTGGGTAGTCGAGGCACTTTAAACAAAGTTAATTCTGCTCCTTTGTATAAAAAACGCGCTGAGAGTGCCGATCAGTCTTCAACTACACGCTGAGTAAGGAGATCTATAGCAGTTTTAATGACGGCCTCGAGTCAACACTAACAAAGTCCGATCTCTCCGTAGATATTGTAATAGACTCACCTAATGCGATTCGGTCTCTTGATTGCACAATGCGATCGAGGACATAGTCCAAGGAGTTCCCGGCCGTAAAGACGATGCTTTGGTGATTCAAGACATTAAGCTTGATTCAGCTATACACTCATTCGTTCTTGTCCATTTTCGAGCTGTTGCTATCGACAATGGCGGCTCGTCTGTTCTTTTCCTTCGGGCTTCTGAGCGCCGCTGTGCTTGGCTCCCCTCCGGAAACCGCCATCTCAGCCCGCGCTTTTGACTGCTCTCCGGGATCGGAAACAGGACTTAAGCCCGAGTGCTGGGCTCAGTTGAACGTGTCAGACTACATCCTCAAATGGCTGGCTGAGAACGGCACCAAGGCCGACTGCGACAACCTGGGATTCGCCCAGTGTTTCTTGGCTTTCAACGGCTACGGTGGTCGAACTTGCGATACACTCACTCGCGATACGTGTGCAGCCTTTGAAACTGCCGGTGTCGACGCCGCCTACTCTTCGCCGCAACAATTCTACACTCTTTGGAACATCTACGCCATTTCTCAGTTTTTCAATCAGTTCTCGGAGGCTCTTTGGAATGGCCACACCCTCGCTGCGGATACGATCGGGGACATCGTTGCCACCGTCTCCCCATCTACCGACCCTGAAGTTCCAAGCAACTTATTGTGGACTTCGATCTCTGGCGGATTCTGGATGGCCGCCGTTGGTGCCTTCGCCAATCCCCTCCTGGCTGGAGTCGCCACGGGCATGGCTGTTGTCACAGGAATGAGCTCTTTCTTCATGTCCTCAGTGGCAGGCTCTTCTAACTCGCGATTCATCACTCTCGGTGAGATCGGGAGCAGCCTTGCTCAGCTTATCATTGACTACCAAGGTAGCCTCGAAGGCGCCTTGAAGGAGCTCCAGGGCAACAGCACCCTGTTCCTGGCCGCAACGGAGCCTGGTGGCTTCAGCCAGCGTGCTGTGACCAGCTTGAATCTCCAATCCACCGAGGTCTACCACGATCTGCAACTCTATATCCTTTCTCTATCTCTCAAGGCCAACGGCATTGTTTCCACTCGCTCGGCCGGCGTCAATGCCCTCGACTACGCACCCGACACCAACGGCGCCGTCTCATGCCCTGGTCTTGGTCCCGCGGGTAATTGCTACCAATTCTGGATCGACCCGGATACGGGCGACTCGTACGCGCTGCACAACCCGAAGGACTGGAAGAACGACTATGTCGATGTGCTCAACAAGATCCATGACAAGAACTGGGCGATCCTCAGTGAGATTTTCAAGGTGGAGGATTGCCAGGGCAAAGATCCGAGCTTTGACGGAAAAACGAAAGTGACTTGCCTGGCGTCGCACGGATTTTGCGAGTGGGATTACGTTGATCAAGACACCGTCACCAAGTCCAGGACGGCTAACAAGCAGTTCACCAATTGTGACAACGACAAATCGTGGGGCACTCTTTGTGACTGGATGAACGGTGGTCTTGTGATGCCCGAGGCCTACCTCGGACCTCTCTTCAAGTTCCAGGAGCCTGCGTGGTGCAGAGAGCACTAGCTTTTCGAGGCTTAGCTTTTGAATTTGTACACAATAATACCCGTGTAATCATAGAGTATCATCTTCGAATGCAATGAGGTTCGATTATAGCAACATCAAATCGCGTGTTAGTTCTGATGCCAGGTGCATTCGTCTTTCATCCCTAAACATGCCGTCGTGTGCAATTACCTGAAGAGAAGAATGCGTCATTCATTTGCGCCTCAATTGCAAAATGGTGATGTCTATATAGTAAAATCATCTCAAGACTGCCACAATCACTGAATGATCTCGAGTCCGGTGGAGCACGTGCTGAAGGGATGCAATGATCGCCACGAGCCAGCAGGTGAACGTGGGGGATCGTGTGACATGGACAGGGCTAGCGGCATTGCCGGCATGCAGATCAGAGATTTCGCTTTCGGATTGCGGGATCTCGCATGTAGTCAATCTTGGTGTCAGCACGAGGCGGATATAACACTCGACGCATCCGATTTCGATCACCTATATCGAAACCAGGATATAAGGTTGAGTACATCCTGACTCCCGCATCTGATGTTGCCGCACACACTGCAGCTTTGGTCAATTGTAAGACCCAGGCTACTAAATCTAGATGCCATGCGGGAAAGAATTCTAACCTATCTTCACTGCTTGGATCTTGATACATGAGTCAGCAGGACAATTTTACCCTGATACAGAGATTCGGCATCGGTTATGCAGGACTGTGCGTGTGGAAAGGATCGGGTGTTGCTATAACATCTTCCTAAGTAAAGGAAAATCACGTAAGTCGAAGGGAGCGTTTGAGTGATGGACTTCATCAATCCAAAAGATAACCTATCGACTTCGTGAAATATACCTTACCTGATGTACCTGGAGTATGTCATATTACCTTCCAACGTTCCTCATCTTGACCCACTTGAAGTTGATTAAAGGACATGTGCTTTGCCTCAAAGATGAATATGAAGTTCTGTATCTGCGTGTCCTATAACTCTGTTGAATTCCTGCATAAAATACTTCTAACAGTTTTGTCCGTCCATGAACCCCTTGCCTACGTCTAACTCGTCCAGATCCGGAACTCAGACAGACTCATGGCATGTCGATTCGGTCTCTACAGACCATAGCTATGTGTATCAAAAGCTACTACCTTTCCAGGCTCCGTGATCGACCCATTGACCGGCGCTGCAAGAGACCCTCCAGTAACAACATACAAGATCCCCTTGTCCTTGACGTTCCGTCCGAATGCAGTGGCGGTTCCTCCAGCGACAGTCAGTTCCGTCTCTGAGCCGGCCACGACGGTGCCCTTGCCCTCGGGGGTGATGTAAACAAGCTTATCATCAATGTTGGTCACTGCCCAGATACCGCCCTTTTTATCGAAAGCAAAGTCATCGAGAAATGCAGCGATGGTGCTCACATCGGCAATCTGGTCGATAATGGCCTTCGCCGCAACTCTACCCGAGCGATCGAGCTTGACCCGGAAGACCTTTCTAAAGGAGCTGTGGCTCCAGTACAGGTAGTCTCCGCGGATTCGCACACCGTTGACTCCAATGGCCGGCACCGCTCCGGCTGCAGGCTCGAGATCTTGACCGCCTAGAATGGTCTCGTATTTCTTGGCTTTGACATCGAGTCTGTACACTTTGCCCAGCGCAGACTCGGCAACGAGAACAATGTTGCTATCCCACGGCAGAGAGACTACGCCATTCAAGAACGCCGCCTCTGACACGTTGACAATCTTGTTCACCGTCGTCTTCTTGTCTGCGATGCTGACCTCCCACGCTGAAAAGGTACCGGGAACGCTGACACCGATGCCTGAGAAGTTACCGCCAACTACCACGAATGTGTCGGGGCAGGTCTCAGTGATGCCGAGAAGGCCATTTAGGTCTGAGAACCGGTGGACAAGCTCTGCTGATGGTGACTTCTCCCACGGTTTGGCGACTTGGTAAAGCTCGGGAGAGGTAAGAAGAGGTAGGAGGAGGTTGCCATTTTTGCGGACGGCGATGTTTTCGATCCAGTTGGGCTTTTCTGGGAATTGGTAGGCAATACGTGAGGGCAGGCTCTGGCCTACGGCTAGAGCAATGTAAAGAATTGACGACGCAATTAAGCCCCGCATATTTGCTGTGGTTTTGACGGGTATCTCTTTGAAGGCGATGTACTACGAAGTCTCAATGGGAAAGAGTGAACGAGGTCTTGGTATGGTGATTGATATTACGGGATTCATGCAGTTAAATATGATGATCAACCTTGCAGATTCTTTCTCAGGCTAATTAAATGGATGCGCTGGCTTACCAACTTCCTGCATCTTACACAGGGTTCTCATTAGCTCCGGAGTTGTCGTCTTACTGAGATCGTGCAGGCGGAACACCGCTTTACGTGGTGTCTATGTCCGACGTGGCCCATAAAGATCTCCCCATAACGAAGCCAAGAGGTGCAGTAGCATGCACAAGCGATTGGTGATCGTTCATGTCTAGCCCGCAGAAGTTGTCGGCTAGAAGAATAGCGCAATCGCTTAGGAAGCTGACGTTGGAGTAAGGATTCAGCTGGGATCTTGGGTGCATGTTGGAACAAGCACCAGTGCATAAGCCAAGCACTAGGCCCATGGATAGATAAATCCGTGGAAATATTACCAATCGGTAACATTAATGATCAGATCCGATGACATTGAAGTAGTGAGAGTCCCAGATGTGCTAAAAGTTACTTAACCTTATAGCTTGGTGAGTTCCACGGAGAAGCTATAGCTGTGACTGTAGCTGTAGCTTGTGTTTGGTTCTCCACGACCATCAGTCCTCCCTGTTTCCTTGCTCCTACATAGTACCCGCAAACGAGCACTGACTGTCCCGCAAGTTGGTCCACCGCAAACTCAAGGCTTTCTGCGTTAATACCTAGCTCTCCTAAGTAGGTACTCATCAAGTCCTCGAAATAGGTAGCGACTTTGCAATGGGCCAGTCATACTGTCGTAAGTGTACGTTCATCGATGTGGATAGATGATGTCATGTGGAAATCGGCATTGGTTCTGAATAATTGTTGGAAGCTCGTGGCGTTCGGGCTGCCAGCCTGGGCTGGTGCTGAATCGAAATCGAGCGCTTGCTCGCCCACCCGCAACCCCTGTCTATGTCTCAACGCTCTACCCCAAGCAAATATCGTAATAAGGAATTAATTAGAGAAAGAAGGCATTGAGACCGTAGAATGTGAAGAAGAGCCGGTACCTTACTGGGAATGCCATTGAGGCTCCTAAAGCAAGACTTGGCTGCGACATCGGATCCAGGCATGCGGCTTGCATCGGGAGTGGGCGTTTGTGAGTCGGGACGACGCCCTTCGTTCGTCATTAGCGCATTGGGGCCTTTCGAGTGAATCCCTCTCGGAGTCATCTTTAAGTTCAGGCTGAACGTCACATCGAAACTTCACAGACTTGAGTATAGAGAATCCTGCTCCCATTGTCCATACGTGAAGCTGATCACCAAACAAGACATCATACTGCCCAACATGAGCAACCAACTCGCCCAAGAGCTGAAGCAGCTGCACGTCCCCGCATCGCCAGTCATCTTCGCCAACGTCTGGGACCTAGCCTCCCTCAACGCGATCGTCTCGCTTAACACCGCCGACTCAAAGCCCGTGAAAGCCATTGCAACCGCATCATGGGCCATCGCAGCAACAGTGGGCGTCAAGGATGAGGACCTCGAGCTAGAGCAAAACATGGCCGCGATAGGCCAACTCGCGCCCGCCGCTAAAGCCGCCGGTCTGCCACTCTCCGTCGACCTCCAAGACGGATACGGAGATCTGATCGACGAGGTCGTAACAGAAGTAGTCACGTTAGGCGCTAGCGGTGCCAACATTGAGGACAGCATTCCGTCAGCCGGATTCGAGAAGGGCATCGAAGGGTCCCTCTACGGCGTAGAAATGCAAGTCGCTCGCCTCAAGAGCGCTTTGGAGGCAGCTCGCGAGGCGGGGTGTCCTGACTTTGTCCTCAATGCCCGGTGCGATGTGTTCCGCCTCGAGCCGTATTGCGCGGCTGACGACGAGAGCGTACTGGTGGAAGCCGTGAAGCGGGGCCGGGCGTACCTGGAGGCCGGAGCGACGACTGTGTTTTTCTGGGGCGGTTCGGGACGCGGGCTGCGGACGTCGGAGGTTCGTGTGCTCGTGAAAGAGCTCGGAGGGCGGGTTGCTGTTAAGCTCGGGGATCGGGCGGACTCGTTGTCAACGAAGGAGCTGGGTGAGATTGGGGTCGCTAGGATCAGTGTGGGACCGAGTTTGTACCTTGTGGCGATGAACGCGGTGAAGGAATCGGCGAGAAGGATCTTGGACGGAGGGAAACTGGCTGCCTGAGAGCTTGACCGTTGGAGAAAACTTGAGGCAAATCGGGGCACAAATAACGCGGCTGAGGCTGAGCACCCTCGAACTGGATGTTTCAATCAACCAAGTTTGCTATGTGAGCACCCCTCTTCTACGAATCAATGGTTCTATAATCCGCTCCAAGTATATGTGTATTTGGAGAGGACTCGAAACAGTCCTGCTCCAGTCGATATATACAGACTTTTCAGTTGCCTCCAAAGGCCTCTTTCACATCTTCCATGTGATCAAATATCTCGTCTAGTTGATGGCGGCAGGGGGTTGCTGGCCAGGCAGAGGAATACTCTGCGGGTGGGCAGTGAACATGCCCTCGGGGTCGTACACGGCCTTGATCTCCTGCAACTTGGCATAGTTCTTGCCGTACAGGCGCTCGCTCCACTGATCAACGGTCAGAGTCGTATCGCGGTAGTTGACGAAGCCACGAAGGGGCACGCCCTCGGCGGCGAGCTGGTCCTTGAAGGGCTGGAAGCCGTTCTGCATGTAGCTCAGGCCGTCGGCGGGGAACTCGGTCAAGCCGGTGGCAAGACGGCCTTCCCAGCGGATGAGCCACAAGCTGTTGGCGTGGGCAAAGGAAGTGTCGTCGTCCTTGAGGGCCTTGGTAGGCTTGCCGCCCCAGAGGTCGATGAAGCCAAACTTTGTGAGGTCGGTGCGGTTGAAGGCCACGGTGGTGAAGTTGTAGAGGGCGGTGGCAGAGGCCTTTGTGAAGGGCTGGTCCTCGCGGAGGACGCGGGCCTGGAGGTAGAAGTTGCGAGGGGGGAAGGTGTCGACGGGAATGTCGATGGAGGGGGTAGCGACATTCTCGACGGCCCAGAAGTCCTGGACGGTGCGAGTGAGCTGGGTGCCGTTAGGAAGCTTGGCCATGAGAGGCTCGAGGAGCTTGTCAAAGTCCTCGGGGTTGCCCCAGTAGAAGCCGGAGCCGGTGTAGGGAGGGGCGGTCAAGGACCAACGCATGGTGAGCTCGTCGGACCACTGGCCGGAGAGGTAGTGCTCCTGGATGGCGAGGAGAGAGTCGACGCCGGCGGAGAGGGAGCTGTCGGTAAGAGTGATGGTGTAGTTGATGGCCTGCTGGTACGTGGGCTTCCAGGTCTTGGTGGTGAGGCTCAGGATGATACCATAGGAGCTGCCGGCTCCTTGCAGGGCCCAGAAAAGCTCGGGGTTCTTGGTGCGGGAGGTCTCAACAATGGTGCCGTTATAGAGCATGTAGGTGGCGCCCTCGAGGTAGTCCATGGGGGTTCCGAGCATGCGGGACAGGGAGCCGAAGCCGCCTCCAATGGAAGAGCCGATCAGGCCGACCATGTTGGCGCGGACGTGAGGGAAGCGGGCGCCGTGCTCCTTCCAGAGCTGGCTGACGACGGGGCTCACAAGGGAGCCGCCGCCGTAGGTAAGCAGACCGGTGGCTTCATCATAATTGGTCTCCTGGAAGTGAGTCATGTTGATGGTGAGCCCTGCGTTGGGCAGACTGTAGGAGCCGTAGCAGTGGCCGCCATCACGGGCCGCGACCAGAACCTTTGCCTCCCGGGCACAGGCGAGAGCGGCGGCGACCTCATCGGTGGTGCGCGGCCAGGCGACACCGGCCGGAGTGGGGGCGATGCGGCGCTGCCACGGGAGGATATCGGTCGGGAACGAGGCGTTAGTCTCGGGGAACGATGTGAGGAGGCCGGCAGTCTCGAGGCAGGTCTCTAGACCCTGGGCCTGTGTGCACGAAGCGAGTGATGCCGTCGCGAAAGCGGCGAGGCTGAAAAGACGGACCATGGTGAATGAATGCAGCGAAAAAGGAGAGACTGAAGTTAGACTGGCAGAGCTTGGAGGCTTCTAGAGGACATCGCTTCCCGAAAACCACGCATTTGGGGCTTTGCTTTATATCTCATCTCTACTCCGATTCCCCCTAATTCCCAACGTTCAATCATGATTTCTTGGCATCGTCTAGATGCACCACGCCGCCGGGCAGTTCTACCGCAAGTTGTAACGGAGGCATCCGCTCGCGTCGAGCTCGGCAGCACCGGACACCGGATGAACTGCTGCGGTGGTATTGGTAAAGGGGTTCAGCAGCAAAACGCTCGCCCGCAGAGTGCCCCATCATGCCAACTGCAATAAAGTTGCAGAAACCATTTTACACAGTAGATTGTTTCCTAGCTTTTCTGCAGATAGAGTTCGGCTTAGAATCAGGGATGATCCGCGTCACTGGGCTTGTGGAGAGGGCGTTGTTAGGCGCTCGAGTCATTGACTTTCGGGAGGAATTGAGCAACATCAAGAATTTCTGGTCGCGATGAGGGGCTCGTGATCAACATGAACAGAAATTCCCGTCAAATTGTTGCCTCACTATTGCCGCATGCAGGAATGAGGCGAAGGTCGAACACGTTCTCTGCTGTATAGCGCCCTTTCGGCCAAGTTTGTTGAACACGCCGCACTCGGGACTGGGTGCCAAGAGTAAGTCCCAGGCGGCTCAAATATCGGCGCACTGCCACGGAGCATCGCGTTGCCAAGACAGACTATCCCCTGGGACATATTGCAGGATGGAATTGTAAGTTCCTGGGGATGAAAGAAATGAAATTTCGCACCATACACAACACCGCGATTCGCCGGATCCTCTCCATAAGCGTGTTCCATCTATCTGATCTGATGGCGAAGCACGTCTTGGAAATTTGGCCATTTGGATGAAGGTGAGTGCCAAGGCAACTCAATGATATGAACTTGGACAACTAGACACGCATATCAAACACTACAGGAACAGCCTTATGTATGGATTCGGACGCTGAACACAATGAGGACAACTCATGGTTTTTTACACGCGCGTCATTGACTTTCAGGTGAAGGGGCAATTGCCAGACGACAACTCCACACACATGACTACTGCCTGTATGAGTTTACAAACCTCTCGACCAATCACAGAACAACCCACTCTGAATAAGGTTGTATAGTGTAGTGGTTATCACTCCAGATTTTGATTGCATCAAAATTTCTGGTAACCCCGGTTCGAACCCGGGTACGACCTCATCATTTTGTCTTTTCTTTGCTTTTTGCCCATTATGCCTGTTTGCTTGATCCCTAGTGAGTGTGATGCTAATCATGATCCTCTAAGTGTGTGTGAAGCAGTATTTTGTACTTTTACGTCATTATGGTTCAATTCCCGTCTAGAAAGCTGGATGGTAGCGAACTCGTCCGTTCTCCAGCAATACTGGACGCGTGGCTGCAAAGCTTGACGGTATTATTGCATACTTTATTGTTCATTTCACCGAGGTAACTCTGCCTTTCATTTCCACCAGTAGCTTTAATCACTCGAGAGGCCTGCCTAAGCATCTGATAGGCTGCATCTCCTTACATCGTCTGCTTGTTGGTGCCCCTATCGACATTCAATTGTTGCCTTATCGTGCGCGGCACAACTCAAGACCTAGCGTGTGCGATCGGAGCAGGCATGTCGAGCTTCTTTCGGTCTCTGCGACATGACTTGCCGGAGCATCCCTGCATCCACCTCGCACAGAGGTCATCCAACAACCAACATCCCCACGGGATGGCACATCGCTCCCGCCTGGTATTCATGCATCACAATCTTGACTCGGGTGAGTGAAAGAGTTGTGGGTGATGCGCTGACGTCCAACCTAAATGCACTGACGTCGATACCGACTGCTCGGAGCCGATGTGTGACAGGTTGTCTAGTCCGGCAAGGCAGATTGGTCAATAGCTCGTATAATTGCAGCCGATGCAGTGTTAGACGTAGGGGATGATGTTTAGAAATATGCATGTTTCCTGCTACCCCTAGGGATTGGCGAGCGGAATGACCAGGTGTTCTGGGGATCAAGTCAGTCCTGAGGATAAGCTTAAAGCCATCTTGGTGCGCATCGTATTCTGCTCTTCGAGCATTTGAGAGGTGCCTTCGTGAGCTTGTGCTACCTCACCCATGTACTTCGTTGACAGTCCTCTTATTGTCCGTTGAAGCAAACCCTGGACGTTGCTTAGTATCAGGCATGACACGCTTCAAATCATCGAAACCCAAGTTCAAGCCGGAGCACGACAGTTCAGAAAGCAAGCACTCACCAAGCTACTCTCAGCGTCTTCAACAAGGTCTCGGCTCTCTCGGTCTCGCAACATTAGGCGGCGGCACAGCCTTGGTCCTCGCACTCCTCGGTTTCCTTCTCTTCCTATGGACCGGCGAAGGCTCGCAAGACGGCAAGACAGCCGCGACCCTGTGGCGGTGGATCATGCTCAACCAACACATTACTCAGGCCATCACCCTGTCAACAGTTCTACTGCGTATCGCAGTCACAGCACAGGCGTCCATCTACACAAGTCTCCTTGCGGGCGTGGTTCTAGAGAAGCACGGTGTCGCTCTCTTTCGAGTTGCTGAGATGTCTATCATCCGGTGTACAAACGACGGGCCTTTCCAATTGACTTGGTTGCTCATGACGTCTGCACGAAAAGCATACTTGCAGACCGGGTTAGCAATCATACTATTGCTCACGACGTTTGTTGTTCAGTTCTCGTCGACTCTTCTGGTATCTGATCTGGGGTTGGATAATCTTGTCGGCGATGCCAATGCAAAGACATTCGATGTGTATATGAGCCACGATGTCATCTCCCTGAATCGACAGATGAACAACTGGATCAGTCGTCCGACAGCATATGTGCCATTTGGCGAGTTGCCATCAGAGGTAAACACATATACAGATAATCAGTCGAGGTTCAGAGATACCGGGATTGTAAGAAGAACCTTTTTGCCCCTCTCATCATCGCAAATGTCGACGCTGCGTCAATACACCGGCGGTGCTTACGGCTTCGAGTCGCGCTTTGTATGTCTCCGTCCATCGGTGTCCGCCTTCATCTCGGTGACTGTTCCAGCACCGTGCTCAGATACTGTCCCTTTCTACCTAAAGGTCGCGGGCACTTTATCATACGAGACCATGTTCCGCGAGGCCGGCCTATCACCACCAGAAAACTGTGAAAACGGGGATTGTTTTCCGTCAGGTTTCAACTGCTCGCTATCTCAGTTTCAATACACTGAAACGCAAGCACGGCAGGGCTTCACGAACAGCTTGTGCATTCCCAATGGCACAGCCGCGCGGCCGAGCGCCCAGAACCACACCATCTCAGAAGACCCCATCACGGCGTACTCCCAGGTATTTCTATTCTTCAGAAATAACGGTACCCATGATCTGTGGAAAGGGCCGGGCAATCGTGTCCTGGCGGGGACATTCGGTCTGACAAATGTTACTTCTACTGATGATGAATGGCTCACATACAATCGTCCCATTGGGGGAAGGCTTCAAGGAGGGGAAAGAATCGAGACGGGTGTCGGATCGGAAGTCCAATTCGACCGCGGCATACAGTCGATCGCGCAGGGGCTAATTAAGGGGCCCTATTTAGGATTATCGTAGCTAGCCTAACCTGCGGTTAGAACCTCCTTTTTATACTACGTAGAAATTTATATAGTTAAATTAATCTCTTTATTAACCTATAGTTCGAACTAATTCCCTTATAATAAAGAAACCTATACTAATTAGTAATTAAATTCTATTATTATAGATCGGTAAGGTATCTTGTTATATAAAAGAGATGACTTTTTAATACTATATAAGATAAGAGATTCGTATTAAATAACCTTATAAAAGTAAATAAAAAAGGAGACGATTTTTAAATACTATACGGAATTAAGTAATCGTAGCCCTTTATTACTTATAAGAGGTCGACGTTTATTATATTAAATTATACTAATTAATAGAACTACTTAAATAACTAGTATTTTACTATTATTTTAAGTAGCTTTTTTACTAAATAACTTTATTATAGCCGGCCCGCGATTAAAAATTAACTAGCTAAATTAGTATAAGGAATTACTAGCGAGCGATAATTACTAAATTAGCGTAATTAATTTATAAAAAATATTACTTAAGAAACTATAAAATAGGGTACTAAGAGGTTATAAAAAAAAAGATCTTTAAAGTATTTAACCCTACTGAGTACGAGCGATAAGTAGTATTTTTAATAAGTCCTTAAGGCCCGTAATTTTATAAAAAAAGGGGGGGGGGGCTTAATTTTACTAACCGTACCCCATAGCCTATACGGATTTTTTATAAACTACTTAGTATTTATATTCGATTATTCTTATAGAATATTACCCTAGAGGAGGTAGGTTAAGGAAGGAAGCTATTTAGAGGTTACGGAGAGTATAAGGCTTAGGAAGTTAGAAGTATATAGAATAATAGAAATTAATAACTAGTAAAGATCTCGAGACTAATTATTATATCTTCTTATAGTAATATAAACGTTTATTATTATTATTAAGAGGGGGTTACTAAAACTTACCTTTTTATCTTAAATAAAAAGGAGGTTTTAATAGGTACGATAGTTAGCGATTTAGAAAAGTAGTAATAATTATTAAAGATAATAAAAACGAGAGTAATAGTAAGATAGTAAGAAGAAGTAAGAATCTCTTAGACCCCGATAAATTTATTAAGTAATAAAAGTACGGGCTTATTATAGTTAATACGTAGATTAAATATATCTTTATTAAAATTAAATACGTTAGCGACTACTAATATAAATATAAGCTAGAGCACGACCTTTAGTAAGTTAAAGTAAAAAAAAAGAAGAAAAAACCCGATCCTAAATAGAATCCCGATTTTTTATAAGTAAGTAAATATTAACCTAAATTATTAAGGGACGTGGATATATAGGATTATAAATTAGCTTAATAACGAGTAAATTAACGTAGTATTAATTTATTTAACTAAGGTTTATAAAAAAAGGGGGCTATAGGGGTAACCCCTATTTTATAAAATCGTAAATAACCTTAGTTATTAGCTAAATAAATAGTTTATAAGCGTAAGCTTAGGAATTATAAAAGTAGTTAATAAATTCCTTTATAAATAAGGGGTATTATTAGCGTAATTATAATCGTAAGAACTATATAAAATCTTAGTAGTAATAATTATAAAAGAGGAATTTATATTATAAAACTAAGTATAAGTTAATAGGGCGTATAATTACTTTAATAAATTTAAAAAAAGGGTAAACGATATAGATTTCTTTTTTATAATTACTAATAGTAATCTATTATTATAAAAGGATATATAGAGGCAAAATATAGTACTAAAAGTACGATAATTAATAATTCTACTTATTTCGATCTATAGCTCGTCGCTATTATTAATACGAAATTCGGTACTAATTAGCTAATAAGAAAGGAGGTAAACGACCCGGAGTTACTAATAGTACGTAGTAACGTAGGGATCGCTTATAAATACCGAAAATCTAGTAATAAATACGAGGTAATTTATAAACTTTAAAAAGATCTTTTTAAAAGAGAAATTATACTCTAGAAGGAAGTATAAGGTCTTATAAGAAACCCTAACGATATTTTATAATTATTATAAAAAAGTTAGGATTAGGGAATATTAGTACTATTTAGTAATTAATATCGTATTTATAAGTAAAGCTTCTAATTATTACTACGAGGTAGTACGTAATCTTAATTAAAACGACTTTCTTAGTATTATTAACGTAATTCGAAGCTGTTTTAAGACTTATAATAGGAATTCAGAGCTCCTATTTAAGCTATAGGTAATTTTTTTTATATTTATAACTAAGATAATAGAGGGTAAATTGCGAGTAGAAATTTTTAAAAAGCTTATTAATTAAATTAATAAGTTAGTAAAAACTTAGTTAAATAAGGGAATTAACGAGCGGAAAGTTAAATATTTTTATACTATAGTTTAACGCGTACTAAAAATAAAAATAACTTTATATTAAGTACTTAAAAACTACGAGACGCTCTACTCGAGGCTAAGATTTAGTTTTAATATTAAAGCGAGAATACTATACTAAACCTACTTCTAAGTATATAATAGCCCTTACTAATAGTACTAGGTCGATCGAACGTATAATAAAAAAGAGAAAGAAGCTAGGTATAGTAATAGTTAGTAAGGAGGCCCGGATTTATTAAATAAGTAAAGATTTAATTTATAAATAGGGTAATAAAAAAAGTAGTGTTTTATTTATAAAAAGGATAGATATTAGTTAAGTAATTATTTTAAAGAAGAACGTACTAAATCGTATGAATAGTATAAAAAGTTAAGGGTAATAAAAAGTAAAACTAGCCCTAATCGATTTAATTAATTCCTTATAATATATAAGGGTATATCCGGGGGTATAGAACTTAGTATAAGTAACTAAATTAATAGCTTAAAGTATCCGCTAAGAAACTCAGAAGATAAGGAAAACCTTATATCCTATACTAACGAATTAGATTATAACGAAATTAATAATATTAACTACTCTTTTTTTACTCCGTTAGTTTTTAGAAAATATATAAAAATAAACGGGTAAAAGGTAGTAGAAGCTCTTAATAAGTAGGTTTTTATTTACGAATAGTAAGGGAAAGTCCCCTAGATAACGGGTATAGAGAGGGGTAAAGAGGGTAAATTATAATCCGGCCCACCGAATTTAATAATACTAGATTTACCTCTTTTAATACCTAAGGAGAAATTAGGTACTAAGTAATTATAATAATAACTAAGGGGGTCTTTTTTATATTACTTAAACTATTTAAATACTAAGTTTATTTAGGTATTTTATACGAGCAAAAGGTATAGTTTAGAAACTTTTTAAGGGATTATTTTAAATACTAGGGTATTATAATAGTTAATAAGAGGAAAAGGGTAATTTTAAGCGCTATAGAGGATTACGCTAGTAATACTTAATATGTTAACAGCGGGTATTATAAAGATTAGTTTTAGCCTAGGTAAGGAAATTATTATACTAAGTACGGTAAAAGTAGAGACGTATTTTAAAACGATAACCTTTTATATTTTATTTATTAATACCCTATTTCTATTATATTTAAAAAATATAAATTAACTAGGTATTATTTTTAATAATATAAGGAATAGAATCTCTAGTAATAAGTACTTCGAAATAGTTAAACGACGATAGGAGTACGCATTTATAAGGCTTATTAACGATACGAAGTTAATTAATTACTTAACGGAAAATAAGCTTAAATAATTATACTAAAGATTTAGCTACCCGTTAGTTACGAGGCTATATAACCTCCTAAAGCGATTAGGTAATAATAATATTAAAATAGGGGCGCTAGAGTAGTTAATAAAAATATACTACTAATATTAAATAAATACGTAGAGCCTACGTAGGTTTAAATTTAAATTACGTAATAAGCTTAATTTTAATTAGGAAATTATTATCGATATTTTCTATTTAAATAATCGGCTAGTCCTATACGTAATTAATATAGCTATATCCTTTTAAATAGGGTAATTCCTTTAGGATTTATAAATAAAAATAGTATAGGTAGCCCTATAAAAAAGCTAAATTAATATATACTAAGGTCCGCTAAATAGTATTAAAACCGACGCTAGTACTAGCTTTAAGTTAGTAGAATTTAGAAAAAATGCGACGGCCTACGGTATATAGCTAAAAGTCGTACTTATTAAAGCGTACTATAGTATTAAAAAAGTAAAAAGGGTATATTAATAGTTAAAAAGGGTATTTAGAATTATTAAAAAAGAAAATTTAAATTTTAATAACGACGAATACCTCTAGATAGTACTTAAATATTATAATAATATTATAGGGCCTAACGGGCTTATACTAACGCTTCTCGTATTTAGAGTATATTTAAGAACGACCTTAGCCTTATTACTATTACTAAACGTAAACTAACGAGCCCGAGTAATTAAAAAAGTAATATAAGTACTACGCGAAGTAAGTATAAAAAAATAAGTTAATAAGGTAATTACTATACGTAATAAGCCCGATATAGGGGGTAATTTAGATATATTATTAAATTTAGATATATAAGTATAGTGCGAGATTATTTAATAATAAGCTAGGTTATATAAATTAATTTTTATTAACGAGCGATTTTATATAATTACGAGGGATCGTAACTAACCCCTCGAGGTATTAATTATAGTAATAAGATTATATTATATAGATCCTAGCGAAGTAATTTTTAACTTATAAAAAGAAGAAGAGCTAGGGGAAACTATATAACCCGTAATAAAAGTATAAGAAATTATTTTTAATAAAATCGTCGTAATAATACTAATAAACGATAAGGAAGAGGAAATTGCTAAAAGGGTATTAATATTACTAACGAGACGTTATAAAAGACTATAATAATAAGTACTAACGTAGTAATTTATTATTAACAACGAGGTAATTAATACTTTTTATATAGTAAAAGAGAAAGCTAATTTTGAGCTAGTAGTTAAACTACGTAAAGAAGGCGTAATTATAATTATTAAAAAGCTATATAAGGAATTAGATCTTATCGAAATAAATACTCTTTACGATCGAGGGGTCTATTAATTTATCCTCTATAACTTAGAAAAGTATATAAACTTTTATATATTTAAATTACGAATAGTTCGTAAAATTAAAGAGAAAGGAACACCCTAGCTATATAAGAAGTTTGGATACGTAATTTAGGGGTACGGCGACGTTAAAAAGGCGACGCTACTTATATAATTACTTACTATATAGTGCTATAGTTAACGATTAATAATAGTACTAATAGTATTATTATAGAAGAAGGGATATAAGATTTAGAGCTATAATATTATTTAGGCTTATACTTAATTAGCTATAGGGCTTATAAGGAAAATCCTAGCCTATTTACTAAAAGAAATAGCTAATAAGTACTTAGAAAGTACGATTATTAAAGTATTTAAACTACTATATAGGCTCGTAGAATTGGGTACTTATTAATAAGCTATATATTACGATTTTTATATTAATTAATTATTAATAGTTATATTTACGTACGACCTATACTTACTAGTCTTTAAGTACGTAGGTAACTAATTTAGAATTATTAGAATATAAATTAACGATATATTAAGCTTATTTAATATTAACTTTATAAAAAAAGAAGATAAAGAGCTTTAAAAAGCGGGCTTCGTAATAAAGCTAAAAGAGGTCCTTATAATAAATAACTTATTAACGTTTAATAGTGGGATTTTTATAATTAAAGAGGAAACTATTATTTTTTAATAAAAGGGGTAAGATAAAAAAATTAGCCTCGTTAATCCGAACGTAATTAATATTAAAAAGTAATATAAAGTTAAGCTTATATAAGGGGTATATATTACGAGTATATACTAGCCCGAGGCGATTTTTAATTATACTAAAGTAGTATAGGCTATAAAACTAAATAAATAAGACGTCGAAGTACTTAATAAGCGGCTTAAGTAGTAGTACTTAAATCTTAATTAAGGTCTTATTTACTACCTAATCGACCTCGTGGTTAATAAGCTCTACGTATTCGTAAATAGCTTATTTACGAATAATAAGGACCTTATTTTATAATTAAGGTATATTATTATTCTTATTAACGAGAGTATAAATAAGAGCGAATTTATAATATATAATAATATAATCTATTACTTATTAACTAAAAGTAAGTAAGTAATAAGAAGTATATTAGTATTAGAAATCTATAGTATAGTTAATAGCGTTAACCTTACTTATACGATTTTAATAATACTAAAGAGAATTACTAATCGACTTAGCTTTTTACTAATCCTAACGGTTATTTATACGGATTTTTACTTATTATACGAATATTTTATTAAATTAAGAACTATAAAAGAAAAGAGGTTTATAATTAATATTATAACCCTTAGGTAATTATATAAAAGGCGTAAGATCCTCGAGATTTATTAAATTAATAATAATAATAACTTTATTAACGCTTTTATAAAAGTAGTATTTAATAAGGGGTTAGAGTAATTTATAAGTAATAAAAAAGTTAATATATAAATAGAAAGATAAGTTATATAAAAAGAATAGAGAAAAAAAAAAAAAGGAGACGACTTAATAAACGGGCCCGAGGTCGAATTATACCTCTAACTATAGTAATTAAATCGATAAAAAAAAGAGAAAGTTAGTATTAAATCGGAAGTTTAATTTAACCGTAGTATATAATCGATCGCATAGGGGCTAATTAAGGGGCCCTATTTAGAATTATCGTAGCTAGCCTAACCTGCGGTTAGAACCTCCTTTTTATACTACGTAGAAATTTATATAGTTAAATTAATCTCTTTGTTAACCCACGGTTCGAACTAATTCCCCTGTAATAGGGAAACCTACAACGGGCGTGTTGCGGCTGGACATGTTGCTCTGCTTCTAGCAGTTAGCCTTTAACTTTGCGGAAGTCAAGCTTTCTAGCAAGAAGGACCTAAAAGAGTCGCAAGTAACTTGGACTCCAGAGACGAAGGCTTGGAACACGAAGAGAATTCAGAAACTCATGGGTGTTGGAGCCCACAGCAAAAGCACCAACAGTCGCGGGATCTTTTCGGTGGACTCGGTGCAAAACCCCCACCACCTAAACGCAACGCAATACCTAACCAACAAGCTCATTAACGACTTATACAACTCGCCGCGAACATTCAATTTTTCCCTCTTCATGGATCCCCAAGGCAGCGGGAACTCTCCCATCAAGCCGCACGTCGAGTACCAGGCCATCTTCGCCGACATCCTTAACGTCACCAGTCGTCCCGGCGTGGCGATGCAGTCGACTCTAACGGCTCTCTCAGGCTCTATCATCAACGAAGCCCTTCCGCAGTTCGACGTCCAGGGCAACGCCATCTTGACTTCGTCGGTACGCGTGATGACGCCAAGGAGCCTTCGGGGTCTGCTCATCATCTTTGGCGTCATGGCTCTGAACATGGCGTGTGGTCTTGCCGTGGTACTTGTTTTCATGGTACAGAGTCAGTACTCTAGTCAAGGGAATTATTGGCAGGGCGTGGCGCAGATTGTGTCTGATGAGACGGCGTGGATCCTAGAGGGGGCGACAGACGCGAGCGACGGTCATGTCGAGAATGAGGTAAGAGGCTCAAATAACCTCGTCTGTGTTAGTCGTTCAGAGAGGAGTGGACGGGTGCGTGTGGGTCCAGTTAAAGCTGGTTAGGATACATCAATAATATCGAGAGTCGCTTCCAGCATACATGTATGAAATGACCTTCTATTTATCCGAGAGAAAGGGGCTATCAGTCACCACGTTGCTAAAGGTACACTGAGTTGCGACCTGACTCTAGATCTTGCCTACAACCTTGCTATCCTTGCGGCCTACAGCCATTGACTCAGCTGGCGCATTACAGGTTCACTTTCGGTTGGTCGTACTGGCAATATATAAGGTACATTTAGCATTCAGCGCGATGAATCACGGACACACTTGACAGTTCGTGTAGATCGGGCACAAGTAGATATAGGGCCAAGCTGCTGATAATATTCAGATATCTAGCCGGAGTCTCATATACTCTTCAAATCATTTCCCATTCACCTCTTCCCCTTTTTGTACCCTCTTCGTCACGGCACAATCTTATTAGAGCCATCCCGCGTTGACCGCATTACTTCTCACTAAGCGAAAGGACTTCAGGCTTAGTAGAACCTGATCCCAGTATTATAAGCTGTAATGAGTGCGCATCTACTCGTCATCGTTGATGTCGATGACGGTCTTCTTCCACTGACGGGCGGGGATCTTGCGCTTGAACATAATGTCGATCTCGCGGAAGGAACGGCCCTTCATCTCAGGCACGAAGAAGAAAGCGAGGACGAAGCAGACGAAACCAGTGGCGCCCCAGACGTAACCGCACTTGCCGCCCAAGTTGACACCCTATTGCGTGTGTGAGTAAATGTAATTCTCCTTACGAAATGTGTGTGTGTGAGAGAGAGAGAAGGGGGAGGGGGGGGGGACCTACGGTGGGGTTAAGCATGTAGGTGGCGAGGAAGATGCAGGGAATGTTGACGACGTAGTAAGCGGCACGGCCGATTCCAGTGGTCAAAGGACGAAGGCGAATGGAGGATGTCTCGGCGATGATGACCCACGAGGCGGGGGCGGGTCCAAGAGTGAAACCGACGGAGACAATAAGACCCAAAGAGGCCATCGCCAAGGAGGCGGCAGTGGACTTGCCGACGGAGCCAGCAATACCGAGGGCAATGAGGAAGACAACGTTGATGAGCGAACCCCAGACGTAGATGGTGCGGCGGCCGAGGTAGGTTGTGAGAACCCAGGAAAGCATGACGAAGACGGTCTGGAGAGCGGAGGTGATGAGACCGAGGGCGAAGGCAAGCTGGGAGCCAATACCGGCCTCTGCTTGTGTGTTAGCCTCCATACACCTTTAGAAGGAGAGAGGTTATGAAAACTTACGTCTGAAGAAGTAAACGGCCTGGTTGGCGATGAGGTTACCAGTAAGGTTCTGGGCGGCGTAGACACCACAGACAATAAGGGTGCGGTATCTATCGGTGCCCTTGAAAAGCTCAATGTAGCTGGGATCCTTGACGTCCTTCTCAAGCTCAATGGTACGACGCATCATGGCGACAGACTCCTCAATGTTGGCAACGGCAGATGAACGACCAAGACGACGGACCGAGACAGCAGCCTCCTCGAGACGTCCCTTACGAACCAACCACCAAGGAGACTCGGGAGCGAGGAACAGAAGGATGGCAAGGGGCGTGGGGAACATCCACTGGAGGGCAATCGGGACTCTGTACGCGCTGGGGTCTCTCTTGCTCTCGTAGACATAGCAGACACCACCGACGATGATGGCACCAATAGCCCAGAACATCTGAAGCATCTGTGTGGCGGGAGCTCTCAGGCGCATGGGCACGATCTCAGAGCAGTATGCGGGGGCGTTGGCGATGAAGATACCCCAGGGAATACCCTCGAGAAGTTGGCTGACGAACATGACGGCGAGCGAGTTGGCGAAGTAGAAGACGAAGATGAAGGCGTTGAGGAGCATGAGGCCAGAGATGGTAGCCCAGCGGTATCCGATGCGACTGGTGATGGGACCGGCGATGCAGACACCGATGATGGCGCCAAGAGGACCACCCATCTGAAGGGCGGATTGCCATGACGCCTCGATCGCCTTGCCCTCGCTCGTGTCGACACCATATGTGCCCTTGAACTCGTCCATGGCGACGAAAGCACCCATCAGGAAGACGCAGTAGGACTCCATAATCTGGGAAACCAATGTGATTAGTTGCCAGTCGCCTCGTATGCGTGGAATATGCCAAGGTAGTTAGAGAGACTTACAATCGTGGTAGACATGATGAAAGCCCAGAGGGAGGCCATGGGGTAGGCCTTGACGGCCTCCCAGACTCCCATGTTGTGCTCGGCCTGCTCAGCCTCGATGGCATCGGCCTTGTAGGAGGCGGGCAACGCCTTCTCGTCGAGGTCGGCGACATGGTCAATGTCGCCGTAGGCCTCGACCTTTGCCGGGTCGGACTTGGAGTCGAGTGTGGTGCTCATGTTTGCAGACTCTCTTTGGAAACCTCACCGAGAATTTGGAGTTGGAGGTTGTTTGGCCGGGTTGCTTGATGAGGAGGAGGAGGGGGACGGGGGAACGCGAGCAAGCAAGAACAGAGAAGAGACGAAAGTCAAGAGAGAGAGAGGGTGGTACTGGGCAGGCTGTTTAATAAAGGTCTTGTCTTACTCCCCAGTTCTCGTTTTCTTACATGTCCAATGGAACATTGTCTTAAGAGTTAACCCCAGTCGGGTGTCATTACGCTAGCGCAACTTGAACCAACGCGAACGTATGAAAAAAGGTGGACGGGGATCTGAATCCCACAAGGAATCCTCACAAGCGCAATCTGGGCATATTGGGGTTCCCCAAACGTCCTCAACCCCGCCCCCCGCATTGGTCCATAGACCCGTTCCCACATGAGCCTGGGGAATGGGGAAGACGGGCGGGTGACACTCTGGAGGGATCGAATATCGGCTGATGATGAACCGAGCCCGGTCAGATATTCTCCCATGCGCCGACGCGCTCCAATGGGGGTGGGAGGTTGCTCAAGGTTTTTGGAGAAACGGCGCAGTTGGACCAGTTAGGGACACTAGTCAAGGTCCGGCAAACTTATCCCATCGGCCCTTTCACCAGCGGGGGCCTTGTCACAAACTCGGGGCTCTTTTCGCTCTTGGGGTTAGTTTCCTGACTTCCCCAGTACGCCGCGTTGCTTAACTTGCTTGGCTGCTTGGATGGACGCGGCTCCTTAGCTCCCCCATGTGACCGCGGCGGCCACTTACTGAAACGGCGAGTTGTTAAACTAAGCAGTTTCTCGACGTCTTCCACCCTCCATCATCGGCTCTCATTAGGGCACGTCGTAGCACACCCGTTGGACCGCCGAGATGGGGAAAGGCGTAGCCGCCTGTAAGAACGCCGCCGCATCGCGTCGCGAAATACGGGTTCAGCCGCCCCTCTCTTCGGTATCTCGGTCAACGCTGGGCCGCTTCCCACCGAGCATTCAAGCTGTTTTGTAGCCGCTGCAGATGCAAATGGACAACGAACCGCAGACCCAGTTCTCTCTCTTCAATATTCCCCAGTGATTTCCCTTCGCTTCTACAGCTGAATGTGTCAACGTGGTCTCAAACCATGGTCCATGTCAGCAACCAAGCGCTAGTTCTCCGCGAAATTAGCGTCCAATGCAGTCAAAATGCACACCCGTTCCACCCAGCTGCGAGATCCGTCTCCACGGGTCCGGGGCAAAGACAAAGACCCAATAGCTTAATCAGGTTTCCTCAAAAGACACGAGGCGGACGAACCAGCCTGACATTTGGAAGCCGCCCGGACTTCGAGCTGAGGCGCCTTGCGCGCTCGAGGTTCCCGGGAAACCGGCAAGGGTTACTTCACGTTGGTGTCAACCGAGCCAATGATGGCCAAGGTGTCACCCAACTTGGCGATATTACCAATTTTCCAACAGTCAAGGGGCCAATGAATGGAAATCCAAGTAGAGAGGCTGGAACGCGTTTGCGGACATCGCCTTACAGACAATCGTGCCCTTTCGGGCGATACCAGCAACGTGGCACCGGGGATGATCACGGCGTCGATGAATGTCATGCCATGGTCGCGCTAAACCACGGTGATTTCAGCTTCATGTTGATTAACTTCTTGTTGGGAAGTCTACAAAGGTCTGGAATTGGCTCGGTTGCAGGACGCGCCCGTTTACAGACAGCCGCGATAATTTGGCTGGACGGCTCCTAGAAAATGAGTCGAGGATGGCTCGACCCAACACTTTGGTTCGCGCTGATCATCAAAACAATTGAAATCTCTTGCACTTGTATCAAAATAGCCGCCACTATTAGATCTAGGTTGGGAAAGATGTACTGTGTACAGGCTCGAGGACGATGTCTGAAGACATTGATTCTGACAAGAGTATTGGGGTGAGCAATGTGGGGAACTACCAGCTTTCGATGCGGGATCTCAGCCGATCATGATGGAGTTCAAGACTTTGAAGCACAGTGAAATCACGTGCAGTTGTTACACGTATGTTTGATCTTGCATTTGCCCGAAAAAGAAGATGGCTATTCACATACACCTGAATGGTCCCGTGACGAGGTTTTTCCTGCAATCTGTGTAACAGCGCTCTACCCCTCTTCTAGTTCACGACAGCATATGTCAGACAGATATTACATGCCCTCTTGATTGGCATATTTTTCTCCTTGAGGTGTCATGTGAGATGACGAGATCCGCATTGCTGGTCACGGTGCACCAATTGTCCTGCAGGACGGCATATTTGGTGCAGAGACCACGTTGTCAGTCTTTCACCGGGGTATTCCAAAGAGCCAATGTATCCGTACGTTGGCTCACATCAACTTTAGGTTTGAACGTCGCGTAAACTGAACGATGCTGTGACTGGTGGGGTTGGATCGTGGGGATACACGCTACCTAGGTTAGACATATTCCAGATATGGGGTTGACCCGATGAAAAAGATTGTGTTGATATTTCGGCTGCCTCCACGATACCGAAAAGACATCGGTTCCCCGGGTCTGGGACCGTCTGGCCAATTTTGTTGTTCTCTAGTCTTCGCGCTAACGTGAGTATCTTTGAGTTTTTGGGGCCCGCTACGGCAGACTGCAAGAGGCACTCTGCTAAAACACTTTTTTTATATATTAAAGTAGAAATCGTATTTTATAGTTACCTCACTACCTAGGATAGGGTCTAGATTAGTATAGTAACTTATAAATAGTAGTTATAAAGATTTATAGCTTAAGAAGTACTTTAATTTCGTAATATATTAAACTATATAGTAATATATAAAACTACGTAATATCGTACCCCGACGTAAAAACTTTTCTTCTTCTTATAACTTTATTATAAAAGTAATTACTACTTTTTACCCTCTTATAAATAAAAATTACTCTTTACTTAAGTTATTAAACTAATAGCTCGCTTATAAATATTATAATATAAATCTATAATAACTTCTAGTCTTTATATAAGACGTTACTAAATTAATTAACCTTACGATACCTCTTTATAAAACTATTTTAAAACGACTAATTAATAATAATACTTATATAAGCTCTACCCTTTTTATATAATAAAAACGTATAAATATATAAGCCTCGATATTAATTAAATCTCTTTTTATAGGCTTAAAAAAGCGGGAACGAAGTATTTAGTAAATAAAAAAAGAGCTAAAATAATTATTAATAATTAATATCTCTATTATATTATATAACGTATCCTTTTTTAAAAACGAACTTAATAATTTCTAAGTAACGACTTATACTAATATCTAAGTTATTAAGAAGTTTATTAAGAAAGTTTAGTTTAATTACTTTTTAACGTTTATTTTATATTAAAATATAATACGATCTATTATTTTATATTCTATAATAAACTAATAAATTCTTTTAATAGAGTAAATAGTATTTCTAATTAATATAAAGAATTCTTACGATATTTTAGAGTATTATAAAGTAGTATATAAAGTTATAAGTTTAGAGAGATTCCTTTTTAAAACTACGATTTTATATAAAAACGATAATTACTAACTTTTTATTATTTTTTAAACTAGAATTAAGTCGCTAGTTATTAAACTATAGCTAGTAAAGAAAGGAAAAGGTTATATAAAGCTAATTATAACTAATGCTATAGGCGAAATAATATATAAAAATATTTTAAAAACACGGCTTTCTATAGGTATTAGTATTAAACTAACGATAAAGATTAAGGAGGAATTATTAGTTTAGTAAAAAAAGAAGATTATTAAAAAGGAGGTAAAGGCTAAGAAAAAGGTTAAAAAGGATAAAAGCAATAGGAAAGAGGAGATTATAATAGTTTAATAAAAAATAAAGTTTATAATAGTAAATAACTTAGTATACTATAAGAATAGAAACGAGTATTCTTGTTAGTAAATAGTTTAGAGTAAACTATAATTATATTTATAATTTCTCTTTATTCTTAGTATCGCTCGTAATTACGAAACTATCTAATACTCTAAGATTAATTTTAAAGTCTTTTAATCTCTACTTAACTTATATAATACTGTTCTATAGTTTATTAAATAAAGTAACTTTTAGTTAGAGCTTATTACGTATATACTACTTAAGATAAATACGAAGATATTAATATACTTTAAAATAAGGATAATTAGCCTTACTAAACTTCGTACTTTTAGCTAATATAATTAGGGATCCCTTAATAATTAAGGTATAAATTTATAAAGTAGCTTAAAAAAAATATACGTCTAAATTATTACTATTCTAAATAGCGTTTAATAGTTATTAAACTTAGTCTTAGTTAATTAGCTATATAAAGTCTTATATAGTTCGTAATATAAGTTAATAATATAATTACTAGAACTAACTAAAAATAACGTGAGGGCGACCTTTTTAATAATAAATTTAATAAGAGTTCTAAATTTATATAAAGTTAATAAAATTAGAACGGATTAGTAATATATACGTAAATAGAAGTATAATTTAGTTAGAAAGTATATTTATATAAAATAGCCCTTAGAACTTAAGTAGTTAGAAGTATTTTTATAAATATAAGTATACTTATATATATAAATATATATATTACTTACCTACTAATATACTAATCTACTTTAATAAAAACAATTTTACTAACTCTTAATCTTAACGTTATAAATACTTTTACTAAAAATCTAGTAATTACGGAATATAATTAGACTTTTTATTATTAAATAGTATTATAAAAAGTAGTAATAAACACTAGATATAAGAACGGGTTCTTTCCCTCGGTTTAAACAAACTCGTAATAGCCTAAATCCCCGTTATTAAATAATAGTAAGATATTATATAAGTATATTCCGGGACGTATAAATAAAAACCCCTATATAGAACTATATAATAAACCGTAAATAAGTATTAATACTAATATAAATCTTAAACCTAAATAGTAAAAGCTTATTATACGTATTTAAAAACTAAATATAATTTAATCTAGACCCCCCGATAGAGCAATCCGCCGGGGCCGTACCGTGTATTACGTATTAAAGAAAACTAGGTATATTACGCTCTATATCTAACTACTAATTAAAACTCCCGACCTTTTACTACCCGTTTAAAGGGCGAGCTATACCTACTCTAACGTATATAAGACCTCTTAGTACTAGCTTATATAAATAGCTAGATCTCGTATTATATACTCCTTTTTATTAAGGGTTAGGGGACCCCTTATATATTCCTTTATATTTATAATATAGCCCGTATTAAAAGGATTTCTAACTCTATAAAGTATAATTTCTAAGCTAGTATTAATATACTAAATCTTAACGTCCGTACTAGCCTAGCTATTTATAGTATTTGTCGGATCGGAAGTCTAATTCGACCGCGGCATATAGTCGATCGCGCAGGGGCTAATTAGGGGCCCTATTTAGGATTATCGTAGCTAGCCTAACCTGCGGTTAGAACCTCCTTTTTATACTACGTAGAAATTTATATAGTTAAATTAATCTCTTCATTAACCTATAGTTCGAACTAATTCCCTTATAAAAGGGAAACCTATACTAATTAATAATTAAATTCTATTATTATAAATTAGTAAAATATCTTATTACGTAAAAGAGATAACTTCTTAATACCGCACGGGATAAGAAATTCGTACTAAATAACTTTATAAAAATAGATAAAAAAGGAGGCGATTTTTAAATACCGTATAGAATTAAGTAATCGTAGCCCTTTATTACTTACGAGAGGTTAACGTTTACTATATTAAACTATTTTAATTAATAAAACTGCTTAAGTAATTAGTATTTTACTATTACTTTAAGTAGCTTTTCTTACTAAATAACTTTCTAACGGCCGGCCCGCGATTAGAAATTAACTAAGTAATAAAAGGGACCGCTAAAAAAGCGACAATTACCTAACTATAATTAGGCTATAAAAAAGACTATTTAAAAAGATATAAAATAAAGTACCGAGGGGCCATAAGAGGGAAATTTCTAAGGTATCTAACCTTACTAAGTACGAGTAATAAGTAGTATTTTTAATAAGTCCTTAAAGCCCGTAATTTTATAAAAAAAAGGGGGGCTTAACTTTACTAACTATACTTAATAACTTATATAGCTCTTTTACGAGCCCCTTAGTATTTATATTTAATTATTTTTATAAAATACTATTTTAGAAAAAGTAGGTTAAGGAAAGAAGCTATTTAGAAATTATAGAGAGTACGAGGCTTAGGAAGCTAGAAGTATATAAAATAGTAAAAATTAATAATTAATAAAGATTACGAAACTAATTACTATATCTTCTTATAGTAATATAAACGTTTATTACTATTATTAAAAAAAGGGGGTTATTAAAACCTACCCTTTTATTTTAAATAAAAAGGAGGTTTTAGTAAGTATAATAACTAGCAATCTAGAAGGGTAGTAATAATTATTAAAAATAATAAAAACGAGAGTAGTAATAAGATAGTAAAAAAAAGTAAGAATCTCCTAGACCCTAATAAATTTATTAAGTAGTAAAAACACGGGTTTATTATAGTTAATATGCGGATTAAATATATCCTTATTAAAATTAAATACGCTAGCGATTATTAATATAAGTATAGGCTAGAGCACGACCCCTAGCGAGTTAGGGTAGAGAAAAAGAAAAAGAAACCCGATCTTAAATAAAATCTCGATCCTTTATAAGTAAGTAAATATTAACCCGGATTATTAAAGAACGTAGATATATAAGATTGCGGATTAGCTTAATAATATATAAATTAACGTAATATTAATTTATTTAACTAAGGTTTACGAAAAAAAGGAGTTATAGAGGTAACCCTTATTTTATAAAATCGTAGACGACCTTAGTTACTAACTAAACGAATAGTTTATAAGTATAAGCTTAGGAATTATAAAAATAGTTAATAGATTCCTCTATAAGCAAAGGGTATTACTAACGTAATTATAATTATAAGAACTATATAAAATCTTAATAATAACGATTATAAAAGAGGAATTTATACTATAGAACTAGGTATAAATTAATAAAGTATATAATCGCTTTAACGAATTTAAAAAAAAAGTAAACGACGTAGATTTCCTTCTTATAATTACTAATAATAATCTATCGTTATAAAAGGATATATAGAGGTAAAATATAGTACTAGAAGTACGATAATTAATAATTTTATTTATTTCGATCTATAGCTCGTTACTATTATTAATATAAAATTCGGCACTAATTAGCTAATAAAAAAAGAAATAGACGACCCGAAGTTATTAATAATACGTAATAACGTAAGGATCGTATATAAATACTAAAAATCTAGTAATAAATACGAGGTAATTTATAAACTTTAAAAAGATCTTTTTAAAAGAGAAATTATACTCTAGGGAGAAGTATAAGGTCTTATAAGAAACCCTAATAATATTTTATAATTACTACGAAAAAGTCGGGATTAGGGAATATTAGTACTATTTAGTAATTAATATCGTACTTATAAATAAAGTATTTAATTACTACTACGAGGTAGTACGTAATCTTAATTAAAACAACTTTTTTAGTATTATTAACGTAATCCAAAGCCGCTTTAAGACTTATAATAAAAATCTAAAGCTCTTATCCGAGCTATAAGTAATTTTTTTCGTATTTATAGCTAGGATAATAGAGGGTAAATCGTAAGTAAAAATCCTTAAAAAGCTTATTAATTAAATTAATAAATTAGTAAAAACCTAGTTAAATAAGGGAACTAATAAGCAGAAAGTCGGCTATTTTTATATTATAATTTAACGTATATTAAAAATAAAAATAACCCTATACTAAGTACTTAAAAACTATAAAACGCTCTACTCGAGGCTAAGATCTAGTTTTAATATTAAGGCGAGAATACCGTACTAAACCTACTTCTAGGCGTACGATAGCCCTTATTAGTAGTACTAGGTCGATCGAACGTATAATAAAAAAAGAAAAGAAACTAAGTATAGTAATCGCTAGTAAGGAGGCTTAGATTTGTTAAATAAGTAGAGATTTAACCCGTAAGTAAGGTAATATAAAAAGTAGTACTTTATTTATAAAAAAAATAAATATTAGTTAAGTAATTATTTTAAAAAAGAACGTACTAAATTATATAAAAAATATAGAAAGTCGAGGGTAATAAAAGGTAAAACTAGCCCTAATCGATTTAACTAATTCTTTATAATATATAAGGGTATATCTAGGGGTATAGAACTTAGTATAAATAACTAAATTAACGGCCTAAAGTATTTACTAAGAAACTTAAAAAATAAGGAAGACCTTATACCCTATACTAATAAATTAAATTATAATAAAATTAATAATATTAACTACTCTTTTTTTACCCCGTTAGCCTTTAGAAAATATATAAAAATAAATAAGTAAAAAGTAATAAAAGCTCTTAATAAGTAGGCTTTTATTTATGAATAATAAAAGAAAGTTTTCTAAATAACGGGTATAGAGAGGGGTAAAGGGGGTAAATTATAATCCGGCCTACTAAATTTAATAATACTAAATTTACTTTTTTTAATACCTAAAGAAAAATTAAGTACTAAGTAATTATAATAGTAGCTAGGGGGGTCCTTTTTATACTACTTAAACTACTCGAACGCTAAGCTTATCTTAGTATTTTATATAAGTAAAAGGTATAGCTTAGAAACTTTCTAAGGGATTATCCTAGATATTAGGGTATTATAATAGTTAATAAGAAAAAAAGGGTAATTCTAGGCGCTATAGAGGATCGTATTAGTAATACTTAATACGTTAATAGCGGGTATTATAAAGATTAGTTTTAGCCCGGATAAGGAAATCGTTACTTTAAGTATAATAAAAGTTAAGACGTACTTTAGAACAATAACTTTCTATATTTTACTTACTAATATACTATTTTTATTATATTTAAAAAATATAGATCGACTAGGTATTATATTTAATAATATAAGGAATAAAATCTCTAGCGGTAGGTACTTTAAGATAGTTAAACGATAATAGGGGTACGCGTTTATAAGGCTTACTAACGATACGAAGTCGATTAATTATTTAATAAAAAATAAGCTTAGATAATTATACTAAAGATTTAGCTACTTGTTAGTTACGAGGCTATATAACTTCTTAAAACGATTAGGTAATAATAATATTAAAATAGGGGCGCTAGAGTAGTTAATAAAAGTATATTACTAATACTAAATAAATACGTAAAGCCTACGCAGGTTTAAATTTAAATTACGTAATAAGCTTAACTTTAATTAAGAAATTATTATTAATATTTTTTACTTAAATAATCGGCTAGTCCTATACGTAATTAACAAAGCTATATCTTTTTAAATAAGGTAATTCTTTTAGGATTTATAAATAAAAATAATATAGGTAGCCCTATAAAAAAGCTAGATTGATATATATTAGGGACCGCTAAACAGTATTAGAACCGACGCTAGTATTAGCTTTAAGTTAGTAAAATTTAGGGAGAATGCGACGGCTTATAATATATAGCTAAAAGTTATGCCCGTTAAAGCGTACTATAGTATTAAAAAAGTAAAAAAAGTATATTAATAGCTAAAAAGGGTATTTAGAATTATTAAAAAAAGAAAATTTAAATTCTACCGATAACGAATACTTCTAAACAGTACTTAAATACTATAATAATACTATAGGGCCTAATAAGCTTATACTAACGCTTCTCGTATTTAGAGTATATCTAAGAACGACCTTAGCCTTATTACTATCGCTAGACATAAGCTAACGAGCCCGAGTAATTAAAAAAATAATACGGGTACTACGCGAGATAAGTATAAAAAAATAAGTTAATAAGGTAATTACTATATATAATAAGCCCGATATAAAGAGTAATTTAAATATATTACTAAATTTAAATATATAAGTATAGTATAAAAGTACTTAATAATAAGCTAGGTTATATAAATTAATCTCTATTAATAAGCGATTTTATATAGTTACGAGGGATTATAACTAACCTCTCGAAGTATCGATTATAGTAATAAGATTATATTATATAGATCTTAGTAAGGTAATTTCTAATTTATAAAAAGAAGAAGAGCTAGGGGAAACTATATAACCCGTAATAGAGGCATAGGAAATTATCCTTAATAAAATTGTCGTAGTAGTACTAATAAATAATAAAAAAGAGGAAATTACTAAAAAGGTACTAATACTACTAGCGAGACGTTATAGAAAACTACGATAGTAAGTACTAACGTAGTAATTTATTACTAATAACGAAGTAATTAATACTTTTTATATAATAAAAGAGAAAGCTAATTTTAAGCTAGTAGTTAAACTATATAAAAAAAGCGTAATTATAATTATTAAAAAGCCGTATAAGGAATTAGATCTTATCGAAATAAATACTTTTTATAATCGAGGGGTCTATTAATTTATCCTCTATAATCTAAAGAAGTATATAAACCTCTATATATTTAAATTATAAATAGTTTATAAGATTAAAAAGAAAGGAATACCTTAACCGTACGAGAAGTCTAGATACGTAATTTAGGGGTACGGTAACGTTAAGAAAGTAACGCTACTTATATAATTACTTATAATATAGTACTATAACTAACGATTAATAATAGTACTAATAATATTATTATAAAAAAAGGGGTACGAGATTTAGAGCCGTGATATTACCTAGGCGTATACCTAATTAGCTATAGGGCTTATAAGGAGAATCCTAGCCTATTTACTAAAGGAAATAGCTAGTAAGTACTTAAAAAGTATAATTATTAAAGTACTAGAATGGGGTGGGGCGATTAGTCCTAGTCTTTCTTTTTTTTAAAAACGATTAAGTATAGGGACTTACGAGAGAGCTAATTAGAGGAAGATATAAGGAGAAGGGCCCCTAATTAAGAAGAGGAGCTTAGTAATACGGATCTTTATTTTAATTATATATATACCTTTTTAAGATCGAACTAGAGCCTTTTTAATAATTTATTTTTAAATATAATAATATAAAATAATTAAGAAGTCTACCCTTTTAATATAGTTAATATTACTCCCTTTCCTTAATTATAACTCCGTTAATTAAGGCCGTATTAACCTAATTAAAAGAGGTATTTTATATTACTTTTATAAGTATTAGTAATTCTTCCTAAGTACCGTACTACGAAAGTCCTTTATACCCTATACCTTTTTAATAATCTCCCTTTTTAAAAATCCCTTTCTTTTTTAAATAAGAGAATAAATAAAAAAAAGCCCGACTTAATTAAAAATAATTTAAATAAATAAGTAAAAAAAAGCGGTATAATAATTAAAATAAATACGAGTAATAGGACTTTAATTAAAAAAAAGACTAAATAATTAAAATATAAAAACGAAGATATATAAAAAAGGGCTTCTTATTTAATAAAAAGAGGATACGATAGACTTCGATAAGCGAGCGAGATAAATAGATAAAGAAATATATAAATACTTAGGACTAGATCGGGCCTAAATATAAATACTATAATAATATAATAAAACGAATAACGAGTTAAGATTAAAACTAATAGAATACTTTAATAAATATAACTAGTTATTTAATTAAACTATTCTTTATTAATTAATATAGCCCGGAGATTTAATAATAAACTTATTTAGAAGTACGGATACGTTAGACTAAGGGCACTTAGGAAACTAGCTTTTAACTAAACTTATTAGTAATTTTAATTAGTATTACTATAGGCCTAATACGAAGTTTAATTAAAACTTTAGTTATACGCTTAGTAAGGGCTAAGAAGGACGGCCTAGATTATACTAATTAGGATAATAACTATACTCTAGTTATTAGGATAGCTCCTCTCCTCTCTTTCTAAACTCTATTTAAAATAAATAAACTAATATAAGATTATTAAAATTATAAATAAAATTAACGAACTATATTTTAAATAACCTCGGACTATAAATATAAATAACTAATATATTACTTTTATTAATATTAACAACCCTTAGGACGTTCAATTATATAAACCTAACCTTTTTATTTTAAATAAACCGTTTATTAGACTAGCTTTTATAGTTTATTAAGACTTATAAACCGTAGAGTTATTTAATAATAATAAGCCTATTTTTAATAATAAATCTACTTATTAATTTAATTAAAAGAGGCTAGTTATAGCTTAGGTCGGGATAAATACTTTAATTAATACCCTCTTAAGTACTATTACTACTTAGATCTAAATAACCGCACCTTAGACTAAGGACCCTACGATTCTTTAGCTTAATTTAATAAAGAATATAAAGTTTTATAAAATACTATTTCTTAGTTAAGAGGGGACTATAGTTTTTAAAAACGATAATATTATAAACTTTTTAAAAAAGTTCGAGGACTAGTACGAGATTAATAAGGTCCTAGACCGATTTAAAAATAAACTTATTACGTATATTATAAAAAGAGATTATTAAACTTTAGTTAAGAACGCGATTAGAGGACTACCCTAGGCCTAAGTTAAGGATTCTTTTTTAAAAAAGTATAAAAAATAGAATATTAACCGCTTTTTAAATAAAAAAGAATAGATTAAAAGAGTTATTAAAGAACTATTTATCTCGTTTTTTAACTTAAACTTTACTTAGGTATTATTTACTAAGATTAATAATATAATTACCCTTATTAAATAATAAGACCTCTATATTATAATTAATAAGAGCTTAATTAAAGCTGTATATAAGTAGTTCTATACTAATATTATAAAAGAAGTAGTAGAGGAAGTTAGGGTTATTTTAAATAGCTTTATTAAATTAATAAAGTACGCGAGGTTTAAAATAAGACTTCTTAATACGATCGTATATAAAAAGGAATATAGCTTATTTTTTATAAATAATTAGAGTTAATTTAAAACCTCGCTATAATCCCCTACTTCGTAAGTATATAAAAATACTTAATACTAGTATCCGAACCGTTAATAATATTATTAGTTAATAATAAGAGCCTAGGTTACCTAAGTAGTTACTAATAATATTACTAATTCTAACCTAGCTAACGAAATAAGTAAGTTAAAGATTTATTAAAATAGTATTTACTCTCGAGGTCTTACTTATATATTTAATATAAGCGCTGCGCATCCTAATCGGCCCTTAATTATAGGACCTAAAGACCGCTACTAGTATTACTAGAGTCTATACTACCGGATTATTAAGGACTGCGATTAATATACTCTTAATAAGGACGCTTATTTTATTATTTTAGTTTAAGGAGCTTAGTACTACGGAAAGCGCAACGGTTAGGAGCTTATAAAAAATATCCTTTTTATTATAATTAAAAATAGAAGAAAGTGTGCGATTATTAATTATATTACCCTTTTTTTTTATATAATAAATATATTAACTAAAGAAGATACTAAGCTTTTAGCTAAGTAAATTCTAAACTATTAAATTAGACTACCTTAGTAAACTATACTTATACTTCCCTTAGCTAATCTTATAAATATAATTAAATACGTTTATATAATATAACTTAACTTAAGTTACTATAGCTAAATAGATATTTATACTATTTATAAAAAAAGACTACTTAAGAACCGTACCTTAGTAACTACGTTATACTCTAAGAAAATATATAAGATCGATAGCCTAAACTAGCCTTTATAATTTAAAAAAAAACAGTTTTTTTCTCTAATTAAAAAAGGGAAATTATAAAAATTAATAATAATAACGAGGTTTTTAAAATAATAAAGAACATAACCTCTATATTTATTTCTAGGCCCTAGCTTATTAAAGTCCTAATTAGTACTCTTAATACTAGTACTTAAGGAACTTAAAAGCCTCTTTTTTATAAAACTTAAAAACCGATAATTACTAATTAGACCTACGATTTTAACCTTAGGGCCGAGGTAAAGAAGCTAATAAAAAAGAGGCTCAAGGCCCTGATTTTACTTTTTATAAACTTTTTATAAAAAATTATACTAGAATATATTATAATAATAGCGATTTTAATATATAATTAGAGGTACTTTAATACTAATAGAATCTTATTAAAAGTTCTGAAGTTCTTAGTAAATTTAATAGAGAATAAGTAATAGTAAAAGAATATTAAGGATTTTCTTAATAAGTATAACTAGAACCTCTTTTTAAGGCCGAGCCGTATAATTAAGATTAGTAAAGTTAGAGGTACTAATATAAATTTTAAGTTCTTAATTTCCGTAATTTTAAATACTTATTTCTAGTTAGAAGTTTAAATATTTAGTATAGATTAAGATAATAAGGGTTTAATAATCGTTACTATCTTAGATATTAAAACGTAAGTTAATATTTTTTTAAAATAATATATTAAAAAAGCTAGTATTTCTTATATAACGACGAAGCTTTAGATATAAATATTTAAGTACGATCTAACTAGCTAAATAACTTTTAATAGCTTTTATTTTATAAATATATAGATTAATAAGTTTAAAGTAACTACTTATTTTTTTATTAAAAACGAGCGAGAGACCTCCGATCTATTACTACTAAATCTTTTATTTATATAAAATACTAAGCTATTTTTTAAATATAATAGGTTAATAATTACTATTTTAATTTATATTAAGGACGAGAGGCTAAGGATCCTTATAAGGATAATTAGGACGAACAGTTTTCGGGACGTAAAGAATATTTTACCCTAGTTTAAGTAGTATATAAAGAAAGTTTTTAAATTAAAAAACTAAATATTAGTAGTATAATTAGGAATATTACTAGTTTTAATAACCCTTATTTAGAATTTAAGTTAAAAAAAGATAAGTATATTACGGTAGTTTTAGACTAAGGCTAAGCTAATTAAATTATAATTATAGTCGCGCTTTATATAATCTAGCTTTAGATTATATAGATTCAGAAAGTAATAGTAGCTACTTAGGGTAAGGCTAAAAATAAACTAAACGGATTAACTAATTAAAACGATTTACGTTTTTTAATAAGAATACTTACTTCTTAACGAGAGGAGTTATATATTAAATAATAAATTACGAAGTTAGAACGAAAGGCGTTAAAATAGTACGAGATAGCTAAAAAAGCTTTTTATAAGATTCTTTATATTATAAAAGTTAATATAATATATAAGAGGAAGGACTAAAAGGTCTAGCTAGTTAACGATGTACTCTCTAACGGATTAATACTTAATAATAATTCTTATTAAAAGCTTAAGAAACTTAAAGAGGTTAGAGATAAGCTACGAGACTAATTAGGCCTTTATAAGGATATTATTATACCTAAGTTTTTAAATATAGAACTAGGCTTTAGATTAATAAACGACTATTTTTAAGCTATTTTTAAAGATTATAATTATCTCTTATTTTATAAATAAGATCTCTTTAAGTAAATACTTTTTAATTAAGAAAAAGCGCTAGTATAGGACTTTTTTAAATACGGCCGTTTTAACTTTATAGTTATATTATTATAATTAATTAAGATTATACTCTATAAAGCCTAGTAAATAAAGGGTATCCCGATCCTAAAAGCTTTATTATTAAAAGCTTTTAAGGTAATTTAAGAACGTATTACCTAGGGTATTATTAAAAAAAGCTATACTACGTATTAGAACCCTTAGTTCTTAATAATAAAAAAAAATAGCGGTCTTTAGCTAATTAACTTAGTAATTAAAATTAACGCCGTTACTTTTTAAAACGCTTAGTAATTACTTAATACCGATAAGTTCTTAGAAGAATTTGTTATAAATTAACTTATCTCCCTCTTAGATTCTTTTTTTAGTTATAATTAAATCTTTTTAAATAAAAAAAGCTATAATTTAATAACTTTCTTAACTCTACTCGGGCTATATAAATACTATACCCTCTCGATAGGAGCGATAAATTCGGTAGCCTAATTTTATTAAATTATAACTTATATTTTTTATAACTTAATTTTAAAATACTATAACGCTTTTATTAATAATATCGTAGTTTAAGGCCCGCGATCTTATTATAATAATAAGTACTTAATTAACTATTTTAAGATCTAGCGATTTATTTACGAATACTTCCGGAATATTAATTAAGTTTTAGTTAATATTAAGCTAGCTAGCTATACTATCTCTAGGATAAAGTTATAATAATACTAGCTATCCGCGGTTATTATAAGCTACCTTTATAATATAAAAGGGAAATAGCCTAATTAAACTAAAGTCCTTAAGATCCTCGAATAAATAAAATACTCGAACGTCTTAAAAGTTAAATCGTTTTTTAGTATTATTACTTTTTATTATTACTAAATTAAGTAATTTTTTTTTTAAAATAGCCCCGTTATACTCCTTACTTAGTAAGAACTAATTTTTTAAATAGGGAGTGCTATAAATCGAAGCTATAAAGACGCTTAAAGAGGTAATTATTATAGCTCCTATTCTAGTTTTACTAAACTATAATACCGAGGCTAGACGGATTATTTTTATAACGGACGCTAGTATTAAAAAATAGGGTAGTACGCTTAGTTAGATTATTAATAACGAGCGTATTATTACTTAATATAAGAGCGGGATATAGTACGGGCTAAAGCTTAATTATAACTTTAAAAAGCTCGAAATACGAGGCGTTTTAATGAGCCTAAAGCGTTTTTATAATTATTTATTTAGGATTAACTTCTTATTAAAAACCGATACTTAAGTCTTAATTATTTAGATTAATAATATAGTAAATAACCTACTATTAGTAATAATAATACGCTAGCTCTCTTAGATTAGATTTTTTAATTTTAAAATTAAGTATATTAATGGGAAAAAGAATACTATAGCGGATAGCTTTTTAAGAAAACCCCCTAGCTAATTTAACTTAGTCGAGGTAGAGCTTAATAAGGATATTAAGGACTTTATTAACGTATAAGTTTTATAAATACGAGTTATAAAAAACTTTTTTATTATAGTATATAGCTACGATAATGCTACTATTAATTAGATATAAGAAATAAATATTCTAGCTAATATACTAGTACTAAACGAATAATAATCGGACCTCTTAAAGTAAATTACCTATTTTTTTTTTATTTTAAAGAGGTTAGTTAGTATGCTTTTTAATTAGTTTAGACGTTTTAAATAGATAGTAATACGATTTATTATATAAAATAAACTTTTATTTTAATAAGGGATAAAGACTCGTCTTTAACTTACTTAAGTAATTAATAATAAGCGTTACTAAGTAGACTTAATTAGCGAAGTATATAATAAGTCCGGGTATAGGGGACGAGAAGTTATATATTTTTATTTTATAAAACGATATTATTAACTAAGAATATATACTTAGACTTAGGAGCTAATTACGACTTACGAGGCTTATTAAAAAGCTAGATTATAATATTTTAATAACCCTTATATATTTATAGTTCTAATTTACGAACCTTTTTCTAAGGTCTATCTAAATATTTAGTATATAAGTAAATAAAAAGTTATTAAAGCGCGTTATAAGTTTACGGGATACTTAGAAGCGCGGATTATAACGAACGCTATATTAAAGAATATTACGAAGTTTATTTAGGAAAATATTATTTATTATTATAGGATTTATAATACTCTAATTATTAATAAAGGACGAGAAAATATAGGCGCTATAACGTAGCTTAATTAACGATACGGTACTTAGTAAAAGGTTATATTAACTTATAACCCTCGCGCTAACGGGCTCTTTAAAAAGGGTTATTAACTTATTACGTATATACTTCGTATTTAGTCGGATTAAAAAAAAAAAGATATTAGACTAATACTAGCTATAGCTCTTTTTATAAATAGGATAATTATTAGAATATCGTTAGGTTATATACTGTTCTATTTTATTTATAGTTATTATATAACGACCCTAATTAAAAAAAGAACGGCGACTTAGAGGGTACTTAATTAAGAAAATATATATATAACGGATTAGGAAGTCTAAGCTTAATTATAAGTTTTTACCTTTTTAATAAATAACTAGGAAGCTATAGTTAATAAAGTCGCTTAATACCGAGCCTAAACCCGTAACTAGTTTAACTCTTTATATACCCTCTAATTAATAAAGTTATAAACTAACGATCTAGTTCTCGTTTTTAATATTTAATAAAAAAACGATATATTAATTTTTAAGAAACTTAATTATTATTAATAAGGACCTTTTTATATCTACTTAGCTATTTCGAACGGATCGTTATATTAACTAAAGACGCTTATTAATAAACTAATTATAGGGGCTACTTATACTAATAATCGACTTAAGAAGTTCTTAAAGTTTTTAAAAAACCTTTACTTATTATTTACTAAGTTTAATTTTTATAAGGACTTTATTTCTAACTTAATCGACTTTTTATTTTTATAAAATAATATAATCGATACTACGATTCTACTTCTCGATTATAATAATAATATAATAAACTCTAGGGATAAGAATACTTAGCTAGTTACTAAGTAAACCCGATCGTAAGTAAGGGCCTCTTAAGAGGGCTAGATTACCCCTCACTACTACTAATCCCTAATATAAGCTATAAGTTCTTTTATTTATTAAATATTATTTTATAAAGATATTATTAAATCTTATTAATTCTTTAGTTATCTTTTTATTTAGATCCGGGATAAAAATATAAGGGAATAATAAAAAAAGAAAAATTATTTTTTAATTATTATAATTAAAAACCTAACGACCTTACTTATTAACTATATAATTATATTAAAAAACCTTACCCCTTTTTTAAATATCTAAGCTTAGTTCTTTATTTAATCGAGCTTATTTAGTATCTAACTTAGCTTATATAACCTCTTACTCTACTTATTTTATTTTAATATATTAATAACCTTTATAAATTACGAATATATAGTTTTTAATAAGGTACGTAAGAGGGGTATTCTTAAGAACGGAATTATACTTATCCTCCTCGGTCTTAGTAATATCGATCTAATTAAAAACTATATAAACTAAAATCTTAACTTTTTTAATATTAATTAGGATTAAAAACGCTACTTTATTACTACTTATTATATAATAATAACGATAGCCTTACTTAAAATCGGCTCTAAACTAACTAATAACCTACCGGTCGTTACTCTTTTTAAAGTAGTATTTTTTATTTTTAGAATATATATAATTACTATATCGATTATTAAAATAATTTAAAAAAGAAACGTACTCGAAGTAGGGGACTATTTTTTTAACTAGCTCCTTAGTATTAAAACTAATATATTTTTAAAAAGACTGCGTATAATAATTATAAAGTATAGTATTCCGAACGCTATAAGCCTAAATAAGTAAAGAATTAATAATAAAGGTTTATTTACCTAATTACTAAAATAGAAAACTAAAGTAACTAACGTAATTATAATTAATAAAAACCCGAAGGCTCTATAAAAATAATCCGCTTATAATACCTAGATTATAAATATACTTCTTAATAACGTTCTAATTTATAGTTAACTATTAAAACTTCTAAGCTATTTCTCTTTTAATATACTTATTAACTTAAGGATTTATAATATAAAATTTAGTATAAAGCTCTCTAGCTAATCTAAAAAAAGTTAACTAATTAGTAATCTTAAGAATTTAAAAAGGAGTAACGTTAAATTAAAATAAAAATTAAAAAAATTAAATAGGGTAGCGCTTATTATAATCTACTTTTTACTAACCTCTTAAAACTTATAGCCCTAAGTTTTTTAAAAATAGACCTTTTTAAGAGTAAAAAAAGAATATTACTAAGGCCGGACGTTACGACGAGTAGTTTTAATAATTTAATACGCGTTATTAATAACCGAAGTATTAAATATAATAAGTAAGTAGATTATATTATTAAAAAGAAAAGAGACTAAGTAAAAAAAAAAAAAAAAAGAATAATTACAATTAAAAAGCTATTATTTAAGAGAAGAAATAAAAAGCGATAAAAGAATCGAAAAAAGGCCTCTATATACCCCCCCCCCCTAGATCCGGGGTATTAAAAAAGAAAGTACTATAGGCCTCTCGGCTAATTAGCGCTAAATTATAGCTATTATATAAAAAAAAAAAGGAGTAAATCACAGGATCGGGGCCTTTTTATTATTTATAATATAGCGCCTTCTTTTTTAATTAATAGAGGCCGCCCTCGTAATTAGTATAAAAAAGTAGCTTTTTACTTAGCTACTTAACTTTTCCTTTTTCCCTCCTTAACTACTTCTTTATAACTACTACCGATTAAACTTCCTCTAATTTTTACTTTCTAATTTACTATATAAATACTAACTTAGTAATTTATAATAGCTTCCTTACCTCCTATTTCTTTTTTTAAACTAAATAATAAAAAGAATATAACGCGAATTTAGGGCCTAATTATAATAAAGAATTTTAAAAACGATACTAAATACTAGCTAAGAAAGTAGA
Organism: Colletotrichum cuscutae; assembly: GCA_030869315.1. Taxonomy (NCBI): domain Eukaryota; kingdom Fungi; phylum Ascomycota; class Sordariomycetes; order Glomerellales; family Glomerellaceae; genus Colletotrichum; species Colletotrichum cuscutae. Next base: position 369,271 of record MPDP01000258.1, read on the forward strand.
ATTTAAATAAATATATTATTTTTAATAAGACTAACCCTAGGACTATAACGAATACTAAGGACTCTTAGTTCGTTAATTTTAATACGAATTACTAATATAAAATATATACTAACTATTATTTAAACCTAGTACCTAAACGAACTAGTTTTTTCTAAATAATCCTAACTTCTTATAAAATCGACTTTCTTAATTAGCTTAGTATAGGGGACGTACTTCCCTTTTTTAATTAGTACCCCGAGGCTTTTAAGGGTTTAAAAAACTAAAAAACTTAGATAGGTTAGAACTATTATAAAATAATAAAAATCCTAATTAATTATTATAATTTTTAAAAACGCTTATTATATAAAAATTAGATTTAAAAATACGAAATTAGATCCGTAATAGAGGTTATAATATAGGACCTCGCTCTAGTACGTAATATAATTATAATTAAAAAGGGATAAAAGAGTATTTTTAAACTAAATAAGACCCCTATTCTAATCCTATAAACTTAAAAAATTATATAAAAAATTAAGATTTTAATATACTTAGTAATCTTCTCTTTTTACGTTAATAATCTAGGTTATTTTATAAAAATAATTATTAATTAGCGGGATAGTATAGTTTATTAATACGATCCGAAATAGGCTTTTAGGCTTTTAAAAAGGATATTTATTAATAATATCTAAGTACTAAAGGCCTTTTATAACTAGATTAAGGTACTTTTTTATATTTAATAACTAATTAATATAAGTACTTACGTAGTTCTTATAGTATAATAACTAGGTAAATAAGAATACGGTCTATATATACTCGAATAGTTTCGTAACGCGGTTTAATACGGCTAGCTTAACTTAATTTATAATACGTATTAAATAACTTATAAATACCTTAAATTATTTAATAATAAACTCCGCGCAGCTTAGATTTAATAAATTAGTTACGAGTTTTAATATAATAGTTATTACTCTTTTAATATAATAAGACCTCCCTTAAAAAGGTCTTTTAATAAAATAATAAATAATTAGGACTTTAGAAATAGGCCCTATACTAACTTAGATAACTCTAATTACGCTATAATCGACGCCCCTAAGGTACCGACTCCTTATAAATCTAATTTTTACTTACTTAAACTTAGGTTTACTAACTAGGATTTAAGAATTTATAACCTTTACGATTATAGTTATTATATTTCTATTAATCCTATGTATTTTAAAAAGACGTATAAAATAATTAAAAGCTTTAAATAAGAACTTACCGTTCTTAGAGAGTTACCCCTACTATCCTAATTTTTAAAAATACTAAAGAGTACCTAAGGATTTATAATAAATAGCGACCCTAATTAAACTCCGTAAGTAATTAAACTAATAAAGGCTACTAATTAATATCTAAACGCTGTTATTAATAATTAATTTATATACCTAATTAATACTTTTAAAACCCGTCGAGTTATAAAGTTTTTATTAAATATATTATTACTTAAGTCGTTATTATACCTTAGCCCGGCTCTTAGTAAAGTTAGTTTAAGTAACTAAAGAAGTAATTTTTTAAATACTCTAGTTAAGGGCGGGGATAGTTTTATTATAAAGATTCTAATTAAAGTACTAAGGGTTTAGTTAAAATAAGAGGTTATTAAGTATACGCTCTCTAAACGTAATTAAGCTATATAAGAGAATAGTAAATATTAACGTTAAGAGCTAGCTAAGTTTTATTAAGATCTCTTATAGTATTATAATATATATATAAATAAAACTAATATTAATAAGAGTACGAGGGAATAATAAGTTAATTAGTACGACGACCCGATTATAAAAGCTATTTATATAACTCTAGCTTATACTCTTTAAATACTACTATTAATAAAGAAATTTAGAGAGAATTAGGCTAATAAAAGTTAAGATCGGGAGATTATTAAAAAAGATTAGAATAAGAACTAAGTAAAGCTAATAAAAAAAGTAATAAAAATAAAGGAGGTAAAAAAAGCGATTATAAAAAGGAAGGGTAAATAAAAAGTTTAATATAATTAACTATATATAATAACTAGGACTAATTTAAGATAATTTTTTTTTTATAAAGGATTAGGGAAAAAAAATTAGAGAATAATTAGAATAGGGTAGGGCGATTAGTCCTAGTCTTTTTTTTTTTAAAAATAATTAAGTATAGGGACTTATAAGAGAGCTAATTAAAAAAAAATATAAAAAGAAGGGCCCCTAATTAAGGAGAGGAGCTTAGTAATATAGATCTTTATTTTAATTATATATATACTTTTTTAAAATTAAACTAGAGCCTTTTTAATAATTTATTTTTAAATATAATAATATAAAACGATTAAGAAGTCTACCCTTCCGATCTAGTTAATACTACCCCCTTTCCTCGATTATAACTTTATTAATTAAGGCCGTATTAACCTAATTAAAGGAGGTATTTTGTATTACTTTTATAAGTATTAGTAGTTCTTCCTAAGCACCGCACTGCGAAAGTCCTTTATATCTTATACCTTTTTAGTACTTAAGCTACTATATAGGCTCGTAGAATCGGGTACTTATTAATAAATTACATATTACGATTTTTATATTAATTAATTATTAATAGTTATATTTATATATAACCCGTGCTTATTAGTTTCTAAGTACGTAAGCGACTAATTTAGAATTATTAGAATATAGACTAACGATATATTAAGCTTATTTAATATTAATTTTATAAAAAAAGAGGATAAAGAGCTTTAAAAAGCGGGCTTTATAATAAAACTAAAAGAGGTCCTTATAATAAATAATTTATTAGTATTTGATAATAGGATTCTTATAATTAAGAGGGAAATTATTATTTTTTAATAAAAGGGGTAAGGTAAGAAAATTAGCCTCGTTAATCCGAACGTAATTAATATTAAAAAACGATATAAAGCTTAGCTTATATAAGGGGTATATATTATAAGTATATACTAGCCCGAGACGATTTTTAATTACGCTAGAGTAGCGCAGGCTATAGAACTAAATAAATAAAACGTCGAGGTACGTAATAAGCGGCTTAAGTAGTAGTAATCGAATCTTAATCGAGGTCTTATTTATTACTTAATTAACCTCGCGATTAGTAAGCTTTATATATTTATAAATAGCTTATTTATAAATAATAAGGACTTTATTTTATAATTAGGGTATATTATTATTCTTATTAATAAGAGTATAGATAAGAGCGAATTTATAATATATAGTAATATAATCTATTACTTATTAACTAAAAGTAAGTAAATAACGAGAAGTATACTAGTATTAGAAGTTTATGGTATAGTTAACGGCGTTAACCTCGCCTACGTAATTTTAATAATACTAAGGAGAATTACTGATTGACTTAGCTTTTTACTAATCTTAATAATTATTTATACGGATTCTTACTCGCTATATAAATATCTTATTAAATTAGGAACTATAAAAGAAAAGAGGCTTATAATTAATATTATAACCCTTAAGTAATTATATTAAAGGCGCGAGATCTTTAAAATCCGTTAAATTAATAGTAATAATAACCTCGCTAACGCTTTTATAAAAGTAGTACTTAATAAGGAGTTAGAGTAATTCGTAAGTAGTAGAAAAGTTAACGTATAAATAAAAAGATAGGTTATAAAAAAGGAATAGAGAAAAGGGAGAAAAGGAGACGACTTAGTAGACGGGCCTAAGGTCGAATTATACCTCTAACCGTAGTAATTAAATTAAAAAAAAAAAGAGAAAGTTAGTATTAGATCGGAAGTCTAATTTAACCGCGGCATATAGTTAATTATATAGGGGCTAATTAGGGGCCCTATTTAGGATTATTATAGCTAGCCTAACCTGCGATTAGAACCTCCTTTTTATACTACGTAGAAATTTATATAGTTAAATTAATCTCTTCGTTAACCTACGGTTCGAACTAATTCCCCTGTAAGAGGGAAACCTATAGTATTCGTATTATTACTTAGCTAGATTCTGTACTATTAAAAAGTATTACGCTACTCCTTAGGCGTACTTACGTTAGCTATAATAGCTAGGGCGTCGAGGGGGCCTAAGAATCTATTAAGCCCTAGAGGGGGGGACCTATTGAGGGGTATCTTTAGCCCGCTAGTTACTAACTATATACTAAGAGTAGAATAAGTTCTTAACGAGGTAGTATTTTAACTAACTAATCTCTTAACTAGTTATATAACTAGTTATCTAAATAATAGTTTATATATTAATAAGTACGTTTAATAAGTTTATTTAATAGGCTTATTTAGTAGATTTATTTAGTTTAAATAAAATAGCTTTAGGTAATATTAGAAGCGATAAGGATAGAAAGAATCTTTACGAGCTCTAGTACGAGTAGCTAAATATTAGCCCTTTTAGCCCTTTCTCTAGAAACCTCTACGTTATTATTAAAATTTAGAACCTTTATAATTAAGGGCCGTTTCTAACTATTACGGCTAACTATTACGGCTAACTATTACGGCCGATCTTTACTATCGACCTTTCTAGCTAGCGCCGCTATGTAAGTATATTACTTAGCCTATCGTTAGTAAGTAGCCGAAGGGGGTAGCTTACCTATCCCGAATTAAATAGCGGTTTTTATATTAAAATTATTATATTACGTTGAGCGCGTACTTAGGATATATTATGCGTATTATATAGTTAAAAAGTGTACTATATTATATAATTTCTTTTAAAAGCGTAATCCCGTTAAGGTCGATCTTTTGTACTTATAAAGCCGGAAAAAAACTACTATATAATTTAGTCTAAGAGTCGTAAACCCTTTAGAATAGTACCTTATCTTACTTAACTAATCCTAGACTTATTATAAAAAGGTTTTATAATATATAAAGTAAAGTTTATCTCGGCTAATAATATAAGCTTATTAATAAACCTATATATAAAAATACTCTTTACTATACCCTTTAGTATAATAAGTAACCTCTAGTATACTAAAAAAGAACTCTTCTAATTATTATCGTATAATTTTAAGCTATTTTAGTATTTATTATTACTAAAGCTAATTCTATTAACGAAGTATTAATAATCTTATAACCGTAATTATAAATCCTTTAGACTAGAGTTAAAAAAGGATATTTTTATTATTTAAGCATTATTAGAAGAATAATTCTTAGATACGAATCAATAGATCTTTAAAAAAAACTATATGCTCTTTTCGTTGTAAGTCCTATTTCGTAAGTTAACGTTTAAAAGTTCGCTTTATAATTCTAGTATTAGAAACTATAAAGATATATATAATAATTATATTATAAGTCTAATTACTCTCTAACTTTATAATAATTATCGTTCGATATAACAAAAAATTAATATATAGTTATACTATTCTAAAAAAGTAGTAATATATAAAATAAAAAACTAAAAAAAAAATTTTAAGTAAGGGGTAAATATTTATATATAATTATAGTAATATATAGGGGTATTCTTTTATTTATAAGGTCTTATAAGTATATATATAGAAATATAGACGCTTATAAGAAATCTATAATATTAAAAAGGATAGAAAAGTATATAATAATAATATATAATAAATAAAAGTTCTATAATTTTATTAAAAACGTTAAACTTTAGGGGGAGCCTTTATATAGTTAGTTATAGCCTCTTATAAGCTAAACTAAGTACGTATACTCTAGCTTATAGCTAATAAGTACCCTACGACTCTATAAAGGCCTTACTACCTAAGTATTAAGCCTAACTATACTATATCCTAATATATACTTATATAAACTCCTATACTATATTATATAAGAATATTAAATTAATTACTCCTTACTTAGAGTTTATATAAGTTAATAACTCTCCTTATAATCCTATATACTATTATATATACCCTTTTTATTATCTTTAACCTACTTAGCTACTTATTTAAAAGCTTCTATTATTATATAGAGGTATTTAGCGGGGATATTACCTAGAGACTTAAATAGAGCGCTAATACGGACTTTACTACGGCCCTTATAATTACGATTACGCTTTACGACCTTAATAAGTATATTACGAACTAGTACGGACCGTTAGTAAATTATAAATAGATATAAGGTAGTATATAATAATATATAAGTAATAACGAGAGGCGTAATAAGTATATACTTATATATACTAAATATATAGTTATAACTAGAATAAGCCTTACTTATAAAAGTAACGTAATTAGCGAATATACCTTTACTAACCTTATAATAGGTATATAACTTAGCACTAGTCTTAGTATTACTATATACGGTTATTTAGATAGTATTAATAACCTAAATACGAGTTACGGTAATCTCTCTAGGTATATAATAGCTATTCTTAGTAATCTTAGGGTTAAGCTTAATTTAACGCTAAGGCTAGATTATATAGGTTAGTATAGTAATATTAAATAGTATAGGGTAGTATATACTAACTTATATAATACTAAGGTTATAAATCTTATAAAAAGTCTTTAAAAAAGAAGATAAAGAGTTTATAAATAATATAAAAATCTATATAATAAGGAACCTATTATATAGAAGTATACGTATTAAAAAGGAGGTAAGAGGTTATTTTATAGGACGTAAGGTCATTAGGGTATATTATAGGCTAGTATATAGGGGCCGTTAGGAGCTATATACCCTCGATACGGTCTAGAACGCTATATTAAGTACTTATTATAAGTGTTATATAACGTACGCAATTATTAGGAAAGGGAGTGTCCTATACGAAGTTATTAATATATATACGTAAATAGTCGATACTAAAGAAATAAGTAAATAAAAAATATTAAATTATAAATAAGTAAGTACGCGTAATTACACTTATAATTATGCGTACATTGGCCTAGGAAAAAGCATAATTACTAATTAGTAAAAATTATATTAGTAATTATATAAAAAATTACTTAATTACTAATTAATGAAAATTGTACTAGTAATTATAAAAAGAAATTACCTAATTACACGCAATTAATATTTATAATAAACAAATTGCGAATATTATATTTATAATTACGTATATAATTAGGTAATAATAAAAAAAGTAAAATAGAAAAGGGTATAAAGTATAATTAGGCGAAAATAATCACTAATAAGTAACTATAAGGGCGTAAGTAGATTACTTACTTTACTTAAGGAATAGTAAGTTAGTTAAAAAGAAAAGGAAATTAATCGGTAATAAAAAGTAGTATAGAGAATATATCCCTAGCTACCCCACTTTTACTAGGCGATATAACCGCCCTTACGTAACCCGTACCGCTTATAGTTATAAGTAATTCCTTATAATAATATACGGGATTTATTATAATATTTATTTATATATATAAGAAAGTTGCGCTATTAATACCTGAAATATACGGTAGCCGTAGGTCTATCGGAAGGAAAGGTTTTGGCAGAGTGCCTCTTGTAGTCTGCCGTACCCGCAAGAAATTATCGCTGCCAGGGTTCCTAGCGTCGATATATCCACAACCCACAGCCCACAACTCAAAACATCGTGAACTTGTGAAGCGAGTTCGGCTCGTGATCATGTCCACACTAGCACGTGCACTGTTCTACCTGCAATCTTAACAATTGCGGTGCCGGAAATCGAGCATCCACTTCCACGTTCTCGGGTCTCCGAGGATATACACCACGGAAGGGTGGCCGAGTTGGTTATGGCGCCAGGTTAAGGTCAGCTTAATATCTGTTTCCTGGTGGGGCAACCCATGCGAGTTCGAGTCTCGTCCCTTTCATTTTGATGCCCATCTCCATGGGCAGCTTTTTTGGTTGCATGAGACCTGTCGATAGCTCACTGACCGATGTGGCCGAGGCGCCTCGCAGGTGGTCTAGAACCTTTTCGGATTGCTGTGAACACGGATGATGAATTCGATCGATGGTGTGGGTATTTGTAATTACATGTTCTTCCAATGCTAGGGAACCAGTGTTGCCCCATTCTCCATGCGAATCTAGATTCAAGATAACCCTCAGTGTAGGAGCGAGCTTCCTGTTCACTTAGAACCCGACTCCACGGGCTTCTGTCCAACCCGAGAATAATACGTGCCATACGCATGCAAATTTGGATCCTTGATCGCATTCCGAACTGACGCGAGAAATACCTCGATCTCCGTCCGTTCCATTCCCAGAGCCGCCAAAGGTTTGCTCGCAGCGGCGCCCAGAAAATCCTCCGTCACAGAGCGCATGTAACGTCCAAGCAGACGCTTGATCTTGTCGAGAGGCCAGCTTCCAACCGGCACTTTGTATGATCTCACTTGAACGTTGACGAAGCCGTCGTCTTTCATAAACGCACCGATGCGCGGAGCGACTTGGATGTCAATCTTCATTTTGTGCATGGCGTCGCGGATTTTGGACCAGAATTCCAACAAAGGCCAGTTTTGGGCATCGTTCCGTCATCGCTCTTCACATTGACGGCGAAGTCTTGGGTCTCGACGTAAGCTTCAGCCTTGAGATTCCAGAAAGTGTGTTTTATGAGCACGATGTTGCACTGGATTTGATACCCCATTGTCGAGGGTGGAAGCATAACTTCGAACTTACTCGAAGACTCGCTCCAAGAGTTTTGGGAGATCATGCACAAGAGATGCCAAGTTTCGCATATGTATGAGATCGAAATCATTTACAGACTAAGGAATATCGCTCACTGTCAGCGACAACACCCTCCAGTTCAGAGATCTCATTTCGCCAGGCAGTAGAGCACTTACCAGCCAGTCATCTTCAACATCATCGACGAAGAAGCGAACGTTGGAAGGCACCCTGTACGCTAAATCAGGATATCATGGCCATAAGAGGACTCAGTGGGCGTACCAGCTTGGCTGAATCGGCGATAAGTCTACGCCAGTAACCTCGGCGGAAGGGTAGTGACCCCCAACTTGTAATTGTCAATCTTCAAGCTTTATTGATCATTGTCTTCAGGATGAGTGTCACCTACCTTCCATTGCCCATATGCCTGTAAAGTGGTTCAGAATTTTTGTGCGATATCTACGGATGCCGCCTTTAAGTCCGCCCAAGGTCTGAGATAAAACTTACCGGTGCCCGTGCCGAGACCAATAATCTTGCTGGGCGAGTCACCTATAGAAGCATGGAACAGCTTGCCATCAGTGAGCTCCATGACCATCGCATGCTTCGTTTCTTCGCGGTTTTGTTCAATATCATCGTTTGGAATTGGATATTTTCCATCCCGAAATGAGTGATAGCTTTGATTGTCCAAGCTCATAAGCCTTCGACCAAATGCATCTATTGAACCCAAGTTCCATGGGTTCGCATTCAAAACTTACCGTCTGCCATTTTCATATGAATGTTTTTAAGACCGACGAGGTGATGGAAGTCGAACCCGATGAGGAAGCATCCCACTCGCTAGGCTGGAACCCATCGTCGCTCGCATCGCCACCAGCTTCAGTAATATCTGGTGCTTGCTCTGGAGATTGCGCCGGATGCCCGTCTTGTAGCGCCTGTTCTGGACTGGCGCTCATTGGGGTGGTACTGTCGTGTTACTTGGGTTTGCATGTAGTTGTCGTCGACTGAGAGTCCGAGACTAGACTAATTATGCGGTCTTTGCCGTCATCGTACGCCTACTGACGACCAAGCGGGGAAAGCGTGAGATCTCGTTCCTCCGGCAAGAAGTGGCGTAACTAGGGCCAAATGATGGCTTGAGGAGCGGGCGTTGCAGTAGCTCCAGGCTTGGAGATATACCGCTCCATGGTTGGGACGCCTAGATCTAGTTCGAGGGCAAATGTCTTATTGCTGGAATGGCCCTCATTGGTAGCTCTTCTCACTGAAGAGTCCCTGGAGATCCGCCCGGGCGAATGCGTGAGCGTAGTGTTTCGACCCTTTGGAGGAGCCGAGAGAATGGTGTCTCTCATTTCGAGGTTCTGATGAGTTTTAGATATTGCTATTTCTCCTTCTAGAAGTCTGCGCCCGTCTCTCTTCGTTAAAGATTTCGACTTATTCATTATTTTTCATCTCATTCAAGTCGCCTCGTTCTACATCCCTCACACTGCGTTTTCTGAATTAGGTATCTTGGGGGCCGACTTGGTAAACCCCACTCCGGCCCCGGCCCGGTGTTGGGGCCATTCCATCGCGTCCGGCTCTCGGCCTTCTCCGGCGAGAAAGTCCGCGTGCCCACAGCATCATCACCGTAACGCTCTGTTTTACGAAGTAATTTACTTATCGATAATTGAGCGAGTCTATCTCGCAATCATAATTCTCAGTTTATATGTGACTGTGGTCAGTCCAACGCACAATACCAACGCCAAAGACCTTGCTTTCAAGCGAGTCCTGCCCCTTCAGCCTGCCGTGGCTTGGCTGCATTAGTCAGTATGATTGTGCATAGAATCGCATGCTGAACGGGTGCTCCCGATATGCCTGTCGTGTATTTCAGACCTTGGCCAAGATGATCCGAGGCATCCAATGGAAGAAACCAGGCTGCCAGAAGGAGCGCGCCCAGCATCGCCAAGACATAGTCGGTACCTGCCGATTCACGATCCTCCATCTCCATCGTCGATAGTTACTCACGACGCGGTCAGAAACATTAAAGTTGAATCGCCAAATTGGCTTCAGCCATAACGACATCCGTCTGCGGGCTTGATGCAGTCTGCCTCAGGTAGAGGTCTTTACGTTGACACCATGCGGATCCATATGCAACTATGACAAGAGACTTCGCGCCTTACAAATCTCTGCGGAAGGCTATTGAGAGTCTAACAATGAGTACTCAGCCGGAGGTCGGCCATCGAAGGTTGATTAGGTCGCTTCGTCTTGTTATTTTGCTTTCCATCCCTGAAATTATTACACCGGGCATCTCTCAGCGACCAAGGTTAGACCATTAGCTGCCCATTATTGGCATGGTTCACATGGAAGCGAATACGGCAGACGTTCGCCTCTTGCAAATTGACCGCAACATCCAAACATGCCCAGAATTTTCAAGAATCAAACGATAACGAGACACATATGCCAATCCGGGAATGGATCCAAAAATACGTCTGTCACCCACCCCCGCAGCGCTTAAACTTGAGTGGGTGACAGTGGGAGACTGGGGGCGATGAAGCGGTTTCAGGCCCAATGGGCCCAGCAGCGCTGACGAGGGTCAGTGTCTAGCGCATTTGCTTTGTTTTTCACAGCGTGCGTGGGGGGATCTGTTGTTAAGGTTAGTCTGCAGCGAACCCTCGCGAAGAGCTGGTGCGTACGATCTCAGCGCCCAACATTAAGATGCAAGGTGAGAGCAGTTGAGCAGGCAACTTAGTCCTTCAACTATCGAGTATGACCGAAAACCTTCGGTAGAGTTCGTTTCCGTCCAATCAATGGAATCAGACTTCATGCAATGACCACAGGCCGCTCGACTTGTGAGCTGAGAGTCATGCCAGTGACACTTGACATACCATCATTCCCGCCGTCAAAAGAAGTTTTGCGACACGGGCGAAGAGATGGGATGAGTTCGAGATCCGATGGGTAGAGCCTCGGATGAAGACGAGTCCACCAGGGACCCAATCGAACTCCAAGACCCTTGTTTGGTCGCGGTGTTTGGGATCACCAGGGGATCATCCAGCAGAACCTTAGCCTGGTTGATGAGCGTCAAGACCGATATTCAACTTCGCCCAAACCTCATGCTTAACGCTCGCCTTCAAACGGTCTTCCTCTGTTGGGAGAGTAAGTTGTCAAAGGAGGACCGCGACATAAGTGGGCACGGCCAAAGCTGCTGCCGTTCGAAAATTGGCCTCCAACGTCTGAAAAATAAGCTTGGCGGTAAGATACAGGGGGTCGTGAAACTCTCCTTGGGGATGGTGGCGGGGTCAAATTCCTCGGAGCTTTGCCGCGTCATAGGCACAATCTCTGTTCTGTGCGAGCTACCGCAGAGTCCGATGAAGAGGCGACATGGAAAGATCCAGGACCCTGGCTCACATGTTCAGATGCTTACCGTATGGTCTTGAAGTTCGGTAGACAACTCCGGCTTGGTTAGGGTGACGAACAGCTGCATCGCTCCAGACCCATCGTTCAAGCCCCCCAACCCTGTGCCCACTTGCGTCGATGATACTGATCCTCGCCTCCTTCACCAATTCCAATCCGCCCCCCTCAACATCCTCATAGAGCCTCACGACTCACGAGGCTCAAAGTCGTAACGAGAGGCGTCCATTCAGGGGCTTCCCTGTCGCCTCTGACCAGATCCGGCCGTAATGTGGCTTCCCATTCAGGCCTAGGAGATGCAGCCGCAACATCTTGGCAGCTTCATCGCCCCCATGCGTCACGAACTTCAGACCTCCTTCAACGCGGAGTCGCCATCGCTTCCACAATCTCATATCCATCACTGCGGAAAATCACCAAGAATCTTCGTAACGTTGACGTCTCAACCCGCCCCGTCTCGAACGCCCCATGTCATCCCATGTTGACCTCCGCATGCAACCTACTTTGGGCCCTGGTCTAAAGTTCTTTGCAACTGCGACAGCTGGGCACTCGAGCCCAGGGGCGATGTCTAGAGCACATATCACGAGAACGACGACAAGGGAGAAAAAAGGATGGCGTAACATGGAGACGCAAACATGCCAATGCATTGATCTAATATCACCCATATCCTAATGTGAACGGACTGACAGATCGTCTGAAATTGTAGGTTTCCCTCTTACAGGGGAATTGGTTCGAACCGTGGGTTGACGAAGAGATCAATTTAACTATATGAATTTCTGCGTGCTGTAAAAAGGAGGTTCCAACCGCAGGTTGGGCTGGCTACGATAGTCCTAAATAGGGCCCCTAATTGGCCCCTGCGCGATCGACTGTATGCCGCGGTCGAATTGGACTTCCGATCCGACAGAAATATTCTATAAAGATCAGCTCGATCTTCCTCTTAGTGCCGCTTCTTCCTTCCTCTTCTCATCACGCTCACAATCATTACAACCTTGCCTGTTCTTTCTTCTCTTCTAAAACAGCTGTGCTGTCTTCTATCTCTTTCAACGCATCTTGATCACTCATTTCAATCTATCCGGGTCCGTGTCCCTCTTTTCGTCTTCTACAGCATCGACTTCTTGCTTTAAGAACAATCTTTCGACTTTCAACATGAAGTTCTCTTCCGTCATCACTATCGGCTTCGCTGCCCTCGCTGCCGCCGCTCCTCTCGGCGCTCGCCAGGCCACCGTCTTCTCCACTCAGACCTTCAACGACCTCTCCATCAGCGGCGGCACTGCCGGTACCGCCAAGCAGGAGGCTCTCGACAAGCTCTCTGGTCTCCCCACCGACCTCAGTACCGTCGCTAAGGCCGATCTGGACTTCCTCAACAGCGTCAACTCCATTGCCAACGATGCCGAGAAGGAGGCCTTCAACCCCGCCATTGAGGCTGCCACCGGCGAGGAGGCCGACGCCCTCCAGCGCGGCAAGATCAAGAACAAGGTCCTCAAGCTTACCGCCACCATGCTGAAGCTGCAGGCTCAGGCGGCCCAGGGCGAGGACGTCGCCGATAAGATGGCCGCCGAGCAGAAGAAGCTCAACAACAACATTGCCCAGGACGAGGCCGAGGCTGGCAACGCATCGACCGCCCTCGACTTCAACGCTTCCACCGCATAATTGCCTTTAATCAGCGATAGAGGCTGTGGGTGTAATATCCCATGAGACTTTGAGGAGAATTTGGGAAGAAGGAGAAAGAGTCGATGATCATGAAAGATCCACGAGACGAATAGGGGCTGTGTGCCGACTCGGATGATCCGATCAAGTGCTGGCCATTTCTAATTATTGGGGATGTATCGGTACGTTTTAGTACACTCTAATAATATAAAAGAGATTAGAAAAACATTTGAACCACATTTCGTTCGCTGTGAGATCGATCTTGATGTCTGGCCACATACAGCTGTTTTGCTACAGACTACAGACTACAGCTTACAGGCCATTGCGAAGGAAGAGCAAGTGACTTCACTGGGTCATACAGACCGCCAAGCCGCGATCAGCATTCTGTGACGGATGCTGCACGGATACATGTCCTCCCGCAGTGCTTCCCCAATGTCGTCGAATGACCATCACGACCAAAATGGGATCCCTGAGACGCCTCTCTCAAAGCTTAGATGGCTTGGCGAAGGGCTCCAATTCTACATTCAAGACGGTTGTGAGGCGTGAAAAGGTGTAGTAGAAACCCTGATTGCGTTAGCGCTCAGACTTCGGGACTTCTACAGGGAAACTAACCTGCAGAGTAATCATTTCCACGACTTCCCGGTCAGAAAACTCAGTCTTGGCTTTCGTCCATAGCTCATCCGCAACCTCTGGCCCGTCAATAACGGCCTCGATAAACAATAGGAGGGCTTTTTCCTTTGACGTGAACAATTCTGCAAGAGATTCTAGTTTCCCTTGAGAAGAGAAGTATCCCTTCTGTCTTCCAGCCTGGGCAATCACTTCGCGCTGGGCGTCAGTGACACCCTCCTTGGCGGAGACTGTGCTGTGATGCGTCCACTCATAGGTGGACCGGAACTTTGCTGTACTGAGAAGAATGACTAACTCCCGGTTTTTGGAGGATAACTCGAGATCTTTGAAGTGAGCGCCTGCGATTTTTGACCAATGGTTGACAGTGGCTGGGCTATGTGCGAGAAGCTTGGAGATGTTGAGGGGAGTTCCGTTGACATCGGGGTACGGAAGGCGTGCCATGTTCACGGTAGAGCTTTGCAATTGGAATAATGCCGGCGTAGAAATGTAAAACCAGTCAATTACAGCCCTCTCATGAACTTGAGTTGAACTGTTCTTGTAGTCTTGGGCTTGGGATGAGATGCGGGGTGCCTCGGCTGCCCCTATTAACGGTTAGTCACCCCCGGCCGTGAGTTTGTACCTCGGCTCCGTGTGGGGCCGACGGAGGCAGCACCGCAGCGGACTTGGAACGGACCATCGGGTATATTAGCTGCCCGTACACTCTTCCAGTCATTGTGAGAGCATCTGAGTAGTTTCTGAGTATCTTTATTCTTCCCGTAAACCGGATCATACATCTTTCGCTTGCTTAGCTGTCCATCGTGCTTTCAAAACCTGTACAGACCCCTTTGGCTTTCTGTCCCGTGTGAAAACGCCCTTCTTGTTTCCATCCACCCGAGTGATACTCGATGTCGTCTGGAAATCCGCAAAGTTCCAAACGTGCTCTCCAACAACGGTCTCAACACGATCAAATACTCGGTGGAACATTTCGAGAAACTTGCCTTGGAACTCCTCGCTCCAGGGGACGTCACATACGGCGTGTAGCCCCGCCACAGCTTCGGCGCCGTACTCTGTCATGATCATGGGCTTACCATACTTGGCCTGCCATCCAAGCAGGTCCTCCTCCAATACCTGCTCCGCCTCTTCTAGATCGCCTGTCTGAGAGTACCATCCGTAGTAGCGGTTCAGGCAGATGACGTCGAACAAGTCTGTCACGAGGTCCTTCTCGAACGTAGCGAACCCCATGTTCGCGAAGCAGACCGGTCTCGTCGGGTCCAGCTCGCGCGTCAACAAGACTAGCGGCTCGAGGTACTCCCTTGCACCGGGCTCCGCCGACGCAGGCTCGTTGGTAACTGTCCACATCACCACCGACGGATGGTTCTTGTCTCGCGCCACAAGCTCTCTGATAGCCTGGTCATGCGCCGCCTGCGTCTTCTCGTTGCACGCATCGGGGGCAAAAGTGGGAGGCGCCTTGAGTCCAAAGACGCCAGCAATGATGCCGAGGTTGATACCCACCGCCGGAGTCTCGTTGATGACGACGATTCCGTGTCGGTCGGCGTAGTCGAGGACCTCTTCGGCGTAGGGGTAGTGAGCTGTCCGGAACGAGTTGGCTCCCATCCAGCGCATGAGATGGAAATCGTGAATCATGTAGGCCGGATCGAAGCCCTTGCCGCGGATTGGCGAGTCTTCATGCTTGCCGAAACCGGTGAAGTAAAAGGGCTTGCCGTTGATGAGGAACTGATTTCCCTTGACCGAGATTGTGCGGATGCCGAAGGGAAGTTCGTAGGTATCGAGAACCTCATCTTTGTCCGAGTCCGATAGTATCTCCACACGGAGTTGGTACAGATACGCCGCGCCGGGTTGCCACAGATGCGCCGAGTTGATCGTCAGCTCATCTTTTGTCCCATTTGCCTGAGACACGGTCAACCCCTCCTCGTCAAGAACAGAGATCTTGATCTTGTCATCCTCCACCGGCTGCGAAGTCTCAACCTTGTATTGAACTTTGCCTGCTCTCGACTCAAAGATGTCCGTTACGACGGTGATATCGATGATGGATACCGCCGGCTTCGAACACAAATACACCGACCGTGCTAGCCCGGAATAGTTGAAGAAATCATGCTGATAGTTCTGCTTCCGCTTGCCGTTGGCGAGGGTCTGGATTTTGCCGGGAGGAATCGTCTCCCAGCTCAGCTCGTTACTCACGGCCACAGTCAAGCGGAATCTCTCGCCGGGTTTGATGATGCTAGTGATGTCTGCCTCGAAAGGGGTGTATCCGCCAACATGGTCGGCGACTAGCTTGTCATTTACGTAGACACGGCCGCGATGGGTTGCTGCGTCAAATCGCAAGAAATATCTCTGATTCTCAGGCGACCAGCCGCGAGGTACTGTGACTTGACGCCGATAGTAGACCCATCCAACGTGACTGCGAATCTTTTCATCTGCAAAGATGTCGTTGTAGCTGGCGGGTACGGGTACTTGAAGGTTTGGCGAGATGAGCTTAGACCATGGTGCGTCTGCTTCAATGTCGGGTGATGATGCAATTGCAAAGTTCCAGATGCCGTCCAAAGAAACGACATCTCTGGTTGAATTGGCCTGTGGTTTGAGCATCTTTCTTATTGATAATGTTACTTGGCGTTTTAGGTCATGAATAGAATGCTGAGTGAATGCTATCATAAGTAAGCCGAGAGCCAGGCGTAATGCGGCGTCGTCTGTCGGCTTTTCCGAAGTGTCGGCGGTTGAGATTGCCGGAAGCCGACCGATGCCTCCAACAACCACTTATCCGCACGTTCGATACTTCGCAGATTCCGTAAAATGCGTAAGTTGTTCTGGGGATCAAGCTCTCATGGAAGAGGATTTATGCCAGCCATCTTCGTGTTGCAGTTCGCCAATTTAAGGTTGTGTACTATTTCACTCCGGTCGGTAGTAGCCTTCAGTAACCGACCGTTTCCCCTCAATGTTGTATCATTCGGCAAGCCACACGTCAGCTCAAGGGTGAGTTCGGACATACACACCCAAGTTGCTACCACAAGAACTCGCAAGGTCCTGTCCAGGCATTGTTGATGGGCATTGTTGGAATACCATCGTCTTGACTTGCGGGGTCCCCGGGAGTGTGGGGGACAGGCCTTGGCGGCCTAAAGCTACCACGGGACATGCGGGGACCATTCAGGTCACTGAGATGCAGTCGGGGATTCCGTGTTCCTTGAGTAGACTGTCGTAGCTTCTACATAGAACCACCTTGATTGAGACTTGTTCAATCCATATATAACCGCAAGGACGTTAGGCTCTGATTTTCGCAGTTCTGTAAAGCCGATTGAGCTGAGAAAGCAGTATATGTACATGTAGTTTCGGCGCGGAATTGAGGATGTTGGTCTTGCTGGGAGTCTCCGACATGGTGTCCAAGCACACCTCAATATGTTGAGAAACCGACTTTGACATTCAACTCAGACTTCAGGAACTCGTGTCAGATGTTTCCTTATACCCCACCCTGAACGCACAAGTAAGGTAGAGAAGAAGGGTCCTATGAGAGCCAACAGTGAGAGCTCTTGAGCTGTTGAAGTTTGCGGCGTAAACTGCTTGGCTCGTGCCGGACTGTTGAAGTAGCAGTCTCTCTCATCGGCTCTCCACAACACAGAACAGTGACCCCGGAGCTAGGTAGCGACAGGGAATCTGTCGCGCTTTGATTGTCCTTCTGTATATGGTCAAAAGGTTATCAAAATTTTGCAAAGTTACCGCCAAAAAGAAGCCCATACTCTCTAGAAGAAGAGCAAACATGACAACTGACATAGTATCTGATATCTTATCGTCCGAACCAACTCCGCATGACCAACAACTTGCCATCCCCGTCCATCCCAGACGTCAAGTGTTGCTGCTCTTTAAGCATGCTGAAATGAACTCAAGTTTTGAGACCATCAACTGCTCCGATTCCCATCCAATTCCCAACCATCGAATGGTTCCCTACTTTACTTTTCATGAAACGCCAATGCTCGTAGCCCTCGTGCCCTAGTCGCCAGACACGAAACTAGCCCACTTCAACGGTCCAAACCCACCAAAAACCCACCAAAATAGCAAGTGACTTTGATAGTGCCGCTCTTTCGCTGCTGACGTCAACAAGATCCTTCCAGCTCATTTCGAGCTTATCCCCGATGGCACAATTGGCTAGCGCGTCAGACTGTTAATCTGGAGGTTGGTGGTTCGAGCCCACCTCGGGGAGTTGCAGTGGTTAAAATCCAGCAAGGACTTCCCTTTTATGTTTTTTTGGTTGTGGCTGAGGACATTTCTGTGTTTTCTCGACTCTTTTGTCTCTCGCAAGCAGCTGTGCCGCATCTCGAGCATCTGTGCAGATTAAAGTTGAAAACTTGAGACAACTCCTGGAAACCCAGTCGTACTTAATCATCAATCATACCTCACCTGGTTTTTGATTGACCGCCACTTTGCTTTTTCTTGTTCGTCAATTCATCGATACACAGACGATCTAAGACATCCATATGGTGGAGCAGCTGGCATCGCTAAAGCTTTCGACTCGATGAGTCGACATGGGGAGGTAGAAATTTCGATGCGAATCGCTTGGGTTTACCCAAGCATCCATGCCAGGCCATCACCCACTTTGGTCCAACTAAACAATGCCAAAGAATGCTGCGAGCTGCTTTCTTCCCAGCATTTCAGCCTCACGTCTGTAAGTAGCCATAGGCACGACGCCTCTCGAACGATCTGTGTTCAGACAAAGACTTGTCACACTTGCTGCTAGCCCTGACAACCCGAATTGCAAAAGGAACGTGGGCACGCCACAGCACGCTAAGACCACGCCTAAGATCCCGAGGCAGAGGCTCACGCTCAGCATGCTTTCTAGCCCTGAGCCCCGTCAACTGGAGAAGAGAAGAGCTTGTGTCAGACTATCAGTGGAAGCCCTACAGGGGACCGCGATGATTCGTTCGGGGGTTATCCTTACCTGGCATAGAATCTCCTAGACCCGTCGCCCAACCCGCCCGCGAGTCGATTGCCGTGTCGGGAAAGACGCTCGCCAGGTGCCCAATCTGATGACACTTTAATTATTTGCCCTTCTGCCATGGTGGAGTAAGCTGCCGCACATCGGTGATCCGTGGGCTATCTACGGCGGTCCAGGCACCTGGAGTTCATCGTGGAGGGGGCTTCAGAACGCACTTTGCAGTTCGGAGAACACCCACACTCCCACCAGATAACGGCCAAAATTCCATCCCGAACCCGCTATTGCTATCTTCCTTGCACGGAAGCTTTGATTCTATAAAGGTTGTCACGCCGGCTGAACCATTCAAGCTTATCCGGACGTCAAGACGGAGGGCCTACGTCATTACACCTGTTTCGCTGGGCCAGCGTTACTACAACCGTCCACCCCCATCACGATGTTAGGCACCGCGCTTCCGGAGCGCACATTGGGCGACCAACGTGCTACTGTAATAGGATTCTCCTTCTCCACATCGAATTTTGCCATCTTTGCCGTAGCAGGTCTTGTTTTGTATGTCTTATACAACTGGGCTCTACCCAAGCCGATCGCCGGAATCCCCTACAATGTCGAAGCGACGAAGCGTTTGTTGGGAGACATCCCGTCCGTCCTCGAAGGAATCAAACGCACTGGCGAGTTCAACGCTTGGGTCAACGAGCAGGCGGAGAAATTCAAATCGCCACTCTTTCAAGTCTTCGTCCGTCCCCTCGGCAAGCCGTTGTTGATCCTCTCCGACTTCCGTGAAGCCCAAGACATCTTGATGCGACGAAAGGACTTTGATCGGTCGTCCCTCGATGCCGACCTCTTGGAGGGTGCGGGACGCAACCACCACATCCACCTCAAGACCGGCGACGAGTGGAAGAGGCACCGCAGGCTCCTCCAGGACCTCATGTCGCCGCAGTTCCTCAACGAAGTCGCAGCGCCAACGGTTTATGCCGGGGTCTCGAGATTGATCCAGCTGTGGAATGATAAGGCGCGCATTGCAGAGGGACGCCCGTTCTCTGCGGAGCTGGATATCTACTACGGTTCTCTGGACGCCGTCATGACGTTTACATTTGGCGGTAGCTTCCCCAGCAGCGCGTTGCGCCCGACAGCGGACCTCGTTAAGGGGCTTGGTGCGGAGGATATCAGGCGTTTACGGAGTTTAGGTCTCAGCAGCGACGAGGCGTTGGAATTTCCAACGGAAGAGTGCGACGAGAAGATTCAAGCGACGCTCGGTGTAGCGAACTCGATTGAGTACCTTCAAGGCTCACCGATTCCGAGACTCAAGTGGTGGTTCGTCGAGAGACTTCCCTCATTACGTCGCGTCTTCCACGTCAAGAGAACATATGTGTGAGAAGAGATCTATAAGGCTCTGAAGAGGCTGCAGGAAGTCGGCGATGAAGAGTCCAAGGTTCTATCTGCTGTTGAGCTTGTTGTCCTCCGCGAGAAGAAGTTGGCAGAGAGTGAGGGTAGGGCTCCGGACTTTTTCTCCGAGATCATGGTCGACGAGGTAGGTGCCAGACGTCTCACGGGAAATGTACGGCTCGAAATTGTGCTAACACCTTTACTAGATCTTTGGCGTAGTTGTTGCAGGACACGATACAACCAGCACCACCATGTGTTGGGGTATCAAACTCCTCGCAGATAACCCTCAGAAGCAGACCGACTTGCGCGAAGCACTCAGGGCCACCTTCCCCGATGCCGTCGCCGATCAACGTAGTCCCACTGTCAAGGAACTCGCAGGAAACACTACGAAAGTCCCGTATCTTGATGCCGCCGTGGAAGAGATCCTCCGATGTGGCGGGGCTACCCCGCTCGTCGACCGCGAAGCAACCTGCGACACCGAGCTGCTAGGACACCACATCCCCAAGGGCACAGTCGTGATGTGTCTGAACAAGGGCCACAGCATGATGAAACCGGCATTCAACGTCGAAGAGTCAAATCGCAGCCAGAGCAGCCAGAGTGCCAAAGCCCGGGCTTGGGATGACGACGATATCGGGCAGTTCAAGCCAGAGCGTTGGCTCGTCGAGTCATCCAGTGTCCCCGGCGGGCTCGAGTTTGACCAGCAGGCAGGACCCCAGCTCGCCTTTGGTCTGGGTACTCGTGGCTGCTTTGGAAGGAGGTTGGCGTACTTGGAATTGAGGATCATTTTGGCGCAGATTGTGTGGAACTTCCAGCTTCTTCCGTGCCCGAGAGAATTGTCTGGCTATAGTGCCAGGGAGGGCCTGACATACAAGCCAAAGGATTGTTACGTGCGTCTACTAGCACTTGGAAACAAATAGAAGGAGGACTCTTTATCAAAGTGATTGAAATCTTCAAGGCATTTTTTTCCCCAGACGCCTTATCAAGGAAGACGAACGAGCCCAAGCTATCAAGGGGCCTTTCTCAACTTCTTATTGCTGGAACTTCTGGCTAGTGATGTCTAGAAGACATTGAGCTACAACTTGTTAGATGGCAGGAAGATGAATCTGCTCAAGTGCATCACTTGATAAGCATTTTGCAGTAAAGTAAGTACTAGTATTGAGATTCTTCTGCGAACTAGTTGTATCAGATAGCCACCTTGCCTCTTCCCCTCCCTTCTGCCCTCTTTTCCTCTCAAATAAATACTTTTTTGAAGTGGTGGAGACCCCCGCGGCCTTCAACCCCCTCCTCTCTCTAAACCATCTGGCACTCAGAGTAGCCGCTCCACCGAAGCCAATGCATCAATTACCTTACCAAGGGTCACACATCATGCTTGATTGTCCTTTTGATGGAGCCGACCGGCCTCGTCAGCCGCGCTTTCGAGTGATGGGAAAGCGGCGGGATGGCGATGATGGGGGCCTACTTTCGACGGCATGTTGCCTGGCGGAAGGAGGAGAAAGAGGAGAAGGTCTGTTGTAGTTACCCTGGTCTTCATCGACGTCATCTCCGAGATCTTTCAAGGCCCTCGTCGCCTTCTTCTTTTTCTTCCGTATGTACGTGTAGAAGTAAGCAGCCACCGTAAAGACCGTGAAAATGAGCCAGACGAGGACGAAAACCCAGAAATCCCTCGCGATGGCAATCTTGCGGGTCTTCTCGTTGAAGGAAAAGTAGTTGCTTCCGAATAATGACTGCAAGCGGAGGCATGTATGAGCAGACTTAATCAACCCAACTGTACATAGGTTTTTGGGCTACACTTACGCCGACGAAACTGCCCGGAAGATAGATGGCAGAAATGATGGTGATGATACGTACGATGGCACTGTCGTCCACCGTGTTCTCAGTCAGGTCCTTTAGCTTGAGCGTTACATCGCCCGTGTTCTTAATGTGTGTCTTCATCTCGCGGGTGAGGAGCTGCAGCTCTTGCTGATTATGCAGCGAGAGCGTATACGATGCCTAAATGAGTCAAGGAAGAGAACGTAAGGCACTTTCTAACTTGCAGTACGCTAGGTAATCTGACAGAGAAAGAGGATACTAACTAGCTCAACCGTGTTATCCACTCTTTGACGAAGCACAGCGGAGCTGTCGATGTATCCGCGTAGCATGGTCTCCATGGACCGGAATTCGGCGGCCAGGACCTTCCCGGTAGAGAGGATGCAGCCTGTGACCTCAAGATTGCTCTGGCAGCAGGCGCTGGCGAAGAGGGCGAGATCATTGGTATGTCTCAGCTCGCGTACGCTCTTGAAGGTCACCCAGACGTTGTGGTCCATCTTGGCATGAGGTACCATAGCTGTATTGAGCTTCATAGGTAGACAGGTTAGAAGTGTCAGTCTCATCAGGGAAACTACCGAAACTCTTCGCTTCACGTACCACTTTAGAGAATCTGTCACCTAGATGGCGGAGGTATGCCCGCCAATTGTCGAGGTAGCAGGATAGGATATGATGGTGCAGCATCGCCGGCTGCGAGCAAAGGTCTCGCTTGAAGACGTTGACCGTCGGAGTGCTCTTGTCGTCGAGCTCCTCTGAGCACTCTGTCTCTTCCTCCTCCTCGACAAGATCCCGGAGCGTCTCCGCCAGCTCACTAGCGGGCTGACAGTGCAGTAGTATGAAGAGGTCGAAGCCGGGCGTGTGCTGGTGGTAGACACCAACATGCCGGAAGGACCACGCGTCGGGACCGGATCGGTCGTTCCGCTCCACGAAATTGAGCTTGTAGAGTAGCGTGTCTAGAGTTACCAGGAGTTCTCAGAATGAATTTCTCTCAAGAAACAGGAAGGGAAGTTATAAAGGGTGCGGGGAAAGGCTCACATGCGTCGTCGCCCTGAGGCACAAAGCTGCTGTTGGCGCTGCCGGCCTCGGACTGGTGAGGCTCGTCGCCGAAGGATAGGAGCACTCGTAGGAACTCAGCACGCACTTTATACCTATCGAATAGTTTACCGGCTATTGACGAGGTGATCCGGAGCGGGTTGATGGTTCTGGCCGACGATATGGAGCTAGATCACAGACGAAGATTAGCCCGAAGCCCGATGAAAGCAATTCTGGTCCAGAGGTGACAGACATTATACGTATGCCCGCGGTGGGCGCAGTGTCGAGAACGTGACTGAGGTCATCTTCTTCCTTGACGATGCTTGCGTGGAATTTGTCTATAACCTTGCTGTCAACCAATGTTTATTCCACACATGCGTCGAGGAGGGGTGATAATGAAGCATACTGTCGTTGTTGTTGTCAATATCCAGTACATCAAAGAGCGTCTCTGACTCTTTGGAGGCAAACGCCGTCACTGCCAGATCATCCAATTGGTTGCGGAGCCCAGCGAGATTGAAGCCACTCTGCTGATGCGCAAAGTATTGATCCCAGCCGCTCATCGTGCCCGTGAAGCTTTCAAGTTCTTGAAGCGAGATCAGTCAGTCCGTGGAGGGATCCAAGAGGACTCCAGACCGTCATATGGAAACCACTCGCGATGATGCGCATGAGGCATGGAGCAGAGCAGGGCAAGGCTGGTCGATAATTTGCTCTGTGGTATGCCCGCGGCTGTGGCAGAAGCGTTTGCGGCTCGGCCCGGTTCTCACAGCCTGATCTGCCTTTTCATGCCATGCAGCCGGCAAGCTAGACGGACCGGAGTTGAGGTGGGTTGATTATTGAAGTAGTTTGCGCGGAAGAAAAAGCAGATGCGAGCAGCTTCCATTCCCCAAAGTTCAAGTTCTGACAACTTTCACCGGGAAACATTAAAACGCAAATAGGAGGATTTCTCGGTGGGAAACGGACGGAACGAGACGGGAACAGGAGAGTAGAAAGCGACTGAACCTCTTGTGTGACGATATCAGCCTCCGAAGTGTGGTAACACAGAGAGTTACACAGAGAGATAACAAGCCCCCGTGCCCCCTTTATCCGAGGGAGGGAGGAAACATGCCTGACATGCATTTCACCGTCACCCGATTACCCTTGCCCACACCCTCTTTACTTCGCCTCCCAATTTAATTCGCCCAGTTCATGAGGCTGCGGTGATGGGTGCCACATTGGATACACAACGCCCGACAAGCGCTTATCTTCGGCTGGAGGTGCCGCCTCCTTTCCGCCGCTCTCTCCGCCTCCGTTCCCTCCTTGCAGCCTCCCGAGCAGCATCGCGCCGGTCAGCAATCTGAGTGACGATCTCCCTGTTTGCAACTGTTAGTATCGGCTCGGTATCGGCATCTGCCGTTGCGGCGAGACATGCCTTAGCTCGTTCTGTCCAGAATCGACACACGTCAGCCAGCATACCAACGATAGGAAGGGGGAAGCCCAAGGTATTCCTCACCTCTTGAAGTTGCTCTGGGCAGTCAAAGTACCAGCGGTCGTTCTCGTGCTGTTCGAACAGTTGGATTACTGTTTTCTCCCTAGAAGAGGTGAGCAAGATGAGGAGGAGGAACACGGACTGCGATGCAAAAGTCAATATGGTCTCCATATCTCTCCTGGAGTAGGACCAAAAGCTCGGAGCCGAGAGTGACATATCGTGATAGTCTCTGAGGTAGGACGTTGCGCACTAGGTCCATGGTCGAGCGTGGCACGGATTCACTTCGCCGACTCTGTTGCCGTGATCCATGCGATGGGAGGTAGAAGAAGGATGCTGATGGGATGGGACGGAGCAGAGGATAAAGGAGGAGCCTCATCGTGCGTACCGTGCAATCACGAAGGAGAGGCTCACTTACAATATTGGCCTTTTGTAATGGTGGAGGGATGTTGTACGACATTTGAGAGGCTGGCCGAAGACTCGAGAGGTCAGTAGACACAAGAAACAGCGCCGCGAGTCAATGACATTGCATGGTAGGTGGTGGACCAACGTGGAGGCCGGAAGGCTGGAAGCTGATGCGCTGTTCGATGCCTCCCTCCACTTCGCCCTAGGTTGCCTCGCAAAGAGAGGAGAGCTGAGGTGGCGAGTCGGTTCAGTCCAACAGACAGTCAGCAATGTGTAGAGGCGTTCCTCGTCCATAGTTGAGTGCTAGGGAGCCTCTATATCTCCTCTCAGAGTGTCTCCAACTCACGACCTGGTTCAGACAACGTTGCGTCTCGATAACCCAGGGCAAATGGAAAATAACACAGATGCCTTACAGAAAAGGGCGCGGAGGGAACGGCAGCTCCTCCGGATGTGCGACGGACTGCCTGCAATTCAGGTCCGTCCAAAGCCCGAACTAGACACGCCCTTCCACCGCCCCTTTTTCCTCGCTTCCAGGGTTCGCAAGCTCTGGGAACACCAGGGTAACTTAGGAGATGTCCTGTTCAACCTTGAAACGCAACAGTTGAGTTCCATCTGGAAACATTCACTCTTGTTCGTCACCTTCCTGGCCTACATCGAGGTTCCGCCCTCGTTTTACGCGCACATCTCCAACCTACTCTTCAAAGATGGTGATGACACAACACCCCGGTACCGAGACACGGAGATGCCGTATAGTGAAGCAGATCTCGAAGCGCTGGGTCTATCGCGAGGTAAAACAGCTAGGTGGGAAGAGCAATACCTATTTACTCCAGCGACGATCATCCTGAACCCGCAAGCGGCGCCGGCAATACAAGTCATTCAGAACTCGCTGACGCGGATTCCGTTCATGGAATGCGACCCAAGACAGGAGCATGGCGGATACGGCGATGTGAAAGTAAGCACCTTTATGACGGGCCTTGCCTGTTTTTTCCATCGGATTTAATGCACGCTAACATGTCATTTCTTGCAAAGTTCTTCAAGCTAGCGCCTGAATACGTTGTAGATGAAGATTCTAGCCCTCGAAGCTGGGTGCCGGTATGTACTTTAACTACATCCAAACTTCTCTTCCCTTGTGCTTCAAACGCTTCAGATTGTACTATGAATAATCTCCATCTATGTCAATATGCGGGAATTAAAGTCATCAAAACATCGTCTCGTTATCACTGACATCAAGAACGTACAAGGAACATCAACGACAACCACTCGTCGTCGCCGTAAAGTCTTTCCACAACCATGACGATGGCCTCGCCGAGGCGGATAACATGCGCCTCCTCCGCCAGGGTAAGGCCGGAGACCATAGCATCTCGCTCTGTAACGCTGTCGTCGAACATGGGAGCAGCGGGGGCTTCTCCTCCTCGAGGCTGTTGATCTTCTTCCCTCGTGCCGAGCTCGGTGACTTAGGTCAGTTTCTACACGGCGGGCAGCACGGCGATGGTGACGTAGTAAGGTCGTACGACTTCAAAGAGCGGTTCCCGCACGCCCACGCCCATGGCTGGGGCAACTCCGAGCTCGCCCGAGCACTACTACACCAGTGCGTCAAGCTCGCTGGCGCCCTACTGTTCCTTCACTCAGGCTTTCCCGCGTCTTCGAAGAGCGGCGAAATGTGGGTGCGGTGCGCACACATGGACCTCAAGCCCAACAACATCATCATATTCGGTGGTGACGGCGCCGTGGGCCGCTGGAAGCTGTGCGATTTTGGCATTTCCGTACTCAAGAACGAGGAAAGCCAGGGCCGCGCGGCGGATGACCATCATAATTCCTATTATAGCCAGGGGACCTTTAACACCAACGCGCGGCGTGGGCGAGGCCAGTACCAGGCCCCGGAGGTGCCCGAGTTCTGGGTCCCGTACCTTGCGGAAAGCGCCCGGAGCGGCGGTACAGACACGGGCACAGGCACGGCCGCATTTGTGGGGCGTGTCGGCCGGTCCGCCGATATCTGGTCGTTCGGCTGCATCTTCGCCGAAGTTCTGGCCTTTGCCCTTGGCGGGCCGCGAAACGTCGAGGGCTTCCTCGCGGCGCGGAGGCAAGTCTTCAACAACATCCGGGACGGCAATTTTCACTCGCCAAGCAACAGCGACAGCAACAGCACCAGCACCAGTACGTCGTTGTCGAGTCACATGGTACGGCCTCAGGTGCTGCAGTGGCTTGACGAACAATGTGCCACGGCTACGTCGCCCGTCTGGGCTAACTGCTGGGCCGGTCATGTCACGCGGATCTTGCGTGTTGACCCGCGAGAGAGGCCAGACGCGCAGGCACTAGAGCGTCAAGTACACCATGTCTGGGATGACGCGCTGAAGTGCCCAAGAGAGGCGACATCCAAGTGCCAGGCTTTTCGGTATGAACCTGAACCGCAAAACGTGTCGGAAAGTCCGCTTGATAAAGAGCTGGCCGCAGTCCCCAAAGCCTCCTCCTTGCCTCCTCCCCTATCACTTACTTATCCTCCCGTTCCCGCTCCGGCAACCGAGACGGCGACCCCCTCCAACGTCTCTTTTGAGGTACCTGTCAGCTCTAACCCCCATTTCACCGGCCGTGAGAAGATCATAGCCGAGATGGAGAATTTCTTCTCTGAAAATGGCCACTATGCCACGCAACAGAAGCGCCTCGTGCTGACGGGCCTCGGGGGCGTAGGCAAGACCCAGATCGCCACGACATTTGCTTACGATGCCTACAACGCCGGCCGCTACGCTACAGTCCTCTGGGTCTTTGCTTTAGACGAGCAGGAGGTCATCAAGTCGCTCACACAGCTGGCCAAGACGCTGGGGCTCGTTCCCAAGATCACCACGTCTCACGAAGACCGCGGGCAGCAGGACATGCCACTCATGGCGCTCGCGCTTCTGCAGTGGCTTTCGCGCGAGGAAGAGCAGGAGTCGCGTCGGTGGCTCCTAGTCTTTGACAATGTCGACGATCTAGATAATCTTGACGTCTCGCGGTTCTTTCCCCGCGTGCCGTGGGGCCATATTCTCATCACGAGCCGCCGCAAGAAGGCCCGCCGACTAGGCCACCAGGTCGAGGTCGGCATGATGGAAGAGGAAGAGGCCGTAACCCTTCTCAAGAATTGCTCTGGCCGTCGCGGAGACGATGATGAAGAAGCTGCGCGCCATGTCGCTCACAAGTTGGGATACCTCCCGCTGGCCCTCGATCAGGCCGGCACCTACATCACGGGGCAATCCATCGACTTTGCCGAGTACATGGATCTCTACCGCGTGAGCCACGACCAGCTTCTTCGGCACAAGCCACCGCGCGCCGTCTGGTCGTACGAGCAGACCGTCTTCACCACTTGGGAGATCTCATTCCACGCAGTGGCCACCAGGAACCCCGTCGCCGCGCGCCTCCTCGACCTAGCGGCCTTCTTCTACTCGGACGGTGCTCCGTTCGCGCTCATGTTCGAACTCGCTCAGATCCGCGGGCCGGAGCTCCAACAACGGCTCCTCCTACGAGACTTTGTCGATTTCGTCCAGACGCCGGCCGACTACGATCGGCTTGTCGGCCAAGTGCCACCGGAACTTATGGTCCCACATCTGCAGGTGGTCGAGGCCATCGGCACTCTTGCGTCCTTCTCGCTCGTGGACCAGAAGACTATGTCAACTCATCCGCTCGTCCATTACTGGCTCAGGGAGCGGCAGTCGAGCGCGGACAGGATCAGGAGCGGCCGCGCAGCCATCTTTCTCGTCATGCGTGCCATCATCAACGCCTACGACGCGTCGCGCTTCGCTGAGGGCGAGGCATTATATCCCTATCTCTGTATCTGCCTAGAAAATCTCTATGAAACGCCGGAGCTTCTCAGCGACACGGAGCTTAATAAGGTCGGTGCCTGCATTATCGCCCTTGACGCCTGGGTTCCCGTCTCCCTCGACCACGGCACGCTGTATCGCGCCGACCGCTTCTTCAACCTTGTCGCCGCCCACAGCGAGCACGCGGACTGGCGCATTCCAGACGGGTTGCTGGCGGTGCGCCGCGCCTTTCGGCTCATGAGCATGGGGCGGCGGAGGGAGTGCAGCGACCACTGCGCTCGCTACCTCGCCACATTTCGCCAGCGCTCGCGGTTGGACAAGATGTACGCCTCGTCCCTGGCACAGACCTGTGCCCCCTGCTTTTTCCGCTTAGGAGACTACGACCGCGCCGAGCAGATATATGAGTACTTGGATGACTCACTCGACGACTCGGGCGCAATGCTGGCTCGTAAACAGTTGGTTCTCGGCGCCATCAAGATCGACCGGGGCTTGCCGGGCGAAGCCGCGGCCGTGCTCGAAGGATGCGCACGCGAGCTGCAGAGAGGCATCGGCCAAAACCACTTTTTGCTTCGCGTGTGGCACCAGCTCATGGCCAGATCTCGCCTGGCGCAGAGACGGCCGGCCGAAGCCGAAGCTCAGGTTATGAAGGGGCTGGCGGTACGGATGAACATGCTTGAAGGCGGCAAACTGGAGTTTACCTTTAGTGACTACGAGCTCGCAGAGGTATACTCTCAAGCTCTCCGGGCGCAAGGGCGCTTCAGAGAAGCGAAAGTCTGGATGATCGCGCTGCTGGAAAAGACCGCGTCGGAGAAGCCGCGACCTGCCCGGAGCCTTGCGGAGCTGTCGCTGATCATCATCGAGATCGACGAAGCGACGACCCTATTTGGGGGTGGCCAAGAGGAGAGACGAAGTATTCATGAATTGATGACTAGGGCAGAGCGCAAGTTTGTCGAGGCTGCGGCGGTCTATGAGCTGGAATGGAATAGAGGGATGTGGTCATTCAAGCACTTTCACCAGACACTGGCGGAGTTTAAAGAGAGACTCGTGTAAGGGGGATCTTGATCTGGAGAAGTAAGCTTAATAGAAAAGGTGTTTTTTCGTTCCATTCAACTTCACTTCACGCATCCGTCACGTCCTTGACGCGCTTTACGTCCAGCGTCTTCCCCCCATAGGCTGCTACCAGCTCGATGACTTTATGGATGGCCTCGACCTCCTCCGGCTCCATGCCTACACGTAGGCAGGCCCTTAGATGCCAGTACGTCGGGTCTTGAAGATTCTGTGTCATAATCGCGGGGGTCACGACGAGCTCCGTCTCCTGTATATTGAGGATGCGATGGTCCGAGAGGAAAAGGCCATAGGACACGTTGACCGATATCCATGCTGGTGAGCGCAGTGTTAGAAACTCCAACACCCAGACAATATGGATATAGGCTTCAGGGGATGAACTCACGGATATCCTTGTGGGCATGTAGCACCTCGACGGGAGCGCCCACCTCGCTCTTATACAGCACCTTGAGCACAGCCGCGGCGCGCTTCGACGTCTCGGGCCCGATCTGCCAGTCCTCACGCGAGCAGGACTGATCCGTGTCCTCGGGCCTCTCGACCTCCGAGACTGATGTGACGGCCTCGATGACGACGGGAATGCCATTGATGATGATGCACTTGACCATGGCCTCGCGCAGGCGGCGGATGAGGGCTTGGCGCTCAGTGGATGTCTGGTACTGGGGCTGGGCTACCAGATGTGTGTAGAGACTCCCAGCAAGCTTCTGTTGGCCTGAACCGATGAGCGAGGCGATCTAGATGAGTAGCCTGTCAGTCTTGGTCTTGCGACCGAACCCCGCTCGGTGACGGTTTGGAGTTAGCTGGAGGGAAAGGTCTTCGTACGACGGTCAAGTACCATCCATGCTCGCGGAATCGCGGCGGGAAGCCGGCCTCGGCCTTTTCGAAGAGCTCTGTCAGAGCAGCCGGCGTGGTGGCCGTGGTGGGAGTGCTGGTCAGCGCGGTGTTGGTAACGGTATCGTCCGTCATAGCTGATCGAGTCGCCATAGTGCTGACATATCGTAACGACCTGGTCCGATTCTGAACCGCCACGAGGAGGCCCCTTGGTATTAAAGTAGGCCGAAACGGGCTGCGACTTGGGGCTCTCAAGGGGAGGGATCGGGAGAGAGGCCGCACCGCTACTTTGCCCGGTCGGACAGTGCGCAAGAATCTCAT
The DNA here is from genome assembly GCA_030869315.1 of Colletotrichum cuscutae. Classification (NCBI taxonomy): domain Eukaryota; kingdom Fungi; phylum Ascomycota; class Sordariomycetes; order Glomerellales; family Glomerellaceae; genus Colletotrichum; species Colletotrichum cuscutae. The sequence goes on from MPDP01000258.1 coordinate 400,356, forward strand.
TAGAATGAACGCGCCAGGTCGTTAGGTTGGAGTGTGTCTATAGACAGTTTGCGAGAGCACTATCTCTAGGCTGTACGAGGACGGGATGTTGCGGGCGCGGGAGTTTGCTTTCTGTTTATCTTCCCGTGAAACTCTTCAGTCTCCAAAAATGCTCTACGAGACCATTTAATCCGACCAAAGCTGGCGTACTCTTCTCTGTACCACCTGAAGCCCAACGCTTGGTAAGTTGTCCTGAGTACAGACTCCAAGAGAGACAACATCCTAAAGAATGAGAAAAGAAGGCTGTCTGACGATATGCATCAGCCCGGATAATGACGGAACCAGAGAGCAGAGCCCGGCTACCCGGGCGACCATCGGGGCAACACTGTGCCTCACCGGTTGTCTTGAACGACAAACGAGCTGCGTGCGCAGGGGTCTTATGGTGTGTTACTCAATGATTTCTTGAATGCCATTCGTCCACGTCCCTTCCCCTTCGTGTCACCTAGGTCAGTGAGGAAGAGGGGGTGATCAAGCAGGCTGGCCGTTTGAGAGGAAACAAGGCAAGGCTACCTACCTTAGCTATAACTACCACCGGCCAGAAACTTGAGGCACCCGCATCGCCGCTGCAGTTGCTTTTCGTACGCTCGCGCAAAATCGATTCGTTGCCTTACTAACTATAGGGAACGTGTTGCGTCTGTGTTGGTTGCCTGTGCAGATGATGCGACGCTCCAGAAACGAAAGTACGCCGGCTATTTCCTTTTCACTAAACGAGGTCATGACTCCTATCTTGAAGGGAGTGTTATCGTTCCTGTAAGTGTATGGCAACAAGCCATGGCGACCACTACGGGTATCTTCAAGATGGGCAGAAAGTGAGGATTGTCTCCCCAGATAGCTTTCTAGGTAAGTATATTCCAGACTGAGGGATGGGTCAGCAGCTTACTTACCTTATGTCATCCGCTGCTACGAGCTTCCCAGGCTTCTTGAGTGTTCCTACGTTCGAGGGGACGCGTCCATCGTCAATCAGCCTCGCATCGGTTGAGGGCACGACAGTATTGACTACAACGCCGAGATAACTCCCGCTTATATCGCTAATGTACTCGTTGCCGTCGAGTCACCCGCCTCGGCTGTTTAAGCTGGTATCCTACAGAATATGATAAAGCCTCCCTACGCCAACAGAAAGCATCGCTACCAAACCTAGAAGACAAAGAACCGGTCAAGCGGTTCAAACGCTCTCTCTCTATCCCTTCAACAGCTAACTCGGCTCGAAAAGAGCCGGGATTTGATCTTACTTCCTCCGCTCTCATCCCCCAGCGATGTTCAAAACCCATCTCACACCACCCGTGCCTTTCAAAGGAGTGGCTAATCATTCGCCTGGTCTGCCGGGGCCGCTGCCGCCCGGCGCTCTGCCTCCATCATGAATCTGCTCACCTCGGGGTCCAGCGGCAGTGTACTCCTCATCGTTAACTTGTTTCCGATGACCTTGAGACCGCTGAGAGATCGCGCGCGGCTCAGGGCCACATAGGTCTGCCTTCCACACCAGACGTTCTGGAGGTTAACGCTGACACGGTCGAGCGACAGGCTTTGGCTCTTGTGAATGGTCATGGCCCAGCCCGGGACTAGAGGGATCTGTGTGCGCGCCGAGTATGACTTCAGGACCTTTTTGTACCCGTTTTCGGTGGGAATGACCTCTGTTTCGATGTCGTCCATGTCGCAGTAGGGGAGGATGACTCGATTTTGGCCGTTTGCGAATATGATTACAGGGACTGTGCAGCGGAGAAAGAGGGACGAAGGTTAGCGGTTCGTGGCTACAACTCTTTGATTGACCCGGGACACGGGAGAACTTACAACCCATGGCACCCGAGGGACCATTAATGTAGTTGGTCATCTGTTCGTATCTCGCGTATGCGATCTGAAAGCCGTAGGTGTCCCCTTTGTAGTTCCCCTTTTCGGGCATCTTGGGCTTGTTGCATTCGTCCAACTTCCGTATGAAGCGGACGAGCTTGCCCTGGCTGCCGTTGCAGAAACCATTCTCGACGTCGAGCTGCGAGTTTTTCACTAGCGCGTTACTCTAGGTAACCTTGGAACAGGGTGTGCGATAGCGCAGCGAGAGGGGAGAGGGGAGAGGGGAGAACTCACGTTAGCCAGCAGCACAACCGGCATGCCAGCCTTGAGTTCCAGCTGCTTGTCGAATCGGTTCTTTCGGTCTTCGCCGAGGTTTTTCGGGTGGTCCAGGGCATCAAACTTTTCTGGGCGGCTGAGAAGCTTGTTGAGCTCCGAGTCGTTGTAGGCCTTGGCTTTCTCCCTGTGGCCGAACAGGGCTATACCATTCCTGACTTCGCGAGGTTGCAGCAGGACGTTGAGATCGGCGTCGGTTGTGTGACCCAGGCGGATTTTCTGGAGCATCGTTATGAATTTCTCATCGCTTTGCCGATGGATCTTGGTTAGATGGATGTATCTATTCGCCGAGGATGTCAGGTCTGCGTCCTCAATCCGACCATCCAACGGATCATGACACTCACTGAAAATTACAATCTGCCCAAGTCCGCGAGTTGAAGGCCCATTTTTGAGCATCTGGAAATGTAGGGTGCTCTCTGTCTCGAGGACAAAAGTGCAGATTGCGTTCCTTGTCGAAAACCAACTTTCCACACGCCGTCGAAGTTTGGTGGTCCGGGTCGTATGCCACCTCCTCAGTGCAGTACTCGAACGGTTGCACGGGGGATAGCTGGCAGAAGTCCCCGACCGCGATGACCTGGATGCCGCCGAACGGTCGCCTCACCGAATCCGCGGTCTGTTTTCTGCAGATAATGCCCCTGCCTGTGGCGAACCTCTCCCGTCGGAGCATTCCGAGAACGTCAGAGAGCCGGTTCAAGAATTCGCCCTCGACCATGCTGATCTCGTCGATGACGAGGACGTCGGTGCTCTCGATGCGGTTAAACACCGAAGGGTAACGCGAGTTTTTGACAAGAGTACTGAATGTCTCCTTCGAGGCACTGACGTTCCATCCAGCGTAGGAAAACGTTGTCCTGCCATCGATGTTAGTGGCGGCCTGGCCCGTAGGCGCGACGAGGTAGACGATCTTTTCTTGGGCGCTTAGGGCCTTGTTGAGGGCCTTCACCAGAACCGATTTGCCGCAGCCGCCAGATCTGAGAGGGTCAGTCATGACTTAGTTTTCCTCCTCCTTTAGGAATGATGGACCTACCCCGTGATGAAGAGGCTGTGACCTTGCATGGCCAGATCTAAGGCGTGCTGCTGTTCAGGGCATAGGGGAAATTCCGGGGCCGCCTTTGCGACTGCCGGGTCGTTCTCGCCTTTAGGGCGATCATTCTCGCGTTTGATATACTCGTTCGTTTGATCTGAGTAGCCCTTGAGAGGGAAAAACCCCTCCGATTCCCTCATTACTTCTTCCTCTTCGTCAAAACCCCTCTCCCGTTTGATCGCGGCCTCATGGAAACCATCCCCCTCCCTTTTTATTGCTGCCTGAGCGGGATAATCCTGCTCCTTTTTGATCACGGCCTCGCGAGCATCATCCTTCTCGTCTTTGATGACCACATCGTCATCATCCTCAATCTTGATAGGCGACTCGCGTGAACCACATTGATGGTTTGCTTCGCGTTTGACGGCTTTGGATCGATGGACGTCAAAATAAAAAACATCCGAAGGCTCCTGATCGTGCTCCGCCTGCTCCTCCTGGGGCCGCTTGACTGAAGAAGGCGCCGCGGCGGGTGCAGGCGCGGGTACGGTAGACCTACTTTGATGTGCCGGGGAATAATTCATCAAAGAGCCAGCGTCGATCTCGAGAGCAAGCCCAGAGATTAGAAGGTCCATCTAATGTATGTCAGTCTCCTAGTTAACAAATGAGAAGGTCTTCACTCACAGCCACGTTGAAGCTCGAAGCGGTAGTGTCTGGATTGATTGCCGCGTGTTAGCGTGGTGGGGTTGACGAATGACGGACTACACGGCCAAATTCCTGCGCGTACTTTTGTTCTCGCATCCTTCAGTCTGTTTCTTGGTATCGTTCCAATCCGTGAAGATGCCATATTTCCTGCCGTGCGCCCCGGGTCCGCGCAGGTAGTAGACCACGTAGTATTTCGGGGCATGTCCTCTCCTGAGCACGACCGGATTGCGCGAGTCGTTGATGTAGTTCCTCGCGGCCTGCAACGCCTGCTCGGACGCAGGTCGGGGGTTCCCGACCAGCTGATTCCGGGCCTTGTTGGGCTTGGCCATGGCTGTAAGTGTCGGCGGTATGATGGTCGTCCTCGAAGCTCATCATGAGATTGAGGTACGCGATAAGAGGAGGGAAGTGCCGGAAGCTGGGGGAAGATTTCAGAGGCTCCACATCACGGCTTATGTAAGCCATTTCTGGTCGCGCATTGGCCGTCGGGCCTCCATAACGCAGTCCATTTCCCCCAAATCTTTGCTTTTTCAAGATTATCCAAGAGTTCTGTAGAGGCGTTTTTTATTCCTTGACGACTCATCGACAATAGGTAGGCCAGGTTCCTAGGAACTTTTTCGAGCCCACATATCAGTATTCACCCTCACGAAATGTGACTATCAAAGCCAATCGGTAATTGAGGCGGCAGCATTGCATCGCCTAGGTAGTCGATGTCCAAGCAATCCAGGTCGTCAATACCCCAGCCAAAGCCACATAAAAGGCACCCGCTGTATAAGCAACACCCCAGTCTCGATACACGGCTTGGGAAACGATAACAAGGAGACCAAAAACCACAGTGCTCCCGACTAGAAGTATCACAGATGGCGTGCCAAAGCTGGTATAGGGCCATTCCACGATTCGGAAGCCGACAAATTCAATGTCTGCCACTGCACGAATCACGGCAGTTTCAACAGGTGGTATGATGTCTCTAGAAACGCTGTCAGTAAGTACCTCAAGTGAGGGCTTTCATCATTCGACAGCAAAGACACTGGAGACCTGCTCACTTTGAGGAATAAATCCATCTATCGTAAAGCACATCGTTCCCCACGGCTAGCTCTGGATAGACCAGGAGCATGTCCCAGACTGAAGCAAGCTTGAGCTTTGAAAGCTCTTTCAACCTATCCACATGGATCTGAACGCCGCAACTGCTGAGTTCGGACGATGTGTAGTCTTCTTCCCATGCCTCGTGAATCATGCTGCCATGATGGACTATATCCATTCTCAGGTTATGGTAGCAGCAAAACTCGCTGTCGTCGGGATTCGATGGTTCGGTTATATATTTGTCGTTGCTGATCAACTTTTGGAGCGCCTCGATTCTTTCAGCAATGTTGACGATTTGGAACTGTCCCCGGAATGCATCCGGCCTGCAACCATGCCGGCCTACGATTCTCAGCTTTGAACTTCAGGGTCAGCAACAATCTGGATTATAACTTGAATCTCGAGGTTCTATGTCCGAGATTATAAGAGATCCACTTACATTTACCAGCTCAAGCCTCGCAGGGCCAAGCAATCGTTTCCACCGCCGAGTTACCTGCCGCGCGACTCCAGACAATTTATCCCATAAGCTGATCGAATTTAATGCATCTCCTAGTTTGATGGTGGAGATGACAGCATCCTGTTCTTTGCCCTCGCAGACCAAGACGAACGGGGCATTGGAGAACAGCGGTTCTAGTACGTCGCATATCTCTTCCCTTCGTTGGACAACTGGATCTGGCGGACTGGCCTTCCTATTGACGATACGCCCACCGGCTCTTTTCTTGCAATCTATAGGCTTATTGACTGCTGAATATTGAAACGTTGCAGGAGTACTTCTTGATGACTCGGTCGTTCTTGGTGGGTGGTTCGAGGTTCCAGTAGTTCGTCGGTGCTCGGTAAGTCCTGGTGCGGCCTCTACAGAGTGTGAGCGATGTTCAACTGATGGAAGCTCATCGCCAAAATGGCCTATTGGATTTATAATTCGCTGTAGCCACGGGAGTGGAATGATGGTGTTGTGTCCTAACATAACTAGTTTAACTATTTGTTGGCCGGGAAAGATCGAGATGCTGGATGGCAAGGTCAAGATAGAGCTCGGGTTCGCGTTGGGAAGATCATGCGACGGTAACAGTTGATTGCGATTCACATGGCGTTCGTTGTGACTTCCACTTTCTTCATCGTGGGCTCTACCTGCATGCTTGCTCGGGATGTAAGCCGCTTGTGGAGGTGGAATTTGTGAACTCGGTGAGCTCATTCTGGATTTCAATGATCGACGCTTATTGTTCGCTATAACTGAGTGTTGTTCAAATGGAGGACAGATAATGGATGTAAATATGTGTGAAACGTGCATCTATATGTCAATTATTATCTCACAGTCAGCCTGGTGAGATGCCTAGTAGTTGTTGGGTTACATTCGAGAGGCGATTGGCGCTTGAACTGAGGCTATGCAATGTAGATCCATCCAGCCTGCCGCGGTCTGGAGCAGACCAAGGGATACTCAAGCAAAACAACATCAAGATAGTCGATTTTGGATCTCGGACTTTACACATGAATGAGACGGCTTTACGCAGATGAGACGCATTCGGGAATAATGGCAGCCTACTAAAGCAAAGGTTTCCGCTTACGAATCGAAGACTATCGGAGTCAAGGTTGCTCCTCGTCAGATCTGGTTCCCGTTGGTAGTTAGCTCAAGCGTTTCTCCGTGTTACACGTGTGCTGAGACGTCAATCAGTCTCTTGATAAGAATCCTCAACAGACAATATTTCAACGTCGCCATGCTTCTCCTAACGTTTTCAAACAATCACCATGTGTTGCAAAGCGTCCATTTACAACAGGAAAGGCTTTTACATAAGCGAAATCTCATGGGCTGAGACGCGCATACACGAGCTGACATGCAGCGTACCCGACCTGCAGGCTCTCGTTGGGACGGGGCGAGAATGCTATGCAGCCACGCCGGGGCAGGACCAGGATCCCAGAAACGAGAAAGAATCAATGCGCGTATTACCCAGTAGCTGAAATCGCCTAACGACGATCATGAAGTGAGGTAAATCAAGCTCACCTATGAATTGGAACCCCAGCTCGGGAGGAAGACTCGGCGCAGGTCGTGTGGGAAGGTGAGAACACCTATGATCAGATTGCCAAGACTCTGGCGTGATGCAGAGGCCTTCATAAGAGAACCATAAGTGACCAAGTTTCCCCGGCTGAGCAACGTCAGCAAATGTTGTAAAAGGTGATGGAAGGCTCGAGAAATCGCCAAAATGCATCTCGCCATAGCTCTCCTAGTCCAAGCGACTCTAGCCCTCAGCGCACCCCTCGACGACCTCACAGCCTGCCTCCGCACCGCTTCCGTGCCCATCGCATCCTCAACCCCGACGCCATACAACCTCCGCGTCCCTATTAAGCCACTTCTCGTCGCCGTCCCGACCACAAATGCCCAGATCGCCTCCGCGGTAACATGCGGTTCCAAGAGCGGTGTCAGGGTCAGCGCAAAGAGCGGCGGACACAGCTACATCTCGACTGGGTACGGCGGCGAAGATGGACATCTTGTGATTAACCTAGACCGCATGTACAGCGTGACTGTCGCGAGCGACGGGACGGCCAAGGTCCAGGCTGGTGCGCGGTTGGGACACGTAGCCACGGAGCTGTATAATCAGGGGGAGAGGGCGATATCGCATGGAACTTGCCCAGCGTCAGCGTCAATCTGAATGATCAATGATACTTGGAGCTTGGCTTACGCGTATCTCAGTGTTGGTGTGAGCGGCCACGCCCTCCACGGAGGTCATGGCATGGTCTCCCATACCTACGGCCTCGCAACAGACTGGATCAAAGCGGCGACAGTCGTCCTCGCCAACGGCACAATCACGCGCTGTTCAGCGACGGAGCGTCCCAACCTCTTCTGGTCCATCCGCGGTGCGGGCTCCTCCATGGTCATCGTCGCAGAACTGGAATTTAACACCTTTGCCGCGCCGGAGAAGGTGACGTATTTCGATATAGATCTTGTCTGGGATACGGCGAAGCTGCCACAGGTTCTTCTGGATACGCAGGAATTCGCAAAGACTATGCCGGCGGAGCTGACGATGTCGACGACGTTTAACAACGACGGGAGTTATCTGAACGGCGCGTATGTTGGCGATGATGCGGGCTTTCGCGCGGCGGTGCAACCTTTGCTTGCAAAGATTGGTGCGAAAGTGTCTAGTTCCAAGACTGTTGGATGGATCGACTTTATCAAGCACTATGCGGGTGTGACGGATATTGACGTGACGACGGCAACATACAACGAGGTAACTTGCACCTTGTACACCGAAGCTGCAAAAGGGGAGAGACCTACTAACGCGGTCAACAGCACGACAACTCCTACGCGTCAAGCCTCACAACACCCGCGCTTACAAAAACGACCTTCCAATCCCTCGTTGACGCCATCGCTAAGAACGGCCTCACCGCAACCCGGTCCTGGTACATGCACATGAACTTCCACGGGGGCGCAAACTCAGCCGTGGCGCGGCCCAAGACCAACGATACCGCCTACGTCCACCGCGACAAGATGCTTCTCTTCCAGCTCAAGGATGGCGTCTCGACGAGCCAGACGTATCCCTCCGACGGGTTCGCGCTGCTCCAGGGGTTGAGGCAGAGTATTGCCAAGGGGCTGGGCAGTGATCAGTGGGGGATGTATGCGAACTATCCAGATTCTCAGATTAGTGAGAGCGAGGCGGTGCGGTTGTATTGGGGGAGTAATCTGAATAGGTTGGAGTGGGTCAAGGCTGATTATGATCCGACGAATTTGTTTCGATTCGTGCAGTCTATCAAGCCTGCTGAATAGGACGTAAGCTTGTGTAGCGAGGTATGGGTAATTGAATGGGGGAGAGCGGGTGTCGCGAAGAAGTTCCTAGGAATGGCATCTCTTGGATGAGATAAATGGGAACCTTGCCTGATTGATATGGTATTATCCAGTAAGGCATACAAACTTCAATCTCACTCCTTCAATAGAGAGCATGGCGGTGAAGCAAACGAATAAATAGTCAACATGTCGTGCTAGGATCGAGAGGGAGTATGAAAGTCGAAGGCTGGACAAGAAGTGCTAGCAGAAAAAGAAAGAAAACAGAAAAGGCACACATGCATATACTTGGCACATGTAGGTATGAAAGATGGCAAGTATGTAGCTCAGCTTAAAGTAGGCAGTGATGAGGGCATGGCTTCGTGGCCTTTTACATTATAAGATTACATGTACAGATAGGTAACAATTACTCGAAGGGTGTCGCTCTAGGATGCACCATTCGTCATTGCCATGATTCAAGATTCATGGGTTCGCTCAAGCCATGCTAGGCACAGTCGCGCGGTAGCCCAGGACGCGATGAGTCCACAAGCTGCTTCGGCGCGGTGTCTTTGACAACTTGAACAGGTACACCGCCGAAACGCAACGAGTGAAGGTCGTCGACTGCTTCCTGAGCGCTTCCGGAGCGATCGCAGGATGAAGCACAATGCAAGCTTCCTCAACCCCGAAGACTCTCCACAGTAAACAATACAACTAATCGGTCTTCGATTGGTATGTTGCTTGAAGAGCATTCAGGCGCATAGAGACAGAGAAAGACGAGGGTATCAAATTCGAGTGAAGCATGTCTGCCCAAGTGTCGCGGAGGGGGTCTTTCTCAAACGCGATCAGTCAGTCTGCCGTGTAGCTCGTGAGACTGCCCTCAGCTTGTGCGGTCTATCCTCGGTCTCTGTTATTGGCCGTGTTTATGTGCCAAGCAGTGTCGAGCGCACTTGTTAAGTCTGCCTACAAAGCCCGTCGATGGATACTACCGAGTGAGGAACAAACTTTCGCCAGTCGCACTCGGCCGGTTCCATCAGCTTTAGAGCAGATAGACTGACGGTATCAAGGCGCAGCCGAGGCCCTTGGAGCTGCGTCTTCGAATAGCCACACGCGTTGTTGTTGCGCGGGATACCTATACCAACGACAGAAATAACTGAGTAGAGTTGCACAGATAGCACACAAAGTGCCATGGGTCAACGACACAGCAGCCGTGACCTGTCGCGAGCTGGTTGATCGTTTGAGCTGGCCTCATCATCGATGGTCGAGCATTCGGAAGACAGACGTGTTTCTGACAAAACATTCTTCATCCTGGACGCCGCAGCCCAAAGCCAGTCGAGTAGCCCGATCGTCGCCGTGTCCTTGCATGTCGGCAATGATGCGTGCAGCAGCATTACAAGACATTTCCAGCGGCGAGGCAGCCGGTGGGAGCTGCTGATGGGATTCCAAGGGACGGAGAGGTGTCTCACTACGACGATGATAGGGATGCGGGCTCCTGGACGGTTCCGAGACAGTGTTGGGTGCCGAGCCAGTTTGGGAGGAGCGATTGAGACTAGCGTCGGCGAGCACGGCGAGCCTGTCTAGATGGGAGGCTTGTTGGACATCTGGAGTTGGAGTAAGGGTGAGCACCGGCGGGAGCAGCGAGTCTCCGAATTTCCTCTTGGATGCTAGGTGCTCGTTCTCCGTCTCAGACGAGAAGCTCGCCTTGCCAAAGTGTTCTTGTAGCGGAGGCAATTGGGTCGGTGATGGCTCGAGGAGGATGGGTGTATTGAGGATGGGAGCGAGTGTCGTTATGTTTGACGCACTAGGCGAGCCCTTGCTACCTTCGTCATCGAATGATCGCAAGTGTGCGTCCACCTCTCCATTCGATACGCCTTTGCTGACGAGCAGGGCGCGCAGACGAGTATTCTCGGTCGCGAGTCGTGAGTTCTCAAACGCGACGTCTCGAGCAGCCTTTTGCATCTGCAAAGAGGCCTGAGTCCCCCGCTTCTCGTAGTCCTGGACCTTACGCTGCAACTCGTCGACAAACTCTTTATGGCGGGCGCGTGATCGTCGTTGATTATCGCGTATTCGAATGGCATTCGCGGACTTGTCGGTCTGGAGCTGTTGCTCGAGTAAGAAGTCAGTTTTCGTCGTCGAGAGAGAAGAGATGAAATTTTAGCTGAAGTCCAAAGAAGTTTTTTTTTTTTTTTTCCTGGCATGTCACCCGGACCCCGGTAAGGGAACGGGAATCACACAGAAAAGAGGTTCGACCCCATCGACTTACTCGACCACGTTTAGCCCTCTTAGCTTGAGGACCGAAAAGATCTTGATAATCTTGCTCCGAAGACATGGTGTTGACTGTTGGCCTGTTCCATCCGAAGATCCCGGGAGGGTATGGACGCGGAGACGAACATTCGGTGGGCGGTGAGGCAGGTTTAGAAAAACAACCTGCTGTGATTTTTTTTTCGTGGTGGTTGGACGGTCGGGGGGTGGGAGGTGGTGACAAACACCATGGGAAAAAAAAGGAACAAAAAAAAAAAGAACCAACCCGCGTCGGCCAGCAAACCCGCTCGTTCTGGTCTGCCGATGACTAATATCACCAGCCAGCCAATCCACGCCTACTTGTCTGAGTTTTCCGTAGGCGCTAAAATCTGATTGGCAAATCAGACGGGCTTCATGTGTATCCATAGCGGGTCTAGTGGGGGCCCAAGCTCCATTGCCCCAAACATGGCATTTCTCACTTTTCACTCTCACTCTCAGCTTCCCAGTGAGTCTCACTCTCACTCTCACTCTCCTGTCCTCCCGTGGCTGGGCTAGTATGTCACTCGGTGCAACCTCCGACCACTCATCATCAAGGACGGCAGCCACTGCATTGTCTCGTTGGAGTAATCCATGACGGAAGAGTCCAACAGACACTCGAGAATGTCCCGGGCATTCTGAGACCGAAAACCGCTGTGTCACGTTGCTGTTGCGCGCTCTGGATTCACGAATAATTCGAAAAGGCCTGGCCCCATGCCTGCTAGTGCGGGAAGCTAGGTATTTCACTTTTTTACCCTCCCTTTTGCCCTAGCAATTCTTGAATGTCACTGGGGGCATGCTAGTCACGCTCCTCTTACGACATCCCATGGGTCCACCTAGGTATCTCGTCTCCATATGCGCGCCGAGTTGCAAGGATTCATCGTGTGGAGTTCAGGGTCTCGTTCTACGGATAGAGCTGGCTACCGTGAGTGGAACCATTCTATGCATGAATGAGTTTTGGTCAACTCATCCTGTTACGGGGAATAAGTGAGTGACAACCAGACCGAAGATGCAACCAGTAACACGGGCTCGCCATCTAAGGGAGTCGGGTCTCGAACTATTTCTTCGTGGGTTAAATGGGAAACTTTGCGGGAGATGCATTCTTTGGGTCCTTCCACCCAAGCCCCCTGCTTACAGCTCAGTAGGGCTGGTCTCCTCTCCCGGCGACAGTCTCCCTTGAATACATGTGTCCAACAAAGAGTGACTTGTTTCTAATTCAGAACAATCCTCGAGTACATCAGCAATCCGCGGGCCGAATTCCCAAGCTCAACAGCCCCCAAGAGGCGCTCAGACAGCACTCGGGTACGTGGGCAGTGCTCGTTCACCGGCAGGCTGGGAAGGGATGGACGCAAAAATGGGCTGTTAGTATCCCTATCACAGGGATATTAGTCGATTAGTTCGAACCGTGGGTTTATAACGAAGTAGATTAATTAACTATATAATTCTATTACGTAGTAAGTATAAAAGGGAGGTTCTAACTATAGGTTAGGTAGTCTACGATAATTAGAAATAGGGCCCCTTATTAGCCCCTACGTAGTTAGCTATACGTTATAATTAAATTAAATTTCTAATTAATACTAACTTTTCTCTTTTTTTATTAATTTAACTGCTATAGTTAGAAGTATAATTTAACCTCGGGCCCGTTTATTAAATCGTTTTCTTTTACCCCTTTTCTCTAATCTTTTTATATAACCTATTTTTTTATTTATATTATTACTCTTTTCTTATTAATAAATTATTTTAACCCCTTATTAAGTACTACTTTTATTAAAACGTTATCGAGGTTATTTTTATTATTAATTTAATAAATCTCGAAGATCTCTCGTCGTTCGTACGACTACTTAAGAGCTATAATATTTATTATAAACCTCTTCTTTTTTATAATACTTAGTTTAATAAGGTATCTATATAACGAGTACGAATTAATATAAACGACTATAAAAATTATAAAAAAGTTAAGTTAATTTATAACCTTTTTAAATATAGTTAAGATTACGTAAGTAATATTTATTTTATTTACTATTTTATAAACTTTAAATCCGAGTACGCTATGTATAACTTACTTATTTTTATTAATAAATAATAAATTATATTATTTTATATTATAAGGTTATTTCTATTAAGGATTTTAGTAGCGAGGATAATAATATACTCTAACTATAAGGTTAAGTCGTTATTATTTATAAATAATCCGTTAATAAATACGTATAACTTTACTAAAGTAATTTTAATAAACTAATATATGAGGCCCTGGTTACGATTCTCTTATTATTATTAAAGTTATTAATTAAAAGTTTTAAAATCGCGCTCCGTAACTCTATAATTTATATAGCTTTAGTATAATTAAAAATAGCCTCGGGTTAATAAATATTTATAATATAAGCTCTTTATACGAGCTTAGCTCTATATTATTTTTAATAGTTAAGTAATTCTAAGTTAATAAAACTAATCTTTTTATTTTACCCCTTTTATTAAAATATTATATTATCCTCCTTAATTATTAAAACCCCCCTATTAAATACTAATAAGAACTTTAGTATAAGGATTTTTTTAGTTTAGTAATAAATACCGCTTTTTAGAGCTTCTTATCCTCTTTTTTTATAAACTCGATATTTAATAAACCTAAAGTATTATTTATTTATATTTTTATAATACTAAAGGGGTCGTTTATATATATAAAAACTAAGAAGTAAAGATCGTAAGTTAATATAATTATTAATACCTAATTAATATAAAAGTCGTAGTCCCCCCGATAGAGCAATCCGCCGGGGCCGTACCGTGTATTACGTATTAAGGAAAACTAAGTATATTACGCTCTATACTTAATTACTAATTAAAACTCCTAACCTTCTACTACCCGCCTATAGGGCGAGCTTTACTTACTCTAATATATATAAGACCTCTTAGTACTAGCCTGCGTAAGTAGCTAGGTTTAGTATAATCCTTTTTTTTATATAAGTATTATTACTACCCAGGGGGTCCTATAGGAGCTATTTAAAGTACTAGCTTATTACTCTAACTATATATACCTCTAGCCTATTTATTATAATTATTATAACTAAGCTAATATTAATATACTAAATCTTAATATCCGTATTAGCCTAGCTATTTATAATACTTATAGTATTACTTAATTAAATTCCGTACTACTAAAAAGTACTTTACTACTCTTTGGGCGTACTTATATTAGTTACGATAGCTATAGTATTAAGCTAGCTAAAGAGGGTGCCTAGCTTAAGAAAAGTAAACTTATTAACGAGCATCTTTAGCTTATTAATTACTAATTATATACTAAGAGTAGAGTAGGTTTTTATTAAAGTAGTAGTTTATATATTAATAAGTTTATTTAGTAAATTTGTTTAGTTTAAATAGAGAGTAGCTTTAGGTAATATTAGAAGCGATAAGGATAAAAAAAATCTTTACGAGCTCTAGTATAGAAAGTAGTAAATATTAGCCTATTTAGCCCTTTTTTAAAAAACCTCTACGTTATTATTAAAGTTTAGAACCTCTATAGTTAAAGAAGGCCGCTTCTAACTATTATAGCTAATTATTATAGCTAACTATTACGGCCGACCTTTGCGGCCGACCTCTATTATTAACCTTTACTATTAACCTTTTTAGCTAGCGCTACTACGTAAAGGGTAGCTTACTTATTCTAAATTAAATAGCGGCTTCTATATCAAAATTATTATATTATATTAAGCGCGTACTTAGGATATATTGTGCGTATTATATAATTAAAAAGTGTACTATATTATGTGATTTTCTTTAAAAACGTAATCCTATTCAGGTCGATCTTTTGTACTTATAAAGCCGGAAAAAAACTACTATATAAAAGTTGTAGTATATAGCTTATTAATAAATACCCGACTTAGTAAGACTATATAACAGCTTAAGTATCTTAATAATAGTACTTTTTAAGTACTTATTAATTATTTTTTTCAATAAATAAGCAAGGATCTTTTTTATAAGTTTAGTTACTAATTAAGTATATATATATATAATATTATAACTCTATATCTAGTATCTTTTCTATTATAATAATACTATTAATACTATTATAAAGCGCTAGTTATAATATTAAATTATAGGGAATTAAATAAATAGCGTTACTTTCTTAACGTTACCGTACTCTTAAATAACGTACTTCGATTTTTAATATAACTAAGTAGCACCCTTCTTTTTTATCTCTCGAACTATATACGATTTAAAAATACGTAAATTCGCGTATTTAACTAGATTATAAAAAATAAATTAATAAATCCCTCGATCCTATAATATTTCTATTTTAACGAGGTCTAATCCCTTAAAAAGTTTCCCTATTATTATAATTACGCTATCTTTTTATAATTAAACTATTAATATAAAATCGGCCTTTTTTTTACTATATAGAATATATTATTTACTTTATTATTAGTAACAAAGTACTATAATAATACCCTTTACTTAGGTTTTTTTTATATATATTAGTAATATAGGGGTTATTTCTTTTTTATTATTATTATTTATTCATTTTATTATAACGATTTTATCAAAGATAATTTCTTACTCTTTTTTAGGTTACTAAGGGGATTCTCTTAGCTCTTCTTTTTTTTATTAAACTAATATCTCTTAATTAAAATTAGTATAATACGGTTATATTACTATAATTAATATTTTAAATAGTTAATCTCGATTTTTAGTAATAATATATAAACGTTTATTAACTAAGATTGATTTATATTAGCTTAATTATTATTTAGTAATTTCTTTTTAAACATTAATATTCGAATTTAATAGTATATAGTAGTTTTTTTCTAGCTTTATAGGTACAAAAGATCGACCTTAACGGGATTACGCTTTTAAAAAAAATTATATAATACGGTATACTTTTTAATTATATAATACGCGTAATATACCCTAAGTACGTACTTAACGTAATATAGTAATTTTGGTATAAAAACCGCTATATAATTCGGGATAAATAAGTTACCCTGCGGCGGCGCTAGCTAGAAAGGTTAATAATAAAGGTTAGTTATAAAGGTTAGAAATAGTTCTTAATCGTAGAGGTTTTAAACTTTAATTATAACGTAGAGGTCTCTAGAGAAAGGGCTAAAAGGGCTAATATCTAGCTATTTTATTATACTAGAGCTCGTAAAAATTCTATTTATTTTTATTATTTTTAATATTACCTAAAGCTATTCTATTTAAACTAAATAAATTTACTAAATAAACCTATTAAATAAACTTATTAAACGAACTTATTAAACGAACTTATTAAATAAACTTATTAATATATAAACTACTACTCGCTAAGAACCTACTTTATTAAAAATACCCCTCGATAGGTCCCCCCCTCTAGGGCTTAATAAATTAAGCCCCCTCGACGCCTTAGCTATCGTAACTAATATAAATATACCTAAGGAGTAGCGTAGTACTTTTTAATAATATAAAATCTAACTAAGTAATAATATAAATACGATAAATAGCTAGGTTAATATAAATATTAAGATTTAGTATATTAATATTAGTTTAAAAATTATACTTTATAAGACTAAAAATCCTTTTAATACGGGCTATATTATAAATATAAGGGAATATATAAGGGGCCCCCTAATCCTTAATAAAAAAGAGTATATAATACGGGATCTAGCTATTTACGTAGGCTAGTACTAGGAGGTTTTATATACGTTAGAGTAGGTATAACTCGCCTTTTAAATAGCTAGAACTTAGAGGACTTTATATAATAAAAGGTCGGGAGCTATTAATAAAAAGGAGATAACGGTCGAGTTATTTAATTTTAATTAGTAATTAAGTATAGAGCGCAATATACCCAGTTTTCCTTAATACGTAATACACGGTACGGCCCCGGCGGATTACTCTATTGGGGGGGAATTTAATAATATATTAAGGTTAGGGCTTATATTTAGCTTATTATAAGTAGTAATAGCTTTATTAATTTATTACTTCGTATTTATTTCGTAAAGTACTATTATTATTTTATTAATTACCTAAGCTCGCTAAGCTACGTTTAGTAATAATAATAAGGCCGTCGTCGTTTTTAAATATACTCTGAATACGAGAAGTATTAGAATTAGCCCCTTTAAGCCTATAGTATTATTATAATAATTAAATACTATTGAAAATACTCTTTATCCGTAATATTAAGGTACTTATTATAAATAATTTTAAACGCTCTTTTTAATTATTAACAAGCTTTTTTTACTTTATTAATACTATAATATACTTTAATAAATACGATTTTTAGCTATATATTATATAGAATAATATTATTCCTAAACTCTATTAATTTAAAACTAGTACTTATGTAGTGGTTTTCTTTCGGCTTTATAGGCGCAAAAGATCGACCTTAGCGGGATTACGTTTTTAAGGGAAATTATATAATACGGTATATTTTTTAACTATATAATATGCGTAATATACCCTAAGTACGCGCTTAACGTAATATAGTAATTTTAATACGAAAACCGCTATATAATTTAGGATAAGTAAGCTACCCTATTACTTATTAATAATAGGCTAAGTAAGCTACCCTATTACTTATTAATAATAGGCTAAGTAATATACTTATATAGCGGCGCTAGCTAAAAAGGTTAATAATAGAGGTTAGTTATAAAAGTTAGAGGCGGCCCTTAATTATAGAGGTTTTAAACTTTAATAGCGACGTAAAGGTCTTTAAAAAAGGGCTAAAAGGGCTAAAAGGGCTAAGATTTAGTTACTCATACTAGAGCTTATAAAGATTTTTTTATTCTTATTACTTTTAATATTACTTAAAGCTCTATTTAAACTAAATAAATTTACTAAATAAACTTATTAAATAAACCTATTAAACAAACTTATTAAACGAACTTATTAAACGAACTTATTAATATATAAACCACTACTTAGATAACTAATTAAATAACTAGTTAAGAAATTAGCTAGTTAAAATACTACCTTGCTAAGAACCTACTTTACTCCTAGTATATAGTTAGTAACTAGTGGGCTAGGACTCTCTAAAAGTACCCCTTAATAAGTCCCCCCCTCTAGGGCTTAATAAATTCTTAGGCCCCCTTAACGCCCTAATTATTATAATTAATATAAGTATATTTTAAGAGTAGTATAGTACTAGAATGGGGTAGGGCGATTAGTCCTAGTATTTCTTTTCTCTAAAGCTAATTGAGTATAAGGACCTATAAAAGAGCTAATTAAAAAAAGATATAAGGAGAAGGGCCCCCGATTAAGGAGAGGAGTATAGTAATACGGATTTTTATTTTATTTATATATATATTTTTTTAAGATCGAACTAGAGCTTTTTTAATAATTTATTTTCAAATATAATAATATAAAATAATTAAGAACTCTACCCTTCCGATCTAGTTAATACTACCCCCTTTTCTTAATTATAACTCTATTAATTAAGGCCGTATTAACCTAATTAAAAGAAGTATTTTATATTATTTTTATAAGTATTAGTAATTCTTCCTAAGTACCGTACTATAAAAGTCCTTTATACTTTATACTTTTTTAATAATCTCCCCTTCTAAAAATCCCTTCCCTTTTTAAATAAAAAAATAAGTAAAAAAAAGCCCGACTTTATTAGAAATAATTTAAATAAATAAGTAAAAGAAAGCGGCGTAACGATTAAAATAAATACGAGCAGTAAGACTCTAATTAAAGAACTAGATAATTAAAATACAAAAATAAAGACGTATAAAAAAAAGCTTCCTATTTAATAAGAAGAGGATATAATAAACCTTAATAAGTAAGCGAGATAAATAAGTAGAGAAATACGTAAATACTTAGGACTAAATCGGGCCTAAATACGGATACTATAATAATATAATAAAACGAACGACGAGTTAGGATTAGAACTAATAGAATACTTTAATAAGTATAACTAATTATTTAACTAGACTATTCTTTATTAATTAATATAGCCTAGAGATTCGATAATAAACCTATTTAAAAATACGAATACGTCGGACTAAGGGCGCTTAAAAAACTAGCTTTTAACTAGACCTATTAGTAATTTTAATTAGTATTATTATAAGCTTAATATAAAGTTCGATTAAAACTCTAATTATACGCTTAGTAAGAGCTAAGAAGGACGGCCTAAATTACGCTAATCGGGATAATAACTACGCTCTAGTTATTAAGATAGCTCCTCTCCTCTCTTTCTAAACTCTATTTAAAATAAATAGACTAATATAAAACTATTAAAATTATAAACTAAATTAATAAACTATACTTTTAATAACCTCGGACCGTAAATATAAATAATTAATACGTTATTTTTATTATTATTAACAACCCTTAGGATATTTAATTATACAAACCTAACCCTTTTATTTTAAATAAACCGTTTACTAAACTAGTTTTTATAATTTATTAAGACCTATAGACCGTAGAGTTATTTAATAATAAAAAGCCTATTTTTAATAATAGATCTACTTATTAATCTAATTAAAAAAAGCTAGTTATGGCTTAGGTTAAGATAGATATTTCGATTAATACCCTCCTAAGTACTATTACTACTTAAATTTAAATAACTACGCTTTAAACTAAGGACTTTATAATTCTTTAGCCTAATTTAATAAAAAATATAGGGTTTTATAAAATATTATTCCCTAGTTAGGAGGGGACTATAGTTTTTAAAAACGATAATATTATAAACTTCTTAAAAAAGTTCGAGGACTAGTACGAGATTAGTAGGGTCCCGGACCGATTTAAGGGTAAACTTATTATATATATTATAAAAAGAGATTATTAAACTCTAGTTAAGGACGTAATTAGAAGACTACCCTAGGCCTAAGCTAAAAATTTCTTTTTAAAAAAGTATAAAAAGTAAGATACTAACTACTTCTTAAATAAAAAAAAGTAAATTAAAAGAGTTACTAAAGGACTACTTATTTCGTTTTTTAACTTAAACTCTATTTAAGTACTATTTACTAAGATTAATAATATAATTACTCTTATTAAATAATAAGACCTCTATATTATAACTAATAAAAGCCTAATTAAAGCTATATATAAGTAGTTCTATACTAATATTATAAAAGAAGTAGTAAAAGAAGTCGGGGTTATTTTAAATAGTTTTATTAAATTAATAAAGTACGCGAGGTTTAAAGTAGGACTTCTTAACGTAATTACGTATAAAAAAAAATATAGCCCACTCTTTATAAATAATTAAAATTAACTTAAAACCTTATTATGATCCCCTACTTCGTAAGTACGTAAAAATACTTAGTACTAATATCTAAACCGCTAATAATATTACTAGTTAATAATAAGGGCCTAGGTTACTTAGGTAGTTATTAATAATATTACTAATTCTAACCTAGCTAACGAAATAAGTAAGCTAAAAATCTATTAAAATAGTATTTACTCTCGAGGTCTTATTTATATATTTAATATAAGCGCTGTGCGTCCTAATTAGCCCCCGATTATAGGACCTAGAGACCGTTACTAGTATTATTAAAATCTATACTACCGGATTATTAAAAATTATAATTAGTATACTCTTAATAAAGACGTTTATTTTATTATTTTAACTTAGGGAGCTTAGTATTATAAAAAGTATAATAGTTAAGAGCTTATAAAAAATATCCCTTTTATTATAATTAAAAATAAAAAAAAGCGTACGATTACTAATCGTATTACCCTTTTTTTTTACGTAATAAATATATTAACTAAAGAAAATACTAAGCTTTTAACTAAATAAATTCTAAACTATTAGATCGGACTACCTTAATAAACTATACTTATACTTCCCTTAGCTAATCTTATAAATATAGTTAGATACGTTTATATAATACGACCTAACTTAAGCTACTATAGCTAAGCGGACGTTTATACTATTTATAAAAAAAGACTACTTAAGAACCGCACCTTAGTAACTACGTTATACTCTAAGAGGATATATAAAATTAATAGCCTAAGTTAGCTTTTATAACTTAAAAAAAAAACGGTTTCTTTTTCTAATTAAAAAAAAAAAAATTATAAAAATTAATAATAATAATAAGGTTTTTAAAATAGTAGAGAACGTAACTTTTATATTTATCTCTAAGCTCTAACTTATTAAAATCCTAATTAGTACCCCTAATACTAGTACTTAAAGAACCTAAGAGCCTCTTTTTTATAAAACCTAAAAAATAATAACTATAAACTAGACCTACGACTTTAACCTTAGGACCGAAATAAAAAAGTTAATAAAAAAGAGGCTCGAGGCCCCGATCTCGCTTTTTATAAACTTTTTATAAAAAATTATATTAGAATATACTATAGTAATAGCGATTTTAATACGTAATTAAAAGTACTTTAATATTAATAAAATCTTATTAAAAGCTCTAAAGTCCTTAGTAAATTTAGTAAAAAATAAGTAATAATAAGAGGATATTAAGGATCTTTTTAACGAGTATAACTAGAACCTCTTTCTAAGAGCGAGCTATATAACTAAGATTAGTAGAGTTAAAAACGCTAACATAACTTCTAAACTCCTAACTTTTATAATCTCGAACGCCTATTTCTAATTAAAAATCTAAATATCTAATATAAATTAGAATAATAAGGGTTCGATAATTATTACTATCCTAAATACTAGGGCGCAAGTTAATATCCTTTTAAAATAATATATTAAAAAAGCTAGTATTTCTTATATAATAACGAAGCTTTAGATATAGATATTTAAGTACGATCTAACTAGCTAAATAACTTTTAATAACTTCTACTTTACGAACGTATAAATTAATAAGTTTAAAGTAACTACTTATTTCTTTATTAAAAACGAGCGAGAGACCTCCGATCTATTATTACTAAGTTTTTTATTTATATAAAATATTAAGCTATTTTTTAAATATAATAAGTCGATAATTACCGCTCTAATCTATATTAAGAACGAGAGGCTAAGGATTTCTATAAGGATAATTAGGACGAACGGTTTTTAAAATATAAAGGACATCTTACCCTAGTTTAAATAGTATATAAAAGAAGTTTTTAAATTAAAAAACTAAATATTAATAATATAACTAGGGATATTACTAGTTTTAATAACCCTTACTTAGAATCTAAACTAGAAAAAAACGAGCGTATTATAGCGGTCTTAGACTAAAGCTAAGCTAATTAAATTATAATTATAATTACGCTCTATACGATCTCGCCTTAAATTATATAAATTAAAAAAGTAATAATAGCCGCTTAGGGTAAGGCTAAAAATAGACCGAACGGATTAGCTAACTAAAACGATTTATATTTCTTAACGAGAATACTTACTTTTTAATAAGAGGAGTTATATATTAAGTAACGAATTATAAAGTTAGAGCAAAAGGCGTTAAAATAGTACGAGATAGCTAAAAAAGCCTTTTATAAAATTCCCCGTATTATAAAAACTAATATAATATATAAAAAAAAGGACTAAAAAGTCTAACTAATTAACGACGCGCCCTCTAATAAATCAATATTTAATAACGATCCTTATTAAAAACTTAAGAAATTTAAAAAAGTTAAAAATAAGCTACGAAACTAATCGGGCTCTTATAGAAATATTATTATACCTAAGTTCTTAGATATAAAACTAGGTTTTAAATTAATAAACGACTATTTCTAAGCTATTTTTAAGGATTACGACTATCTCTTATTTTATAAATAAAATCTCCTTAAGTAAATACTCTTTAATTAAGAAAAAGCGCTAGCGTAGGACTTTTTTAAATACGGCCGTCTCGACCTTATAATCGCGCTATTATAATTAATTAAAACTATACTTTATAAAACTTAATAAGTAAAAAGTATCCTAATTTTAAAAGCTCTATTATTAAAAACTTTTAAAATAATCTAAGAACGTATTACCTAGGGTATTATTAAAAAAAGCTATACCGTATATTAAAACCCCTAGTTCTTAATAATAAAAAGAAACGGCAGTCTTTAGCTAATTAACTTAATAACTAAAGTTAACGTTATTACCTTTTAAAATACTTAATAACTACTTAACGCTAATAAGTTCTTAAAAGAATTTATTATAAATTAACTTATCTCCCTTTTAAATTTCTTTTTTAACTATAATTAGATCTTTTTAAATAAAAAGAGCTACGATTTAATAACTTTCTTAACTCTACTCAGGCTATATAAATACTATACCCTCCTAATAGGAGTAATAAATTCGATAGCCTAATTTTATTAGATTATAACCCGTATTCTCTATAACTTAATCCTAAAATACTATAACGCTTTTATTAATAATATCGTAGTTAAAAGCCCGCGATCTTATTATAATAATAAGTACCTAACTAACTATCCTAGAATCTAATAATTTATTTATAAATACCTCTAGAATATTAATTAAGTTTTAGTTAATATCGAGCTAGCTAGTTATACTATTTCCGGAGTAAAGTCGTAATAGTACTAACTATCTGCGGTTATTATAAATTACTTTTATAGTATAGAAAAGAAACGGCCTAATTAAGCTAAAGTTCTTAAAATCCTTAAATAAATAAAATACTCGAACGTCTTAAAAATTAAATTATTTTTTAGTATTATTACTTTTTACTATTACTAAATTGAGTAATTTTTTTTTAAAATAGCCTTATTATACTCCCTACTTAGTAAGAACTAATCTTTTAAATAGGGAGCGTTATAAATCGAAGCTATAAAGATATTTAAAAAGGTAATTACTATAGCTCTTATTCTAGTTTTATTAAATTATAGTACCGAGGCTAGACGGATTATTTTTATAATAAACGCTAGTATTAAAAAATAGGGTAGTACGCTTAGTTAGATTATTAATAATAAGCGTACTATTACTTAATACGAGAGCGGAATATAACGCGGGCTAGAGCTTAATTATAATTTTAAAAAGCTCGAGATATAAGGCGTTTTAATAAGCCTAAAGCGTCTTCGTAATTATTTATTTAGGATTAACTTCTTATTAAAAACCGATACTTAAGTCCTAGTTACTTAGATTAATAATATAGTAAATAACTTATTATTAATAATAATAACACGCTAGCTCTTTTAAATTAGACTTTTCGACTTTAAAATTAAGTATATTAACAGAAAAAAGAATGCTATAGTAGATAGCCTTTTAAAAAAACCCCCTAGCTAATCTAACTTAGTTAAAGTAGAGCTTAACGAGGATATTAAGGACTTTATTAATATATAAGTCCTATAAATACGAGTCGTAAAGAACTTTTTTATTATAATATATAGTTACGATAATACTATTATTAATTAAATATAGGAAATAAATATTCTAGTTAATATACTAGCGCCGAACGGACAATAGTCGGACCTCTTAAAATAAATTACCTATTTCTTTTTTATTTTAAAGAGGCTAGCTAGTATACCCTTTAATCGGTTTAAACGTTTTAAATAAATAGTAATACGATTTATTATATAAAATAAACTTCTATTTTAATAAAAAACAAAGACTTATCCTTAACTTATTTAAGTAATTAATAATAAGCATTACTAAGTAAACCTAATTAGTAAAGTATATAATAAGTCCGGGTATAGGGAACGAGAGGCTATATATTTCTACTTTATAAAACGATATTACTAATTAAGAATATATACTTAGACTCGGGAGCTAATTATAACTTACGAGGCCTATTAAAAAGCTAAATTATAATACTTTAATAACCCCTATATATTTATAGTTCTAATTTATAAACTTTTTTTTAAGGTCTATTTAGATATTTAATATATAAGTAAATAAAAAGTTATTAAAGCGCGTTATAAGTTTATAAAATACTTAAAAGCGCGGATTATAACGAACGCTATGTTAAAAAATATTATAAAGTTTATTTAAAAAAATATTATTTATTATTATAAGATCTATAGTACTCTAATTATTAATAGGGGATGAGAAAATATAGGCACTATAACGCAGCTTAATTAATAATACGATACTTAGTAAAAAGTTATATCGGTTTATAACCCTCGTACTAACGAGCTCTTTAAAAAAAGTTACTAACTTATTGCGTATATACTTCATATCTAGTTAGATTAAAAAAAAAAATTTTAAACTAATACTAGCTATAGCCCTCTTTATAAATAGGATAATTATTAAAATATTATTAGGTTATATATAGTTTTATTTTATTTATAGTCGTTATATAACGACCCTAATTAAAAAAAGAACGGTAACTTAGAAAGTACTTAATTAAAAAAATATATATATAATAGATTAAAAAGTCTAAGCCTAATTACGAGCTTTTATTTTTTTAATAAATAATTAAGAAGCTATAGTTAATAAAATTACTTAATACTAAGCCTAAACCTATGACTAGTTTAACTCCTTATATACCCTCTAATTAATAAAATTATAAACTAGCGATCTAGTTCTCGTTTTTAATATTTAATAAAAAAATAATATATTAATTTTTAAAAAACTTAATTATTATTAATAAGGACCCTTTTATATTTACTTAGCTACTCCGAATAGATTATTATATTAATTAAAAACGTTTATTAATAAACTAATTATAGGGGCTACTTATATTAATAATCGACTTAAGAAGTTCCTAAAGTCTTTAAAAAGCCTCTATTTATTACTTAATAAGTCTAATCTTTATAAGGACTTTACTTTTAATTTAATTAACTTTTTATCCTTATAAAATAATATAATTAATATTATAATTTTACTTTTTAATTATAATAATAATATAATAAACTCTAAGAACGAGGATACTTAGCTAATTATTAAATAAACCCGATCGTAAGCGAGGGCCTCTTAAGAGGGCTAAATTACCTCTTATTATTACTAATCTTTAGTATAAGCTACGAGTTCTTTTATTTATTAAATATTATTTTACGAAGATATTATTAAATCTTATTAATTCTTTAGTTATTTCTTTATCTAGATCTAGAATAAAAATATAAAAAAACAATAAAAAAAAAGAATTATTTTTTAATTATTATAATTAAAAACCTAACGACCTTACTAACTAACTATATAATCGTATTAAAAAACCCTACCCCTTTTTTTAAATATCTAAGCCTAGTTTCCTATTTAATTAAGCCCGTTTAGTATTTAGCTTAGCTTATATAACC
The DNA here is from genome assembly GCA_030869315.1 of Colletotrichum cuscutae. Classification (NCBI taxonomy): domain Eukaryota; kingdom Fungi; phylum Ascomycota; class Sordariomycetes; order Glomerellales; family Glomerellaceae; genus Colletotrichum; species Colletotrichum cuscutae. The sequence goes on from MPDP01000258.1 coordinate 426,347, forward strand.
TCTTACTCTACTTATTTTATTTTAATATATTAATAACTTTTATAAATTACGAATATATAGTTTTTAATAAGGTACGTAAAAAGGGCGTTTTTAAAAATAGAATCGTACTTATTTTCCTCGGTTTTAATAATATCGATCTAATTAGAAACTATATAAACTAAAGTCTTAACTCTCTTAATATTAATTAGGATTAGAAACGCTACCTTATTACTACTTATTATATAATAATAATAATAACCTTATTTAAAGTCGGCTCCGGACTAACTAATAGCCTACCGGTCGTTACTCTTTTTAAAATAATATTTCTTACTTTTAAAATATATATAATTACTATATCAATTATTAAAATAATTTTAAAAAACAACGTACTCGAAGTAGAGGACTATCTTTTTAACTAGCTCCTTAGTATTAAAACTAATATATTTTTAAAAAAACTATATATAATAGTTATAAAGTATAGTATTCCGAACGTAATAAACTTAAATAAGTAAAGAATTAATAATAAGGGTTCGTTTACTTAATTATTAAAATAGAGGGCCGAAATAATTAGCGTAATCGTAATTAATAAAAACCTAACGGCTTTATAAAAATAATCCGCTTATAATACTTAGATTATAAACGTACTTTTTAATAACGTTCTAATTCGTAGTTAATTACTAAAACTTCTAAGCTATTTCTCTTTTAGTATACTTATTAACCTAAGGATTTATAATATAGAATTCGGTATAAAGCTCTCTAGTTAATCTAAGAAAAGTTAACTAATTAGTAGTTTTAAAAATCTAAAAAAGAGTAACGTTAGATTAGAATAAGAATTAAAAAGATCGAATAAAGTAGTACTTATTATAGTCTACTTTTTGCTAACCTCTTAAAACTTATAACCCTAAGTTTTTTAAAAATAAACTTTTTTAAGAGTAGAAGAGGAATATTACTAAGGCCGGACGTTATAACGAGTAGTTTTAATAATTCGATACGTATTATTAGTAACTAAAGTATTAGATATAATAAATAAGTAAATTATATTATTAAAAAAAAAAGAGACTAAGTAAAAAAAAAAAAAAAGATAATTATAATTAAAAAGCTATTATTTAGGAAAAAAAATAAAAAGTAATAGAGGAATTGAAAAAGGGCCTCTATATACCCCCCCCCTAGATCCGGGGTATTAAAAAGGAAAGTACTATAGGCCTCTCGGCTAATCGGTACTAAATTATAACTACTATATAAAAAAAAAAAGAATAAATTATAAAATCGGGGCCTTTTTATTATTCGTAATATAGTGCTTTTTTTTTTAATTAGTAAAGGCCGCCCTTGTAATTAATATAAAAGGGTAGCTTTTTACTTAGCTACTTAACGTTTCCTTTTTTTCTCTTTAACTACTTCCCTATAACTATTACTAATTAAACTTCTTTTAATTTTTACTTTTTAATTTACTATATAAATACTAACTTAGTAATTTATAATAGCCTCTTTACTTCCTATCTCTTTTTTTAAACTAAATAATAAAAAGAATATAGTACGAATTTAGGGCCCGATTATAATAAAAAACTTTAAAAATAATACTAAATACTAGTTAAGAAAATAGAATTTAAATAGATATATTACTTTTAATAAGACTAACCCTAGGATTATAATAAATACTAAGGACTCTTAGTTCGTTAATTTTAATACGAACTATTAATATAAAGCGCATACTAACTATTACCTAAACCTAGTACCTAAACGAACTAGTTTCTTTTAAATAATCCTAACCCCTCGTAAAATCGATTTTTTTAATTAGCTTAGTATAAGGGACGTACTTCCCTTTTTTAATTAGCACCCCGAGGCTTTTAAAGGTTTAAAAAACTAAAAAACTTAGATAAGTTAGAACTACCATAAGGTAATAAAAATCCTAACTAATTATTATAATTTTTAAAAACGCTTATTACGTAAAAATTAGATTTAAAAATACGAAATTAGATCTATAATAAAAGTTATAATACGGGACCTCGTTTTAATACGTAATATAATTATAATTAAAAAGGGATAAAAAAGTACTTTCGAACTAAATAAGACCCCTACCCTAATTTTATAAACTTAGAAAACTATATAAAAATTAGGACTTTAGCGTACTTAGTAATTTTCTTTTTTTATATTAACGATCCGGGCTATTTTATAAAAATAATTATTAATTAATAAAATAATATAATTTATTAGTACGATCTGAAATAAGCTCTTAGGTATTTAAAGAGGATATTCGTTAATAATATCTAAGTACTAAAGGCCTTTTATAGCCGGATTAATATACTTTTTTATATTTAATAACTAATTAATATAAGCGCTTATATAGTCCTTATAATATAATAACTAAGTAAATAAAAATACGGTTTATATATACTTAAATAGTTTTATAACGCGGTCCGATATAGCTAACTTAACCTAACTTATAATACGTATTAAATAACTTATAAATACCTTAGATCGTTTAATAATAAACTCTACGTAATTTAGATTTAATAAATTAGTTACGAGTTTTAATATAATAGTTATTACTTTTTTAATATAATAAGACCTCTTTTAAAAAGGTCTTTTAATAAAGTAATAGATAATTAAGATTTTAAAAATAGGCCCTATACTAACTTAAATAACTCTAACTATATTATAATCGATACCCCTAAGGCGCTAACTCTTTATAAATCCGGTTCTTACTTACTTAGACTTAGGTTTACTAACTAAAATTTAAGAATTTATAACCCTTATAATTATAGCTATTATACTCTTATTAATCTTACGTATTTTAAAAAGACGTATAAAATAATTAAAAACCTTAAATAAGAACTTATTACTTTTAAAAAATTACTCTTACTATTTTAATTTTTAAAAATACTAAAGAGTACTTAAAGATTTATAATAAGTAGCGACCCTAATCGGACTCTATAAGTAATTAAACTAATAAAGGTTACTAACTAGCGTTTAAATACCGTTATTAATAATTAACTTATATACCTAATTAATATTTCTAAAACTTATTAAGTTATAAAGTCTTTATTAAATATATTACTACTTAAATTATTATTATACTTTAGCCCGGCTCTTAGTAAAGCTAGTCCGAGTAATTAGGGAGGTAATTTTTTAAATACTTTAGTTAGGGGTAAGGATAGTCCTATTATAAAGATTTTAATTAAAATACTAAGGGTTTAATTAAAATAAGAGGCTATTAAGCACACGCTCTCTAAATATAATCGGGCTATATAAGAGAATAATAAATACTAATATTAAGAGCTAGCTAAGTTTTATTAAAATCTCTTATAGTATTATAATATATATATAAATAAAACCAATATTAATAAGAATATAAGAGAATAATAGGTCGATTAGTATAACGACCCGATTATAAAAGTTATATATATAACTCTAACTTATACTTTTTAAATATTATTATTAATAAAGAAATTTAGAGAGAATTAGGCTAATAAAGGTTAAGATCGGGAGATTATTAAGAAAAATTAAGATAAGAACTAAGTAAAGTTAGTAAAGAAAATAATAAAAGTAGAGGAGGTAAAAAAGGTAATTATAAAGAAAAAAAGTAAGTAAAAGGCTTAATATAATTAACTATATATAGTAACTAGGACTAATTTAAAATAATTTCTTTTTATAAAAAATTGGAAAAAAAGAAATTAGGAGATAATTAAAATAGGGTAGGGTAATTAGTCCTAGTCTTTCTTTTTTTTTAAAAACGATTAAGTATAAGGACCTATAAAAAAGCTAATTAAAAAAAAATATAAAAAAAAGGGCCCCCGATTAGGGAGAGGAGCTTAGTAATGCGGATCTTTATTTTAATTATATATATACTTTTTTTTAAAATCGAACTAGAGCTTTTTTAATAATTTATTTTTAAATACGATAATATAAAATAATTAAGAAGTCTACCCTTTTGATCTAGTTAATACTACCCCCTTTTCTTAATTATAACTCTATTAATTAAAGCCGTATTAACCTAATTAAAAGAGGCATCTTATATTACTTTTATAAATATTAGTAGTTCTTCCTAAGTACCGTACCGCGAAAGTCTTTTATACCCTATACCTTTTTACTACTAATATAAAGCATATACTAACTATTACTTAAACCTAGTACCTAAACGAACTAGTTTCTTTTAAATAATCTTAACCCCTCGTAAAATCGACTTTTTTAATTAGCTTAGTATAGAGAACGCACTTCCCTTTTTTAATTAGTACCCCGAGGCTTTTAAGGGTTTAGAAAACTAAAAAACTTAAATAAGTTAGAACTACTATAAAATAATAAAAATCCTAACTAATTATTATAATTTTTAAAAATACTTATTATATAAAAATTAGACTTAAAAATACGAGATCGGATCTATAATAGAGGTTATAATATAGGACCTTATTTTAATATATAATATAGTTATAATTAAGGAGGGATAAGAGAGTACTTTTAAACTAAATAAGACCCTTACCCTAATCCCTTAAATTAAAAAAATTATATAAAAAATTAAGACTTTAACGTACTTAATAATCTTTTTTTTTATATTAATAATCCGGGCTATTTTATAAAAATAATTATTAACTAGTAAGATAATATAGTTTATTAGTACGATCCGAAGTAAGCTCTTAGGTATTTAAAAAAGATATTTATTAATAATATTTAAGTACTAAAGGCCTTTTATAGCTAAATCGATATACCTTTTTATATTTAATAACTAATTAATATAAGCGCTTATATAATCCTTATAATATAATAGTTAAGTAAATAAAAATACGGTTTATACGTATTTAAATAGTTTTATAACGCGGTCTAATATAACTAGCTTAACCTAACTTATAATACGTATTAAATAACTTATAAATACTTTAGATTATTTAATAATAAACTCTACGTAACTTAGATTTAATAAATTAGCTATGAGTTCTAATACGATAGTTATTACCTTTTTAATATAATAAGACCTCTTTTAAAAAGGTCTTTTAATAAAGTAATAAATAATCGGGACTCTAAACATAAGCCCTATACTAACTTAAATAACTTTAATTATATTATAATTAACGCCCCTAAAGCGCCGACTCTTTAAAAATCCGGTTTTTATTTACCTAGCTTTAGGTTTATTAATTAAAATCTAAGAATTTATAATCCTTATAATTATAACTATTATACTTTTATTAATCCTATATACTTTAAAAGAATATATAAAATAATTAAAAACCTTAAATAAGAACTTACTACCCTTAAAGAGTTATTTTTACTATCTTAATCCTCGAAAATATTAAAAAGTACTTAAAAATCTATAATAAATAGCGACCTTAATTAGACTTTATAAGTAATTAAACTAATAAAAGTTATTAATTAGTATCTAAACGCCGTTATTAATAATTAACTTATGCGCTTAATTAATATTCCTAAGACTTATTAAGTTATAAAGTCTTTATTAAATATATTACTATTTAAATTATTACTATACCTTAGCCCGGCTTTTAATAAAGCTAGTTTAAGTAATTAAAAAGGTAATTTTTTAATTATTTTAGTTAGGGACGAGAATAGTCTTATTATAAAAACTCTAATTAAAATACTAAGGGTTTAGTTAAAATAAAAAGTTATTAAGTCTACGCTCTCTAAGTATAATCGGGCTATATAAAAAAATAATAAATATTAATATTAAGAACTAGCTAAGTTTTATTAAGATCTCTTATAATATTATAATATATATATAAGTAAAACTAATATTAATAAGAGTATAAGAGAATAATAGGTTAATTAATATAATAACTTAATTATAAAAACTATATATATAACTCTAGCCTATACTCCTTAAATACTATTATTAATAAAAAAATCTAAGGAGAATTAGGCTAGTAAAAATTAGGATTAGGAGATTACTAAAAAGGATTAGGATAAGAACTAAGTAAAGTTAATAAAAAAAGTAGCGAAAGTAAAGGAAATAAAAAAAGTAATTTCAAAAAAAAAGAGTAAGTAAAAAGCTTAATATAATTAATTATATGTAATAATTAGGACTAATTTAAAATAATTTTTTTTTATAAAGGATTAAGAAAAAAAAAATTAGGGAACGATTAAAATAGGGTAAAGTAATTAGTCTTAGTATTTCTTTTTTTTAAAACTAATTAAGTATAGGGACTTATAAAAGAGCTAATTAAAAAAAAATATAAAAAAAAGGGCCCCTAATTAGGGAGAGGAGTATAATAGCGCGGATTTTTATTTTATTTATATATATACTTTTTTAAAATCGAACTAGAGCTTTTTTAATAATTTATTTTTAAATATAATAATATAAGATAATTAAGAACTCTACCCTTCTAATCTAATTAATATTACCCTCTTTTCTTAGTTATAACTCCGTTAATTAAGGCCGTATTAACCCGATTAAAAGAGGTATCTTATATTATTTTTATAAGTATTAATAGTTCTTCCTAAGTACCGCACCGCAAAAGTCCTTTATACCCTATACCTTTTTAGTACTTTTTAATAATATAGAATTTAGCTAAGTAATAATATAAACGTTATAAATAGCTAGGTTGATATATATATTAAGATTTAATATATTAATATTAGTTTAGAAATTATACTTTATAGAACTAGAAATCTTTTTAATATAAGCTATATTATAAATATAAGGGAATATTTAAAGGGCCCCTTAACTCTTAATAAAAAAGAGTATATAATATAAAATCTAGCTACTTACGCGGGCTAGTATTAAGAGGTCTTATATACGTTAGAGTAAGTATAGCTCGCCCTCTAAATAGGTAGTAAAAGGTCGGGATTTTAATTAGTAATTAGTTATAGAGCGCAATATACTTAGTTTTCTCTAATACGTAATATATAGTACGGCCCTAGCGGATTGCTCTATTGGGGAGAAAACTAGTACTTATATTAGTTTTAATACTATTTAATAATCCTTAATATATATTAATTTACGCTCCTTTTAGTAATAACTAGATAGTTTTAATAAATAGATCTCTAAAGAATTATATTTTTAAAAATAATATAGCCTTATTAATAATATATAATACTACTTAATTATTTAAATAAAAGATATTAATAACGATCTCTAAATTAAAGCTAAGCTCGTTATATAATTTAAACTTAAATTTATATAGGCTCTGGGCGTTTATTTAGTATTAATAATATACTTTTATTAAATACTCTAGAGCTCCTATTTTTATATTATTCCCTAATTATTTAAAAAAGTTATATAGCTTTATAACTAATACATAGCTAAAGCGCTTATACAATTACTTAAGCTCGCTCTTTATAAAATAGTTAATAATCTTAATATCTAATTCGAGCTTTATAAATATATATCCCTATCGTTACTTAGTAATTTTAAATAACTTATTATTAAATAGTCTATTTTTTATATTATTAAATATAATACTAAAAAGGTGTAGGGTATAAAGGACTTTCGCAGTGCGGTGCTTAGGAAGAACTACTAATACTTATTAAAGTAATATAAAATACTTTTTTTAATTAGGTTAATATAGCCTTAATTAATAAAGTTATAATTAAGGAAAGAGGGTAGTATTAACCGGATTAGAAGAGTAGAGTTCTTAATTATCTTATATTATTATATTTAAAAATAAATTATTAAAAAAGCTCTAGTTTAATTTTAAAAAAGTACGTATATATTTAAAATTAAAATCTATACTACTAAGCTCCTCTCCCTAATCGGGGGCCTTTTTTTTTATATCTTTTTTTAATTAGCTCTTTTATAAGTCCTTATACTTAATTAGTTTTTAAAAAAAAAATACTAAGACTAATTGCTCTATTTATTTTAATTATTCTTTAATTTCTTTTTTTCTAATTTTTTATAAAAAAAAATTATTTTAAATTAGTCCTAGTTATTATATATAATTAATTATATTAAGCCTTTTATTTACCTTTTCTTTTTATAATTACTTTTTTTATTTTTTTTATTTTTATTACTTTCTTTACTAACTTTACTTAGTTCTTATCCTAATCCTTTTTAATAATCTCCTAATCTTAACTTTTACTAGCCTAATTCTTTTTAAATTTTTTTATTAATAATAATATTTAAGGAGTATAAGCTAGAGTTATATATATAGCTTTTATAATTAGGTTATTATACTAATTAACTTATTATTCTCTCGTACTTTTATTAATATTAGTTTTATTTATATATATATTATAATATTATAAAAAATTTTAATAAAACTTAGCTAGTTCTTAATATTAATATTTATTATTCTCTTATATAACCTAATTATATTTAAAAAGTATATGCTTAATAACTTCTTATTTTAACTAAACCCTTAGTATTTTAATTAAAGTTTTTATAATAAAACTATCCTTATCCTTAACTAGAGTATTTAAAGGATTATTTTTCTAGTTACTTAGACTAGTTTTATTAAGAACCGGCCTAAGGTATAGTAATAACTTAAGTAGTAATATATTTAATAAAAACTTTATAACTTAATAGGTCTTAAGAGTATTAATTAAGTATATAAGTTAATTATTAATAATAGTATTTAAATACTAGTTAGTAGCTTTTATTAATTTAATTACTTACGGAGTTTAATTAAGGTTATTATTTATTATAAATCCTTAAGTACTTTTTAATATTTTTAAAGATCGAGATAGTAAGGATAACTCTTTAAAAATAATAAGTTCTTACTTAAGGTTTTTAACTATTTTATACGTTTTTTTAAAATACGTAAAATTAATAAAAGTATAATAATTATAATTACGAGGGTTATAAATTCTTAGATCCTAGTTAATAAACTTAAGGCTAAGTAAATAAAAACCGGATTTTTAAAAAGTTAGCGCTTTAAGGGCGTTAATTATAATATAATTAAAGTTATTTAAATTAGTATAAGGCCTACTTTTAGAGTCCCGATCGTTTATTATTTTATTAAAAGACTTTTTTAAAAGAGGTTTTATTATATTAAAAAAGTAATAATTATTATATTGAAACTCGTAGCTAATTTACTAAATTTAAACTATATAAAGTTTATTATTAAATAATTTAAAGTATTTATAAGTTATTTAATATATATTATAAGTTAAGTTAAGCTAGCTATATTAAACTACGTTATAAAACTATTTAAATATATATAGACTATATTCTTATTTACTTAGTTATTATATTATAAAGACTACGTAAGTACTTATATTAATTAGTTATTAAATATAAAAAAGTATATTAATCTAGCTATAAAAGGCTTTTAGTATTTAAATATTATTAATAAATATCCTTTTTAAATACCTAAGAGCTTATTTTGGATCGTACTAATAAACTATACTATTTTACTAATTAATAATTATTTTTATAAAATAGTCCGGATTATTAATATAAAAAAAAAAGATTACTAAGTATATTAAAGTCCTAATTTTTTATATAGTTTTTTAAGTTTAAAGGATTAGAGTAGGGGTCTTATTTAGTTTAAAAGTACTCTCCTATCCCTTTTTAATTATAACTATATTACGTATTAAAGCGAGGTCCCGTATTATAACCTCTATTATAGATCCGATCTCGTATTTTCGAATTTAATCTTTATATAATAAGCGTTTTTAAAAATTATAATAATTAATTAGGATCTTTATTACCTTATAGTAGGTCTAACTTATTTAAGTTTTTTAGTTTTTTAGATTTTTAAAAGTCTTAGGGCGTTAATTGAGGAAGGGAAGTACGTCCCCTATACTAAGTTAATTAGAAAAGTCGATTTTATAAGGGGTTAGGATTATTTAGAAAAAACTAGTTCGTTTAAATACTAAGTTTGGATAATAGTTAGTATATATTTTATATTAATAATTCGTATTAAAATTAACGAACTAAGAATCTTTAGTATTCGTTATAGTCCTAGGGTTAGTCTTATTAAAAGTAATATATTTATTTAAATTCTACTTTCTTAGTTAGTATTTAATATCGTTTTTAAAGTTCTTTATTATAATCGGGCCCTAAATTCGTACTATATCCTTTTTATTATCTAGTTTAAAAGGGGAGATAGGAGGTAAAAAGGCTATTATAAATCGCTAAGTTAGTATTTATATAATAAATTAAAAAATAAAAATTAGAAGAAGTTTAATTAGTAATAGTTATAAGAAAGTAGTTAAAGAGGGAAAAAAGAAAAATTAAGTAGCTAAGTAAAAAGCTACCCTTTTATATTAATCGTAAGAGTAGCCTCTACTAATTAAAAAAAAAAGCGCTATATTACGAATAATAAAAAGGCCCCGATCTTATAATTTACTCCTTTTTTCTTATATAATATCTATAATTTAGCGCTAATTAGTTAAGAGGCTTATAGTACTTTCCTCTTTAATACCCCGGATCTAGGGGGGGTATATAGAGGCCCTTTTTCGATTCTTTTATTACTTTTTATTTTTTTCTTTAAATAATAGTTTTTTAATCGTAATTATCCTTTTCTACTTAGTCTTTTTTTTTTAATAATATAATTTATTTACTTATTATATCTAATACTTTCGTTATTAATAACGCGTATTAAATTACTAAAACTACTCGTTATAACGTCCGGCTTTAGTAATATTCCTTCTCTACTCTTAAGAAGGTCTATTTTTAAAAAACTTAGGGCTATAAGTTTCGAGAGGTTAATAAAAAATAAACTATAATAAGCGCTACTCTATTCGATCTTTTTAATCCTTATCCTAATTTAATATTACTCTTTTTTAGATCCTTAAAATTATTAATTAGTTAACTCTTTTTAAATTAGTTAAAAAGCTTTATACCGAATTCTATATTATAAATTCTTAGGTTAATAAATATACTAAAAAAGAAATAGCTTAGAAATTTTAATAATTAATTATAAATTAGAACGTTATTAAGAAGTACGTTTATAATCCGGGTATTATAAGTAGATTATTTTTATAAAGCTATTAAGCTTTTATTAATTATAATTACGCTAGTTACTTTAGCCCTCTATTTTAGTAATTAAGTAAACGAACCCCTATTATTAATTCTTTACTTATTTAGGCTTATGGTATTCGGAATATTATACTTTATAACTATTATATATAGTCTTTTTAAAAATATATTAGTTTTAATATTAAGGAGCTAATTAAAAAAATAATCCCCTATTTTGAGTACGTTTCTTTTCTAAATTATTTTAATAATTAATATAATAATTATATATATTCTAAAGATAAAAAATACTATTTTAAAAAGAGTAACGATTAATAGGCTATTAATTAGTCTAGAGCTAACTCTAAGTAAGGTTATTATTATTATTATATAATAAGTAGTAGTAAAATAGCGTTTTTAATCTTAATTAATATTAAAAGAGTTAAGATTTTAGTTTATATAGTCTCTAACTAGATTAATATTACTAAGACTAAGGAGGATAAGTACGATTTTATTCTTAAGGACGCCCCTCTTATATACCTTATTAAAAACTATATATTTATAATTTATAAAAGTTATTAGTATATTAAAATAAAATAAGTAAAATAAGAGGTTATATAGGCTAAATTAAATACTAAATAGGCTCGATTAAATAGGGAACTAAGCTTAGATATTTAAAAAAAAGGGTAGGGTTTTTTAATATAATTATATAGTTAGTAAATAAAGTTATTAAGTTTTTAATTATAATAATTAAAAAATAATTCCTTTTTTCTTATTATCCCCTTATATTTTTATCCCGGATCTAGATAAAGAGATAATTAAAAAATTAATAAAATTTCATAATATTTTTATAAAATAATATTTAATAAATAAAAAGAACTCGTAGTTTATACTAGGGATTAATAATAATAAGGGGTAATTTAGCCCTCTCGAGAGGCCCTTGCTTACGATCGGGTTTACTTAGTAACTAGTTAAGTATCCTTATCCTTAGATTTTATTATATTATTATTATAATTAAAAAGTAAAATCGTAGCGTTAATTATATTATTTTATAAAAATAGAAAATTAGTTAAGTTAAAAATAAAGTCTTTATAAAGATTAAACTTATTAAATAATAAATAGAGGCTTTTTGAAAATTTTAAAAACTTCTTAAGTTAATTATTAATATAAATAGCCCCTATAATTAGTTTATTAATAAGCGTTTTTAGTTAATATAATAATTTATTTAAAGTAGCTAAGTAAATACGGAAAGGTCCTTATTAATAATAATAAAGTTTTTTAAAAATTAATATATTATTCTTTTATTAAATATTAAAAATAAGAACTACATTATTAGTTTATAATTTTATTAATTAAAAAGTATATGAGGAGTTAAACTAGTCGCGGGTTTAGGCTTAGTATTAAGTAATTTTATTAACTATAGCTCCCCGGTCGTTTATTAAAAAAGTAAAAGCTCGTAATTAAGCTTAGACGTCTTAATCCGTTATATATATATTCTCTTAATCGAGTACTCTCTAAGTCGCTATTCTTTTTTTAATTAAGGTCGTTATATAACAATTATAAATAAAATAAAATAGTATATAACTTAATAATACTCTAATAGTTATTTTATTTATAAAAAAGGCTATAATTAGTATTAGTTTAATATCTTTCTTTTTTTAATTTAACTAAATACGAAGTATATATATAATAAGTTAATAACCCTTTTTAAAGAGCCCGTTAATACGAGGGTTATAAGCTAATATAACCTTTTATTAAGTACTATATTATTAATTAAGCTATATTATAGCGCTTATATTTTCTTATCCCCTATTAATAATTAAAGTACTATAAATCTTATAATAATAAATAATATCTTCCTAAATAAACTTCGTAATATTTCTTAACGTAGCGTTTATTATAATTTATATTTCTAAGTATCTTATAAACTTATAACGCGCTTTAATAACTTTTTATTTACTTATATATTAAATATTTAGATAAACCCTAAAGAAAGGTTTATAAATCGGAACTATAAATATATAGGGGTTATTAAAGCGTTATAATCTAGCTTTTTAATAAGCTTCGTAGGTCGTAATTAGCTCCCGAGTCTAAGCGTATATTCTTAGTTAGTAATATCGTTTTATAAAATAAAAATATATAACCTCTCGTCCCTTATACCCGGACTTATTATATACTTTATTAATTAGGTCTACTTAATAATACTTATTATTAATTACTTAAATAAGTTAGGGACGAGTCTTTATCCCTTATTAAAATAGAAATTTATTTTATATAATAAATTATATTACTATTTATTTAAAATGTTTAAACTAATTAAAGAGTATATTAACTAGCCTTTTTAAAATAAAAAAGAAATAAGTAATTTATTTTAAAAAGTCCGATTATTATTTATTTAGTATTAGTATATTAGTTAGAATATCTATTTCTTATATTTAATTAATAGTAGTATTATTATAATTATATATTATAATAAAAAAGTTCTTTATAACTCGTGTTCGTAGGACTCGTACGTTAATAAAGTCCTTAATATCCTTATTAAGCTCTACCTTAACTAGGTTAGATTAGCTAAGGGGTTTTTTTTAAATAGCTATTTATTATAGTATTCTTTTTCTTATTAATATACTTAATTTTAAAATTAAAAAGTCTAATCTAAGAGAGCTAGCGTATTATTATTATTAATAATAAGTTATTTATTATATTATTAATCTAAGTAACTAGGACTTAGGCGTCGGTTTTTAATAAAAAGTTAATCCTAAATAAATAATTATAAAAATACTTTAAACTTATTAAAACGCCTTATATTTTAAGCTTTTTAAAGTTATAATTAAGCTCTAGCCCGTACTATATCCCACTCTCGTATTAAGTAATAATACGCTCGTTATTAATAATCTAACTAAGTATATTACCCTATTTTTTAATATTAGCGTCTATTATAAGGATAATCTGTCTAGCCTCGGTACTATAGTTTAGTAAAACTAGAATAAGAGCTATAGTAATCGCCTTTTTAAATATCTTTAGAACTTTAATTTATAGTACTCCCTATTTAAAAAATTAGTTCTTATTAAATAAGGAATATAACGGGGCTATTTTAAAAAAAAATTACTTAATTTAGTAATAATAAAAAGTAATAATACTAAAAAACGATTTAATTTTTAAGACGTTCGAGTATTTTATTTATTTAAGGATTTTAAAAACTTTAGCCTAATTAAGCTATCTCTTTTTTATATTATAAAAATAGCCTATAATAACCGCGAAGAGTTAGTATTATTATAACTTTACTCCGAAAATAATATAACTAGCGAGCTCGATATTAATTAAAACTTAATTAATATTCTAAAAATATTCGTAAATAAATCGCTAGATCCCTGGATAGTTAATTAAGTACTTATTATTATAGTAGGATCGCGGGCCTTTAATTACGATATTATTAATAAAAGCGCTATAGTATTTCGGAATTAAGTTATAAAAAATATAGGTTATAATTTAATAGAATTAAGCTACCGAATTTATCGCTCTTATTAAAAAAGTATTAAAAAGGTATAGGGTATAGAGGACTTTCGTAGTGCGGTGCTTAGGAAGAACTACTAATACTTATAAAAATAATATAAAATACCTCTTTTAATCGGGTTAATACAGCCTTAATTAATAAAGTTATAACTAAGAAAAGGGGGTAGTATTAACTAGATCAGAAGGGTAAACTTCTTAATTATTTTATATTATTATATTTAAAAATAAATTATTAAAAAAGCTTTAGTTTAATTTTAAAAAAGTATATATATAATTAAAATAAAAATCCGTATTACTAAGCTCCTCTCTCTAATCGAGGGCCCTTCTCTTTATATCTTTTTTTAATTAGCTCTTTTATAGGTCCCCGTACTTAATTAGTTTTAAAAAAAAGAAATACTAGGACTAATCGCCCTACCCTATTTTAATCGTTTTTTAATTTCTTTTTTTCTAATCCTTTATAAAAAATATTATTCTAAATTAGTCCTAGTTATTATATATAGTTAATTATATTAAGCCTTTTACTTACCCTTCCTTTTTATAATTACTTTTTTTACCTCTTCTACCTTTACTATTTTTTTTATTAATTTTATTTAGTTCTTATTCTAATCCTTTTTAATAATCTCCCGATCTTAACTTTTATTAATTTAATTCTCTTTAAATCTTTTTATTAATAATAATATTTAAAGAGTATAAACTAGAGTTATATATATAATTTTTATAATTAGGTTATTATATTAATTAACTTATTATTTTCTTATACTCTTATTAATATTAGTTTTATTTATATATATATTATAATATTATAAAAGATCTTAATAAAACTTAGCTAGCTCTTAATATTAGTATTTATTATTTTTTTATATAGCCCGATCGTACTTAAAGAGCGTATATTTAATAACCTCTTATTTTAATTAAACTCTTAGTATTTTAATTAGAGTTTTTATAATAGGACTATTCCCGCCCTTAACTAGAGTATTTAGAAAATTACTTTTTTAGTTATGTAAACTAGCTTTACTAAGAGCCGGCCTAAGGTATAGTAATAATTTAAGTAGTAATATATTTAATAAAAATTTTATAACTCGACGGGTCTTAGGAATATTAATTAAGTATATAAGTTAATTATTAATAATAGTATTTAAATACTAGTTAGTAGCTTTTATTAATTTAATTACTTACGGAGTTTAATTAAGGTTATTATTTATTATAAATCCTTAAGTACTTTTTAATATTTTTAAAAATTAAAATAATAAGGATAACTCTTTAAAAATAATAAGTTCTTATTTAAGGTTTTTAACTATTCTATACGTTTTTTTAAAATATATAAAATCGATAGGAGTATAATAGCCGTAATTACGAGGGTTATAAATCCTTAAATCTTAATTAATAAACTTAAAGCTAAGTAAGTAAGAACTAGATTTTTAAAGAGTCGGCGCTTTAAAAATATCGGTTATAATATAGTTAGAGTTATTTAAGTTAGTATAAGGCTTATTTCTAAAGTCCCGATCGTTTATTATTTTATTAAAAAACCTTTTTAAAAGAGGTCTTATTATATTAAAAAAGTAATAATTATTATATTAAAATTCGTAATTAATTTATTAAATCTAAGCTATATAGAGTTTATTATTAAACGATCTAAAGTATTTATAAGTTATTTAATATATATTATAAATTAAGTTAAGCTAGTTATATTAAACCGCGTTACGAAACTATTTAAGTACGTATAGACCGTATTCCTATTTACTTAGTTATTATACTATAAGAACTACGTAAGCGCTTATATTAATTAGTTATTAAATATAAAGAGGTATATTAATCTAGCTATAAAAAGCCTTTAGTACTTAGATATTATTAATAAATATCCTTTTAAAATACTTAAGAGCTTATTTTAGATCGTATTAATAAACTATATTATTTCGCTAGTTAATAATTATTTTTATAAAATAGCCCGGATCGTTAATATAAAAAAAAAAATTATTAAATATATTAAAGTCCTAATTTTTTATATAATCTCTTAGGTTTAAGGGATTAGGGTAGGGGTCTTATTTAGTTTAAAAGTACTCTCTTATCCCTCTTTAATTATAATTATATTATATATTAAAACGAGGTCTTATATTATAACCTCTATTATAAATTTAATTTTATATTTTTAAATCTAATCTTTATATAATAAGCGTTTTTAAAAGTTATAATAATTAGTTAGGATCTCTATTACTTTATAATAAGTTTAACTTATTTAAGTTTTTTAATTTTTTAAACCCTTAAAAGCCTCGGAGCACTAATTAAAAAAGGGAAGTTCGTTCCCTATACTAAGCTAATTAAAAAAGTCGATTTTATAAGGGGTTAGGATTATTTAGAAAAAACTAATTCACTTAGGTACTAGGTTTAGGTAATAGTTAGTATACGCTTTATATTAGTAGTTCGTATTAAATTTAATAAACTAAGAGTTTTTAGTATTCGTTATAATCTTAGGGTTAGTCTTATTAAAAGTAATATATCTATTTAGATTTTACTTTTTTAGTTAGTATTTAGTATTATTTTTAAAGTTTCTTATTATAATCGGGCCCTAAATTTATACTATATCCTTTTTATTATTTAGTTTAAAAAGGGAGATAGGAGGTAAGGAGGCTATTATAAATTGCTAGGTTAGTATTTATATAATAGATTAAAAAATAAAAATTAGAGGAAGTTTAATTAGTAATAGTTATAGGGAAGTAGTTAAGGAGGGAAAAAAGAAAAGTTAAGTAGCTAAGTAAAAAGCTATTTTTTTATACTAATCATAAGGGCGGCCTCTACTAATTAAAAAAAAAGGCGCTATATTACGAATAATAAAAAGGCCCCGATCTTATAATTTACTCCTTTTTTTTTTATATAATAGTTATAATTTAGTACTAATTAGCTAAGAGGCCTATAGTACTTTCCTCTTTAATACCCCGGATCTAGGGAGGGGTATATAGAGGCCCTTTTTTAATTCCTCTATCGCTTTTTATTTCTTTTTCTAAATAATAGCTTCTTAATTATAATTATCCTTTTTTACTCGGTCTCTTTTCTTTTTAATAATATAATTTATTTACTTATTATATTTAATATTTTAGTTATTAATAACGCGTATTAAGTTACTAAAACTACTCGTTAAAACGTCTAGCCTTAGTAATATTCCTCCTCTACTCTTAAAAAAGTTTATTCTTAAAAAACTTAGGGCTATAAGTTTTAAAAAGTTAATAAAAAGTAGACTATAATAAACGCTATTTTATTCGATCTTTTTAATCCTTATCTTAATCTAACGTTACTCCTTTTTAAATCTTTAAAACTACTAATTAGTTAACTCTTCTTAGATTAGTTAAAGAGCTTTATACTAAATTTTATATTATAAATCCTTAAATTAATAAGTATATTAAAGGAGAAATAGCTTAGAAATTTTAATAATTAATTACAAAGTAGAACGTTATTAAGAAGTACGTCTATAATCCGGGTATTATAAGCGGATTATTTTTATAAAGTCGTCGGGTTTTTATTAGTTACGATTATACTAATTATTTTAACCCTCTATCTTAGTAATTAAGCGAACGAACCCCTATTATTAATTCTTTACTTATCTAAGCTTATAGTATTTAAAATACTATACTTTATAATTATTATACGCGGTTCTTTTAAAAATATATCGGTTCTAATACTAAGGAGCTAGTTAGAAAAATAGTCCCCTATTTTAAATACGTTTCTCTTCTAAATTACTTTAATAATCGATATAATAATTATATATATTCCGAAAGTAAAAAATACTATTTTAAAAAGAGTAATAACCGGTAGGCTATTAATTAGTCCGGAGCTAACTCTAAGTAAGGCTATTATTATTATTATATAATAAGTAGTAATAAAGTAGCGTTTTTAATTCTAATTAATATTAAAAGAGTTAAGACTTTAGTCTATATAATCTCTAACTAGATCGATATTATTAAAACTAAAAAGAATAAGTATAATTCTATTCTTAAGAACGCCCTTTTTACGTACCCTATTAGAAACTATATATTTATAACTCGTAAGAGTTATTAATATATTAAAATAAAATAAGTAAAATAAGAGGTTATATAAGCTAAGCTAGATACTAAATAAGCTTAATTAAATAGGGAACTAAGCTTAGATATTTAAAAAGAGAGGTAAGGTTTTTTAATATAATTATATAGTTAGTAAATAAGGTTATTAAGTTTTCGATTATAATAGTTAAAAAATAATTCTTTTCTTTTTATTATGTTCTTATATTTTTATCTTAGATCTAAATAAAAAAATAACTAAAGAATTAATAAAATTTAATAATATTTTTATAAAATAATATTTAATAAATAAAAAGAACTTATAGTTTATACTAAGGATCGGTAGTAATAAGAAGTAATCTAGCCCTCTTAAGAGGCCCTCGCTTACGATCGGGTTTACTTAGTAACTAGTTAAGTATTCTTATCCTTAGAATTTATTATATTATTATTATAATTAAGAAGTAGAATTATAGCGTCGATCTTATATATCTTCTTAAGGTATAACGTAGTTACTAAGGTGCGGTTTTTTAAAAAGTCTTCTTTTATAAATAGTATAAACGCCCGCTTAGTTATAGTAGCCTAAGTTAAGTCGTACTACGTAGACGTATTTAACTATGCTTATAAGATTAGCTAAGAGAAGTATAGGTATAGTTTACTAAAGTAGTTCGATTTAATAGTTTAAAATCTACTTAGTTAAAAGCTTAGTATTTTCCTTAGTTAATATATTTACTATATAAAAAAGAAAGGTAATATAATTAGTAATTATACGCTTTTTTTTATCTTTAATTATAGTAAAAGAAATATTTTTTATAAGCTTATAACCGTCGCACTTTCTATAGTACTAAGCTCCCTAAGCTAAAATAATAAAATAAGCGTCCTTATTAAAAATATACTAATCGTAATCCCTAATAATCCGGTAGTATAAACTTTAGTAGTACTAGTAGCGGTCTCTAGGTCTTATAATCGGGGGCTGATTAAGACGCGTAGCGTTTATATTAAATATATAAGTAGGACCTCGAGAGTAAATACTATTTTAATAAATTTTTAACTTATTTATTTTATTAACTAGGTTAGAATTAGTAGTATTATTAATAGCTACTTAAATAACCTAGGCCCCTATCGTTAGCTAGTAATATTATTAGTAATTTAAATACTAATACTAAGTATTTTTACGTACTTATAAAATAGGAGATCGTAGCGAGGTTTTAGGTTAACTTTAATCGTTCGTAAAGAGTAGGCTATATTCCTTTTTATATATAATTATGTTAAGAAGTCCTATTTTAAACCTCGTATACTTTATTAATTTAATAAAGCTATTTAAAATAACCCCGACTTCCTCTACTACTTTTTTTATAATATTAGTATAAAACCGCTTATATACGGCCTTAATTAGGCTCTTATTAGTTATAATATAGAGGTTTTATTATTTAATAAGGGTAATTATATTATTAATCTTAGTAAATAGTACCTAAGTAAAGTTTAAGTTAGAAAACGAAATAAATAGTCCTTTAGTAACTCTTTTAATTTACTCTTTTTTATTTAAAAAGCGGTTAGTATTTTATTTTCTATATTTTTTTAAAAAAAAATCCTTAGCTTAGGCCTAGGGTAGTCCTTTAATTACGTCCTTAATTAGAGTTTAATAGTCTTTTTTTATAATATATATAATAAGTTTACCCCTAAATCGGTCTAGGACCTTACTAATCTTATACTAGTCCTCGAACTTTTTTAAAAAGTTTATAATATTATTATTTTTAAAGACTATAGTCCTTTTTTAACTAGGGAATAGTATTTTATAAAACCTTATATTTTTTATTAAATTAGGCTAAGGAATTATAAGGTCCTTAGTCTAAGGCGTAATTATTTAGATTTAAGTAATAATAGTACTTAAGAGGGTATTAATCGAAGTATCTATTCTAACCTAAGTTATAACTAGCCTCTTCTAATTAAATTAATAAATAAATCCGTTACTAAGGGTAGGCTTATTATTATTAAATAATTCTATAGTTTATAAGTCTTAATAAACTATAAAAACTAATCCGGTAAACGGTCTATTTAAAATAATAGGGTTAAGTTCGTACGATTAATTATTCTAAAGGTTATTAATAGTAGTAAAAGTAACGTATTAATTATTTATATTTATAGTCCGAAGTTATTAAAAATATAGTTCGTTAATTTTATTTATAATCTTAATAATCTTATATTAGTTTATTTACTTTAAATAGAGTTTAAAAAAAGAGGAGAAGAGCCGTTTTAATAACTAGAGCGTAGCTATTATCTTAATTAGCGTAATTTAAGCTATTTTTTTTAGCCCTTACTAAGTATATAACTAGAGTTTTAATCGGACTTTATATTAAGCCTATAGTAATACTAATTAAAATTATTAATAAGTCTAGTTAAAAACTAGTTTTTTAAGCGCCCTTAGTCCGACGTATCCGTATTTTTAAATAAGTTTATTATTAAATCTCTAGGCTATATTAATTAATAAAAAATAGTCTAGTTAAATAACTAGTTATACTTATTAAAGTGTTTTATTAGTTCTAATCCTAACTTATTATTCGTTTTATTATACTATTATAGCGTCCGTATTTAGGCCTAATCCGGTCCTAAGTATCCGCATATTTCTCTATTTATTTATCTCGCTTACTTATCGGGGTCTATCGTATCCCCTTCTTATTAAATAAAAAGCCCTTTTTTATATATCTTTATTTTCGTATTTTAATTATCTAGTTCTTTAATTAAAGTCCTACTACTTATATTTATTTTAATTATTACGCCGCTTTCTTTTACTTATTTATTTAAATTATTTCTAATTAAGTTAGGCTTTCTTTCGCTTATTTTCTTATTTAAAAAGGGAAGGGATTTTTAAAAAAGGAGATTATTAAAAAGGTATAGGGTATAAAGGACTTTTATAGTACGGTACTTAGGAAGAACTACTAATACTTATAAAAGTAATATAAGATACCTCTTTTAATCAGGTTAATATAACCTTAATTAATAAAATTATAACTAAGGAAAGGGGGTAATATTAACTAGATTAAAAAAGTAGACTTTTTAATTATTTTATATTATTATATTTAAAAATAAATTATTAAAAAGGCTCTAGTTCGATTTTAAAAAAGTATATATATAATTAAAATAAAAATCCGTACTACTAAGCTCTTCTTCCTAATCGGGGGCCCTTTTTTTTATATCTTTTTTTAATTAGCTCTCCTATAGGTCCTCGTACTTAATTAACTTTAAAAAAAAGAAATACTAAGACTAATCGCCCCACCTTATTTTAGTATAGTATTTATATAGCCTAAATAAAGTTAAAAAGGTTATTAAATCGTAGCTTTTTTTATTTAAAAAGATTTAATTATAGTTAGAAAAAAAATCTAAGAGGGAAATAAGTTAATTTATAGTAAATTCTTTTAAGAACTCGTTAGTATTAAGTAATTACTAAGTATTTTAAAAAGTAATAGCGTTAACCTTAGTTACTAAGTTAATTAGCTAAAGACCGCCGTCCTTTTTTATTATTAAGAACTAAGGGTTTTAATATATAATATAATTTTTTTTAATAATACCCTAAGTAATACGTTCTTAGATTACTTTAAAAGCTTTTAATAATAGAGCTTTTAGGATCGGGATACTTTTTACTTACTAAGCTTTATAAAATATAGTCTTAATTAATTATAATAGCGTAACTATAGGGTTAAAACGGCCGTATTTAGAAAAGTCTTACGTTAGTACTTTTTTTTAATTAAGGGGTATTTACTTAAAAAGATCTTATTTATAAAATAAAAAATAGTTATAATCCTTAAAAATAGCTTAGAAGTAGTTATTTATTAATCTAAAGCTTAGTTCTATATTTAAGAACTTAGGTATAATAATATTTTTATAGGGGCCCGATTAGTCTTATAGCTTATTTTTAACCTCTTTAAGTTTCTTAAGTTTTTAATAAAGATTACTATTAGGTATTAATCTATTAGAGGGCGTATTATTAACTAACTAAACCTTTTAATCCTTTTTTTTTATATATATTATATTAGCTTTTATAATATAAGGAATCCTATAAAAGGCTTTTTTAGCTATCTTATACTATTTTAACGCCTTTTACTCTAATTTCATAATTTATTATTTAATATATAACTCTTCTTATTAAGAAGTAAGTATTTTTATTAAGAGATATAAATCGTCTTAGTTAACTAATCCGTTCGGTCTATTTTTAGCCTTACCCTGAGTAGCCGCTATTACTCTCTTAATTTATATAATCTAAGGCTAGATTATATAAAGTATAACTATAATTATAATTTAATTAGCTTAGCCTTAGTCTAAGACTACTATAATATACTCGTCTTTTTTTAACTTAAATTCTAAGTAAGGGTTATTAAAACTAGTAATATCCCTAGTTATATTACTAATATTTAGTTTTTTAATCTAAAAACTTCCTCTATATACTACTAGAATAAGGTAGGACGATTAGTCCTAATATTTCTTTTTTTTAAAGCTAATTAAGTATAGGGACCTACGGGAGAGCTAATTAAAAAAAGATATAAGGAGAAGGGCCCCTAATTAGGGAGAGGAGCTTAGTAATACGGATTTTTATTTTATTTATATATATACTTTTTTAGAATCGAACTAGAGCTTTTTTAATAATTTATTTTTAAATACGATAATATAAAATAATTAAGAACTTTACTCTTTTAATCCGGTTAATATTACCCTCTTTCCTCGGTTATAACTCTGTTAATTAAGGTTATATTAATCTAATTAAAGGAGGTATTTTATATTATTTTTATAAATATTAGTAGTTTTTCTTAAGTACCGTACTATAAAAGTCCTTTATACCTTATACTTTTTTAATAATCTCCCCTTCTAAAAATCCCTTCCCTTTTTAAATAAGAGAATAAGTAAAAAGAAGCCCGACTTAATTAGAAATAATTTAAATAAATAAGTAAAAAAAAGTAGCATAATAATTAAAATAAATACGAGTAGTAGGACTCTAATTAAAAAAAAAACTAAATAATTAAAATATAAAAACGAAGACGTATAAAAAAGGGCTTCTTATTTAATAAGAGGGGGATATAATAAACCTTAATAAACGAGTAAGATAAATAAATAAAAAAATACGTAAATACTTAGGACTAAATCGGGCCTAAATATAAATACTATAATAATATAATAAAACGAATAATAAGTTAAAATTAAAATTAATAAAATACTTTAATAAATATAACTAGTTATTTAACTAAACTATTTTTTATTAATTAATATAGCCCGGAGATTTAATAATAAACTTATTTAGAAGTATAGATATATCGGACTAAGGGCGCTTAAAAAACTAGTTTTTAACTAAACTTATTAGTAATTTTAATTAGTATTACTGTAGGCTTAATATAAAGTCTAATTAAAACTCTAGTTATATACTTAGTAGGGGTTAAGAAGGACGGCTTAAATTATACTAATTAGGATAATAACTACGCTCTAGTTATTAAAATAGCTCCTCTCCTCTCTTTTTAAACTCTATTTAAAATAAATAAACTAATATAAAACTATTAAAATTATAAATAAAATTAATAAACTATATTTTTAATAACCTTAAACTATAAATATAAATAATTAATATATTATTTTTATTATTATTAGCGCCCCTTAGGACGTTTAATCGTACGAACTTAACTCTTCTATTTTAAATAAACCGTTTATTAAACTAATTTTTATAGTTTATTAAAACCCGTAGACTATAGAGTTATTTAATAATAAGAAGTTTACCCCTAGTAATAGATCTACTTACTAATTTAATTAAAAAAAGCTAGTTATAGCTTAGGTCGAGATAAATACTTTAATTAATACCTTTTTAAGTACTATTATTACTTAGATTTAAATAACTACGCCTTAGACTAAGGACCCTACGATTCCTTAGCCTAATTTAATAAAAAATATAGAGTTTTATAAAATACTATTCCTTAATTAAGAAGGGACTATAGTTTTTAAAAATAATAATATTATAAACTTTTTAAAAAAGTTCGAGGACTAGTACGAGATCGGTAGGGTCCTAGACTAATTTAGGGATAAACTTATTATATATATTATAAAAAGAGATTATTAAACTCTAGTTAAAAACGTAATTAGAGAACTACTCTAGGCCTAAGCTAAGGATTTTTTTTTAAAAAAATATAAAAAATAAGATATTAACCGCTTTTTAAATAAAGAAAAGTAGATTAAAAAAGTTATTAAAAAACTACCTATCTCATTTTCTAACTTAAACTCTACTTAGGTATTATTTACTAAAATTAATAATATAATTACTTTTATTAAATAATAAAACCTCTATATTATAATTAATAAGAGCCTAATTAAAGTTATATATAAGCGGTTCTATATTAATATTATAAAAAAAGTAATAAAAAAAGTCGGGGTTATTTTAGATAGCTTTATTAGATTAATAAAATATATAAGGTTTAAAATAAGACTTCTTAATACGATTATATATAAAAAAGAATATAGCCTACTTTTTATAAATAATTAAAATTAACCTAAAACCTCGCTATAATCCCTTATTTTATAAATATATAAAAATACTTAGTACTAATATCCGAACTATTAATAATATTACTAGTTAATAATAAGGGCCTAGGTTTTTTAAGTAGTTATTAATAATATTATTAATTCTAACCTAGTTAATAAAATAAGTAAGCTAAAGATCTATTAAAATAGTATTTACTCTTAAGGTCTTATTTATATATTTAATATAAGCGCTACGTATCCTAATCGGCCCTTAATTATAAAACCTAAAGACCGCTACTAGTACTACTAAAATCTATACTACTAAATTATTAAGGATTATAATTAGTATATTCTTAATAAGAACGCTTATTTTATTATTTTAGTTTAAAGAGCTTAGTACTACGGAAAGCGTAATAGTTAAGAGCTTATAAAAAATATCCCCTTTATTATAATTAAAAATAAAAGAAAGTATACGATCGTTAATCGCGTTACCCTTTTTTTTTATATAATAAATATATTAACTAAGGAAAATACTTAGCTTTTAGCTAAGTAGATTTTAGATTATTAAATTAAACTACCTTAGTAAACTATACTTATACTTCTCTTAGTTAATCCTATAAGTATAATTAAATATATCTACGTAGTACGACTTAATTTAAATTATTATAGCTAAGCGGACGTTTATACTATTTATAAAAGAAGATTATTTAAAAACCGTACCTTAGTAACTACGTTATACTTTAAAAAAATATATAAGATTAATAGCCCGAGCTAGCTTTTATAACTTAAAAAAAAACGGTTTCTTTTTTTAATTAAAAAAAAGAAATTATAAAAATTAATAATAATAACAAGGCTTTTAAAATAGTAAAGAACATAACTTTTATATTTATCTACAGGCCCTAGCTTACTAAAGTCCTAATTAGTACCCCTAATATTAATATTTAAAAAACCTAAGAGCTTTTTTTTTATAAAACTTAGAAAATAATAACCGTAAATTAAACTTATAATTTTAACCTTAGGGCTAAGGTAAAAAAGCTAATAAAAAAGAAGTTTAAAACCCTAATTTCGCTTTTTATAAACCTCTTATAAAAAATTATATTAAAGTATACTATAGTAATAATAACTTTAATACGTAATTAGGAGTACTTTAATATTAATAAAATCTTATTAAAAACTCCGAAATCCTTAGTAAATTTAGTAAAAAATAAGTAATAATAAAAAGATATTAAGGATCTTTTTAATAAGTATAACTAGAACCTCTTTTTAAGGCCGAGCTGTATAGTTAAAATTAGTAAAATTAGAGGTATTAATCTAACTTTTAAACTCCTAATTTTTATAATCTCGAACGCCTACTTCTATTTAAAAATCTAAATATTTAGCATAAATTAGGATAATAAGGGCTTAATAATCGTTACTATTCTAAATACTAGGGCGTAAGTTAATATCTTCTTAAAATAATATATTAAAAAAACTAATATTTCTTATATAGTAATAAAGCTTTAGATATAGACGTTTAAATACGATCTAACTAGTTAAATAACTTTTAATAGCTTCTATTTTATAAATATATAAATTAATAAGTTTAAAATAATTACTTATTTCTTTATTAAAAACGAGTAAGAGACCTCTAATCCGTTATTACTAAGTTTTTTATTTATATAAAATACTAAGCTATTTTTTAAATATAATAAGTTAATAATTATTACTCTAATTTATATTAAGGACGCGAGGCTAAGGATCCTTATAGGGATAATTAAGATAAATAGTTTTTAAAACGTATAAAATATTTTACCTTAGCTTAAATAATACGTAAAAAAAGTTTTTAAATTAGAAAACTAAATATTAGTAATATAACTAAGGATACTACTAGTTTTAATAACCCCTATTTAAAATCTAAGCTAAAAAAAAACGAGTATATTATAGCGGTCTTAAACTAAGGCTAAGCTAATTAAATTATAATTATAATCGCGCTTTATACGATCTAGCCTTAAATTATATAAATTAAAAGAGTAATAACGGCCGCTTAAGGTAAGGCTAGAGATAGACCGAACGGATTAGCTAACTAAAATAATTTATATTTCCTAATGAAAATACTTACTTCTTAATAAAAAGAGTTATATATTAAATAACGAATTATAAAACTAAAGTAAAAGGTATTAAAATAGTATAAAATAGCTAAAAAAGCCTTTTATAAAATTCCCCGCGCTATAAAAACTAATATAATATATAAAAAAAAGGACTAGAAGGTCTAGTTAATTAATAACGCGCCCTTTAATAAATTAATACCTAATAGCGATCCTTATTAAAAGTTTAAAAAACTTAAAGAGGTTAGAAATAAGTTATAAAACTAATCGGGCCCTTATAAAAATATCGTTATACTTAAGTTCTTAGATATAAAACTAAGCTCTAAATTAATAAACGACCGCTTTTAAGCTATCCTTAAGGATTATAACTATTTTTTATTTTATAAATAAGATCTCCTTAAGTAAATACTCTTTAATTAAAAAAAAGCGCTAATATAAGACTTTTTTAAATATAGCTATTTTAACCCTATAGTCGCGCTATTATAATTAATTAAGACTATATTTTATAAAGCTTAATAAGTAAAGGGTATCCCGATTCTAAAAGCTCTATTATTAAAAGCTTTTAAAGTAATCTAAGAACGTATTACTTAGGGTATTATTAAAAAAAGTTATATTACGTATTAAAACCCTTAGTTCTTAATAATAAAAAAGGATAGCGGTCTTTAGCTAATTAACTTAGTAACTAAGGTTAACGCTATTACTTTTTAAGACGCTTAATAACTACTTAACGTTAATAAGTTCTTAAAAAAATTTATTATAGATTAACTTATCTCTTTTTTAAATTTCTTTTTTAATTACGATTTAATTTTTTTAAATAAAAAGAGCTACGATCTAACGACCTTCTTAACTCTACTCGGGCTATATAAATATTATACCCTCTTAATAAAAATAATAAATTCGGTAGCTTAATTTTATTAAATTATAACCCGCATTCTCTATAACTTAATTCTAAAATATTATAGTACTTTTATTAATAATATTATAATTAAAGGCCCGCAATCTTATTATAATAATAAGTACCTAACTAACTATCCCGGGATCTAGCGATTTATTTATAAATACCTCCGGAATATTAATTAAGTCTTAGTTAATATCGAGCTAATTAGTTATACTATTTTTAGAGTAAAGTCGTAATAGTACTAGCTATTTACGGTTATTATAAGTTATTTCTATAGTACGGAAAAGAGACGGCTTAATTAGGCTAAAGTTCTTAAAATCCTCGAATAGATAAAATACTTAAACGTCTTAGAAGTTAGATCGTTTCTTAGTATTATTACCTTCTATTGTTATTAAGAAGGATTAGGATAAGAACTAGGTAAAGCTAGTAGAGAAAGTAGCGAAGGTAGAGGAGGTAAAAAAGGCGATCGCAAAGAGGAAGGGTAAGCAAAAAGCTTAATATAATTAACTATATATAGTAACTAGGACTAATCTAAGATAATTTCTTTTTATAAAGGATTAGGAAAGAAGAAATTAGGGAATAATTAAAATAGGGTAGGGTAATTAGTCTTAGTATTTCTTTTTTTTAAAACTAATTAAGTATAAGGACCTATAAGAGAGCTAATTAGAAAAAAATATAAGGGGAAGGGCCCCTAATTAAGAAGAGGAGCTTAGTAATACGGATTTTTATTTTATTTATATATATACCTTTTTAAAATCGAACTAGAGCTTTTTTAATAATTTATTTTTAAATATAATAATATAAAACAATTAAGAACTCTACCCTTCCGATTTAGTTAATATTACCCTCTTTTCTTAGTTATAACTCCGTTAATTAAGGCCGTATTAACCCGATCGAAGGAGGTATTTTATATTACTTTTATAAGTATTAGTAATTCTTCTTAAGTACTGCACTGCGAAAGTCTTTTATACCCTATACCTTTTTATTACTTAAGCTAGGGTAAAATATCTCTTATATTTTAAAAACCGTTCGTCCTAATTATCCCTACGGGGATCCTTAGCCTCGCGTCCTTAATATAAATTAGAGTAGTAATTATTAACTTATTATATTTAAAAAATAGCTTAGTATCTTATATAAATAAAAAACCTAATAATAATAAATCGGAGGTCTCTTGCTTATTTTTAATAAAAAAATAAGTAGTTATTTTAAACTTATTAATTTATATATTTATAAAATAAAAGCTATTAAAAGTTATCTAGCTAGTTAAATCGTACTTAAACGTTTATATTTAAAACTTTATTATTATATAAGAAATACTAACTTTCTTAACGTATTATTTCGAGAGGATATTAACTTATACCTTAGTATTTAAAATAGTAACGATTATTAAACTCTTATTATCTTAATTTATACTAAATATTTAGATTTTTAATTAGAAATAGGTATTTAAAATTATAAAAGTTAAGAACTTAGAAATCGGATTAGCGCCTTTAACTCTACTAATTTTAATTATATAGCTCGGTTTTAAAAAGAAGTTCTAATTATACTTATTAAAAAAATCCTTAATATCCTTTTACTATTACCTATTTTTTACTAAATTTATTAAGGACTTTAGAGCTTTTAATAAGATTTTATTAATATTAAAATACCCCTAATTATATATTAAAATTATTATTATTATAGTATATTTTAATATAAATTTTTATAAGAGGTTTATAAAAAGCGAGATTAGGGCCTCGAGCCTCTTTTTTATTAATTTTCTTATCTCGGCCCTAAGGTTAAAATTATAAGTCTAATTTATAATTATTATTTTCTAAGTTTTATAAAAAAGAGGCTCTTAAGTTCTTTAAATACTAATATAAAGAGTACTAATTAGGACTTTAATAAGCTAAGGCTTAAAAAAAAATATAGAGGTTACGTTTTTTATTATTTTAAAAGCCTTATTATTATTATTAATTTTTATAATTTCTTTTTTTTAATTAAAAAAAAAACTATCTTTTTTTTAAGTTATAAAAACTAGCTCGGGCTATTAATCTTATATATCTTTTTAAAATATAATATAGTTACTAAGGTATAGTTTTTAAGTAGTCTTTTTTTATAAATAGTATAAACATCCGCTTAGTTATAATAGCCTAAGTTAGGTCGTATTACGTAAACGTATTTAATTATACTTATAAAATTAACTAAGGGAAGTATAAGTATAGTTTACTAAAGTAATCCGATTTAATAATTTAGAATTTACTTAGCTAAAAGCTTAGTATCTTCTTTAGTTAATATATTTACTATATAAAAAAAAAGGGTAATATAATTAGTAATTATACGCTTTTTTCTATTTTTAATTATAATAAAAAAGATATTCTTTATAAGCTTATAACTATTATACTTTTTATAGTACTAAGCTCCCTAAGCTAAAATAATAAAATAAGTATATTTATTAAGAGTATATTAATTATAATCTTTAATAATCTAGTAATATAAACTCTAATAATACTAATAGTAATCTCTAAGTCTTATAATTAGAGGCCGATTAGGACGCATAGTACTTATATTAAATATATAAATAAAACCTCGAGAGTAAATACTATTTTAATAAATCTTTAGCTTACTTATTTCGTTAGCTAGGTTAGAATTAGTAATATTATTAATAGCTACTTAGGTAACCTAGGCCCCTATTATTAACTAGTAATATTATTAATAATTTAAATACTAGTACTAAGTATTTCTACGTACTTATAAAATAAGGGATTATAATAAGGTTTTAGGTTAACTCTAATCGTTTATAAAAAGTAAGCTATATTCTTTTTTATATACGATCGTATTAAGAAGTCTTATTTTAAACCTCGCGTACTTTATTAATTTAATAAAACTATTTAAAATAACCCCGACTTCCTCTACTACTTCTTTTATAATATTAGTATAGAACTACTTATATATAGCTTTAATTAGGCTTTTATTAGTTATAATATAAAGGTCTTATTATTTAATAAGGGTAATTATATTATTAATTTTAGTAAATAGTACCTAAGTAAAGTTTAAGTTAGAAAACGAGATAAGTAGTCTTTTAATAACTCTTTTAATCTACTCTTTTTTATTTAAAAAGTAGTTAGTATCCTATTTCTTATACTTTTTTAAAAAGAAATCCTTAGTTTAGGCCTAGAGTAGTCCTCTAATTATATCCTTAATTAGAGTTTAATAATCTCTTTTTATAATATATATAATAAGTTTACTCCTAAATCGGTCTAGGACCTTACTAATCTCGTACTAATTATCGAACCTTTTTAAAAAGTTTATAATATTATTATTTTTAAAAACTATAGTCCCCTCTTAACTAGAGAATAGTATTTTATAAAACCCTATATTCTTTATTAAATTAGGCTAAGGAATTATAAGGTCCTTAATTTAAAATATAATTATTTAAATCTAAGTAGTAATAGTACTTAAGAAGGTATTAATTAAAATATCTATCCTAACCTAAGCCGTAATTAGCCTTTTTTAATTAAATTAGTAAGTAGATCTATTACTAAGGGTAGGCTTTTTATTATTAAATAACTCTATAGTTTATAAGTCTTAATAAATTATAAAAGCTAGTTTAATAAACGGTCTATCCGAAGTAAAAGGGTTAAGTTCGTACGATTAAATATCCTAAGGGGCGCTAATAATAATAAAAGTAACGTATTAGTTATTTATATTTATAGTCCGAGGTTATTAAAAATATAGTTTATTAATTTTATTTATAATATTAATAGTTTTATATTAATTTATTTATTTTAAATAGAGTTTAAAAAGAGAGGAAAAGAGCCGTTTTAATAATTAGAGCGTAGTTATTATTCTAATTAGTATAATTTAGGCCGTCCTTCTTAGCCCTTACTAAGTATATAACTAGAGTTTTAATTAGACTTTATATTAGGCCTACGGTAATACTAATTAAAATTATTAATAAGTTTAGTTAAAAGCTAGTTTTATAAGCGCCCTTAGTCCGACGTATCCGTACTTTTAAATAAGTTTATTATTAAATCTCCGGGCTATATTAATTAATAAGGAATAGTCTAGTTAAATAACTAATTATATTTATTAAAGTATTTTATTAATTCTAATCTTAACTTATTATTTATTTTATTATATTATTATAACGTTCGTATTTAGGCCTAATCTAGTCCTAAGTATTTATATATTTTTCTATTTATCTATCTCGCTTACTTATTAAGGTTTATTATATCCCCCTCTTATTAAATAAGAAGCCCTTTTTTATACGTCTTCGTTTTTATATCTTTATTATTTAGTTTTTTTTTTAATTAGAGTCTTATTACTCGTATTTATTTTAATCGTTATACTACTTTTTTTTATTTATTTATTTAAATTATCTCTAATCGAGTTAGGCTTTTTTTTACTTATTCTCTTATTTAAAAAGGGAAGGGATTTTTAAAAAGGGAGATTATTAAAAAAGTATAAGGTATAAAGGACTTTCGTAGTACGGTACTTAAGAAGAACTATTAATACTTATAAAAATAATATAAAATACTTCTTTTAATTAGGTTAATACGGCTTTAATTAATAAAATTATAATTAAAAAAAGAGGGTAATATTAACTAGATTAGAAAAGTAGAGTTCTTAATCGTTTTATATTATTATATTTAAAAATAAATTATTAAAAAAGCTCTAGTTCGATCTTAAAAAAGTACGTATATATTTAAAATTAAAATCCGTATTACTAGGCTCCTCTCCCTAATTAGGGGCCCTTTTTTTTATATCTTTTTTTAATTAGCTCTCTCGTAGGTCCCTATACTTAATTAGCTTTAGAAAAAAAAAATACTAAGACTAATCGCCCCACCCTATTCTAATACTTAACTAGTTTTTATCTTTTAAGTATAATAAAAATAGTATATTAATAAGTAGGATATAGAAAATTATTATACTAAAGCGTATATAGACTCTTATTATACTTAGGGCGTATATTTCTTTACTTAGGCTAAAGCTAATCCTTATAATACTTATTATTAATATATTTAATATAACTAAGAATATCTTTTGAAGTACGTAAAACTGCCCTTTATTTTGAATTAATTATTGAAATACCCTTATATTTAAGATAATTTTATAAAAAACTTCTAGGTCATATTGTTCGTTAATATAGAATACTTAAGTAGTATTATTACTAGGTCCCTTTAATAAATATAAAAAAAGAGCCCCTAGCCCCTTTATTACCCTCTCTTTTCTAAGCTTATTAAACCTCTTATTATTAGTACTACTATGATTAAACTTTTTATAATTAACGTCGACGTTAACATTAATATATAGTACTATTACTTCCCGAGGGATTTCCCCTTTTTAATTATAAAAAAATACTTATATAAGCTTAGCTTACTTAGTATTATATTTCTTCTTTAATATTAAGAGGGGTACTTATTTCTTTTTAATTATTAAGAAAGTAAAACTCGGCCTTATTAAGTTCGTTCTTTTATTTACTTTTATACTTATTATCTAAGGGACCTTTCTTTATTATTTGTAAATAAAAGCTTACTTATTAAGAATCTCTATTACTTTTTATTTATTTAGCCTCGTATATCCTTTCAAGGCTAATAAAGTAGAAAAAAGTAGTTAATATTATTAATTTTATTATAATCTAATTTGTTAATATAGGGGGTAGGATCTTCCTTATTTTCCGAATTTTCTATAAGGTATAGATACTTTAAGTTACTAATTTAGTTACTTTTATTAAGTTCTATACCCCCAGATTTATCTTTATATATGATAAGAAATTAGTTAAATCGTTAAGGGCTAGTTTTACTACTTACTACCCTCGACTTTTTATACTCTTTATATAATTTAGTACGCTTTTTTTTAAAGTAATTACTTAATTAATAGCCGTCCTTTTTATATATAAAATACTTCCTTTTTTATTACTCTTATTTTAAATCGAACTAGTAACTAACTAAAGAGCTTAGTTTTCTAGTTTTATAACTATTGTACTTAGCGTCCTTTCTTTTATTTCTATACGTATAATCGACTTAATGTTATTAATAAAGGCTATAATAAAATTAAAAATACGCTTAGTAAGGTATTTTAGTTTCGATATTAAAGTTAGACCTTAGCTTTAAGTAGAGGGTTTTATAATACTTAAGTAGTTAATATAGAGTTAGTTTTACTTTTAGTATTTTTATATAGTAATATAAAAATATCTAACTTTTTATTTATTAATTCCCTTCTTTAGTTACGTTTTTATTAGCTTATTAATATAGTTAATAAGCTCTTTAAGAATTTTTAATCTCGACTTTCCCTCTATTATTCTAATTTTAAATCTAAATAATAGTACCCTTAGCCTAAATAAGAGTTCTAAACTTCCATTCTAGGGCTTAAAATAGCTTTAAATTACGTTAATAATACTAAAAAAGTTAGTTTAATTAATAATACGTACTATTTTATAATAATAATCCGTAGCTTTACTAATTAGTACGATATTAATTACTAAATAATACTACTACTCTTATATTTTAATTTTTTTATAATAGTTATAAAATATTATAAGGGTCTTTTTTAATACTTTATACTTCTTTCCTAAGTATAATTTCTTTTTAATAAAGATCTTTATATAGTGGTTTTTTTTCTAGCTTTATAGGCGCAAAAGATCGACCTTAACGGGATTACGCTTTAAAAAAAATTATATAATATAGTATACTTTTTAATTATATAATACGTATAATATATCCTAAGTACGTACTTAACGCAATATAGTAATTTTAATACGAAAACTACTATTTAATTCGGGATAGATAAGCTGCCCTCTTTAGTAGTAGCGCTAGTTCGAAAGGTCGATAGTAGAGGTTAGTTATAATAATTAGCTATAATAATCGGCCGTAATAGTTAGAGGCGGCCTTTCTTAACTATAGAGGTTCCGAACTTTAATAGTAATATAGAGGTTTTTAAAAAAAGGGCTAAATAAGTTAGTATTTATTATTCTTCGTACTAGAGCTCGTAAAGATTCTTTTTATCCTTATCGCTTTTAATATTACCTAAAGCTACTCTTTATTTAAACTAAATAAATTTACTAAATAAACTTATTAAATAAACTTATTAAATAATCTTATTAAATAAACTTATTAAATACACTTATTAATATATAAACTACTACTTAGATAGCTAGTTAGATAACTAGTTAAAAGGTTAGTTAGTTAAAATACTACTTCAATAAGAACCTACTCTCTTAGTATATAGTTAGTAATTAGTGGGCTTACTTAAAGATGCCCGTTAATAAGTCTACCCCTCTCGGGCTAGGCGCCCTCTTTAGCTAGCTCAACGCTATAGCTATTATAGCTAATATAAATACGCCTTAGGAGTGGCATAGTGCTTTTTAATAATACGGAATCTGGCTAGGTAATAGTATAAATATTATAAATAGCCGGGCTAATACGGATATTAAGATTTAGTATACTAACGCTAGCTTAGAAATTATATTTTATAAAGCTAAAAATCTTTTTAATACGAGCTATATTATAGATATAAAGAAATATATAAGGGGTCCCCTAACTTTTAATAAAAAGGAAAATATAATATAAGATCTAGTTACTTATATAAGCTAGTACTAAGAGGTCTTATATACGTTAAAATAGGTATAGCTTACTCTCTAAATAGCTAGAACTTCGGGGACTATAGTAAAAGGTCGGGAGTTAATAAAAAAGAGATAACGGTCGAGTCGGTTAATTACTATTTTAATTCGTAGTTAAGTATAGAGCGTATTATACTTAGTTTTCCTTAATACGTAATACATAGTACGGCCCCGGTAAATTGCTCCGTCGGGGGGATAAAAATCTTTATAAAGTTAGTAGATTATTATATAATAATAATTATTAGGTCGGTTTTCTTATATATCTCTTATATATTAAAGTAATTATATTAATTTTATATAATTAATTACATACCTCTTTAGTTAATAAGAGGTAAGTTACGTATTAATAATATTACTAAGCTAGTTATTAAAATTAATAAAATCGTTAATAATTACCCCTTTAATATAATCTCTATAGCTCTTATTATAATAAAAACTAATATATTACAATTAATAACTTTTAATAAAAAGTCTAATTAGTATACTTATTTACTTAACTCGTTATATTTTAATACTATTTAATTAACTTAATTCCGATCTTAGGGCGTAAATTCGTTAGTAATAACTATTATAACGAGCGTTTTATAAGCTTTTTATCTTACTACTTAGGCTAATAAAATACCTTAATAATAAAAGAATTTCATAACCCTTTTTATAACGTTCGGATTAGTACTAATAAACTATTTATTTTTTTAATTACTTAAGTTATTAATAACTTTATAAAATAGAATTTACTCCTCGAGCCCTCTTCAAGTATAAATCTTTATAATATAAACTAATACTATATTAATTTACTTATTATTAAGATTATTTAAATCTCTATACGCCTATTCTTTTAGTATTTTAATTTAATTTTTATTTAATTATATAAAATAAAAATCCCTTTTTTCTAGCTATATATTAACTTACTCTTTATTATTCCTTAGCTCGTATTCCTCTCTATAATAGCCAGCGTATTTAATTATAATAAGGTCGTTTTAGAGCTATTATCAGCCTTAGTAATAATATACTATTATTGCTCGTTAAATTTATTAAAGTTTAAGAGCTTCTCGTTTTTCTTTTGTTTTTTTATACCGAGCTTTATTATTATTTATTTTTAGTTTTCTTAGTTAGTTACTATCTTTTTAATAGTTTTTTTTAATTAATTAATATTAAAAATAAATTCGTAAGTAGCCTAATAATATCTTAATTATATAGCGTTTTCTTTTTAAATCAAAACTTAAGAAGTATATACGTTTATTAAATAGATTATTACTAATTAATAATTACTTCTTGCTCTTTTAAAAATAGTAATTTATATTAAGAGTTAGTAATACAAAAAGAGCTTTTTAATAATCCTCTAAAGGATTCTTTTTTTATTATAATAATTATAACTTTAATAAAAAGTCGTAAGGGGATCTTTTTTAAAATAGTTATCTTTTTTATTAAGTTAATTTTTAATATTTATAATATTTATAACTCGTAGCTCATAACTATTATAATTTCTAAATCTCTTTTTTTATTATACTATCTTTTATATAATATTCTTTCGTAATACTTAAGTAGTAGGTAAGAGGGCTATAAAGAGATTATTTTAATTATAAGCCTCGAGGTTATATTTATAAAATCCTCGTACCCCCTGACAGATCAATCCGCTAGGGCCGTACTATGTATTATATATTAAAAAAAACTAAGTATAATATACTCTATACCTAACTACTAACTAAAATAGCTCTTAACGTTTTATTACTTATTTATAAAGCGAGATTTACTTATTTTAATACGTATAAAACTTCTTAATACTAGCCCGTATAAGTAGCTCAGTTTATTATAATCTCTTTTTTTATATAAATATTATTATTACTTAGGGGGTTTTATAAGAGCTATTTAAGGCACTAGCTTATTACTCTAACTCTATATATTTCTAACTTACTTATTATAGTTATTATAACTAGGCTAGTATTAATATACTAAATCTTAGTATTCGTACTAGCCCGGCTATTTATAGTACTTATCTAGCACGTATAGCTACAATAAGCCCTTTGGGGTCCGGTCCGCCTCATTGGGGGCCATCTTCGCCTTCATAGACAAGCTGGTCTATTAGGGTTAATATCGAGTATCTTTATTACGTACTTTAACAAAACTTTATAACTAACTATAGCTAGCTATAGCTATTACTAAGTAGCTATTAATACTAACTAAACTTAAGATACTAATAACCCCGCTACCGTAGTATATTAATTACTTTTTTAATAGCTAAATACTACCCCTTACTTTCTCCCCTTATCTTATTTAATAATAACCTCTCCTTATTAATATTCCTATTCAATACGCTTATTTATACTCTTTTTAAGCTCTTAATTATATTATTAAGTCTAGGCTTATTTATACTATTTTATTATATTAAAAGGGCGCTAATAAGAGCGATACTTATTATAATATATTTATCCGTTTTTTATAAATTAATATTATAAATATAATATTTATTAAAGTAGTCTTTTTATAGCTCGGGGTCCTCTAGTATAATACTTATAAGATCGAACTTCTAATTATTAAAAAAGCTCTAAGGGTCGACGAGCTATTAGTAATGTCTCAGTATTTTAATAAAGTGTGCTTAAAGTAGACGGTTAGATAGTAATAATAATAGTAATAATATAATAATAATAGTATAATAATAATAGCGCGATAGTAATAGATAGCGAGGGAAGCGTTTTCGACTTTAATAAAGGTAACGAGGTAACGAATATATATTTATATAAGTTAAAGTTAAAGGTATA
The DNA here is from genome assembly GCA_030869315.1 of Colletotrichum cuscutae. Classification (NCBI taxonomy): domain Eukaryota; kingdom Fungi; phylum Ascomycota; class Sordariomycetes; order Glomerellales; family Glomerellaceae; genus Colletotrichum; species Colletotrichum cuscutae. The sequence goes on from MPDP01000258.1 coordinate 464,525, forward strand.
TATTAATAAGGTCGGTATTATTCTTAATAATAGTAACGAGGGTATCTCCGATACTATATTATTATAAACTACTATTACCTAGAAGGGTAGCTAACTTAGCTAGGTGCGTAAGCTTATAAGGTAGTAACGTTGGGCGCCTAATATTATTATTAATAATCTATAGTTATAAACTTTATAAGAGGGAAAGTTAAAAAGTTAAAAAATCTAAAAAAATGGTCTAGTAAGATAGTATAAGTATTTACTAATACCGTATATTAATACTATATAAATAATACTAAGAACCGCCCGAGTAGCTAGCAAAGGTAAAATATATAAATAAATAAATAAATAGCTATAATAAGGTAATACGGGATATTCTTATAAAAGAATATAAAAAGTAAATATTTATATAGAAGTAAGAATATATGAATATAGGGGTAATAAGCGTATAAAAGAGAGGTTTATGTAGTAAAGAGAGTAATATAGTTGAATTACTATATGAGAAGTTGCTTACTTAATAAAAGGTCTAAGTAGGTAAATACACGCCTATATATAGGCATAAAAACCTCCTACTAGTATATTCCATAGCTTATTAATTATTATATAATTAATAAGCGTATATGTAAGTGAATGCGTAATCGTATACGTAAGTGAATACGTGTGCGTAAGTGAATGCGTAATCGTAGTACGTAATTCCGTCTCGAGAGGATTCCAGCTTATGCAGTTTCTTTCTAGTGCTTTCCGCTGCGTATGTAAGCTTATGTAAGCAGTATTGCTTACAAAATCAACGCCTATAATAATCTACAAAGAACGTAGATTATTATGGTATATAGTTTGCTTACGTAATATTGATAATAAGGCGAATAATAAGGTAAATAAATTTACCTTCGTAATAACTTATAATATTACCTAGCTAAATTTTATATTATTAAAAAGTACTTTATTACTTTTTAAGCGTACTTATATTAGTTATAATAATTATAGTATCGAGCTAGTTAAAAAGGGTACTTAATTTAAAAAAGGTAAACTTATTAATAAATATCTTTAGCTTACTAATTACTAACTATATACTAAGAATAGAGTAAGTTCTTATTAAAATAGTAATTTAACTAGCTAACTTCTTTAATAATTATCTAAGTAATAGTTTATATATTAATAAGTTTATTTAGTAAGCTTATTTAGTAAATTTATTTAATAAACATATTTAGTAAATTTATTTAGTTTAAATAGAGAGTAGCTTTAGGTAATATTAGAAATAATAAGGATAAAAAGAATTTTTACGAGCTCTAGTATAAAGAGTAGTTAATATTAGCTTATTTAGCCTTTTTATTAAAAAAAACCTTTACGTTACTATTAAAGTTTAGAACCTCTATAGTTAAGGGCCGCCTTTAACCATTATAGCCGACTATTATAGCTAACTATTATAACTAACTATTATAGCTAACTATTACGGCCGACCTCTACTATTAACCTTTTTAACTAGCGCCGCTACGTAATAAAAAGGGTAGCTTACTTATTCTAAATTAAATAGTAGTTTTTATATCGAAATTATTATATTACGTTAAGTACGTACTTAGAATATATTACGCGTATTATATAATTAAAAAGTGTACTATATTGTGTGATTTCTTTTAAAAGCGTAATCCCGTTAAGGTTAATCTTTTGTACTTATAAAGCTAGAAAAAAACTACTATATAAAATCCTCGTAATAATAAGCTCTTTTATATACTATAAATTTCTTAGCTTTATAATTTTTATATAAGTCGCCCGGCGCTTACTAAGAAGTCTTATACTTACTTAGGGATCCCTTTTCTAAATTATATAATACTTTTTTTATACTATATTATTGAGCTCGTTCGTCGTACTAATTAATTAAATAAGTAGTCGTTATATAAATAGTTCTTTTTACTAATTTAATTAATTAATTCTTAATTATAGTCTAGCCATAGAGAATTTAATTAATAAAAAAAGTTATATAAGAGTAATAATAGTAGCTCAGTTACTTTAATACTTTTATTAATTATTAAGGGTTATTCTAATATAATAAATGTCGGTGTTTTAGAGGTAGTTAAGTACTATAATCCCTTTATTTCGTTCTATTATAAAGATTTACGTCTTATTACTTACCTTTTATAAAGTTAAGTAGTACGATGTTTCTATTACGTTCTATTTGAGAAGGTCATCTTTTTTATATATAAAATACTTTACTAATTTATGATAATAAAAATTAATTAATTATTAATATTAGTATTCTTATTATAGGGATATTAGTTAATTAGTTCGAACCGTGGGTTTATAACGAAATGAGTTAATTAATTATATAATTTTATTACGTAATAGGTATAGAAGGGAGGTTCTAACCGTAGGTTAGGCAGCCTATAATAATTAGAAATAGGGCCCCTCATTGGCCCCTACGCAGTCGGCCGTACGCCGCGGTCGAATTAAACTTCTAATCCGATATAAGTATAATAGATTCGGGATGCGTACAGTAACAGGTCGCTAATAAGTTAGTAACTAGTATACGGATTATATTAGGGAAGAAATTTTTATAAAGCAGAGCCTATATAAAAAACTCTATAAGCTTTAGTTTTATAATATACTTATACTTATATTATAGCCTCGCTAGTTAAGTACTTATAACCTAATCTCTTATAATTCTAAAGCTTTTATTTCTATAAAATAATTAATATAAATAATAATAAATTATAAAAACGGACGAAACGTTAATAAGACGACGCTTAGTTATTAATAAAAAGCTATTAATATTAACGAGCTATAGTTATTTAGAATTAACTACTCGACCCTATTTTATTTAGGATAATAAGCTTATTATAAAGTAAGCCCTATTTAAATATTAATATTTATAAAAAAGCTAAATAAAAAGGATAATTAAGGTAAATTACTCCTATAGGCTATTTATTTTATTAATACCCCGAGGACCCTATTTATAATAAACGGAGCCTTTATTAATAACTAATTATTAAATATATAAAGTCTAAGTACGTATAAAGGCGCGGATAATACTAAAATAGCTAGTATGATAGACCCTATAAGCTTAATAATAACCTATTTTTATAAAATAATAGAAATAATAGTTAAAAACCGAAACTAAGAACGGCGTTAATACGAAGAGCTCGTTTAATAACTTACTAAGTAGCTAGTAATACGTCTAAGTTAAGAAGAATATAAAAAACCTCTTTTTTATAACTATAAACTAATTAAAAAAGAGTTTACGAGTACCTAAGTAGTGAATAAGATTATTATTATAAAACTAAGTAATAATCTTTATATAAAAAGTACTATAAAATAGTATACTAAATAGGCCCTATTTAAGTTATTTTTATTACTCTAGACGTAATAGTATAATTATAAAAAAAACCCTTTCTTAAGGTAACTTCTTAGCGTTCGTTTGTTAATAATACGTAGGCCCCGAGACTAAAAAACGGGAGTACTATAGAGAGCTAAGAATAAAGAGGCTAAAAAAGGACTAGACCCCTACTTAGTTCCTTACTAAGTAATTAGTAATTTATTATAACCTAGATATAAAAAATATAAAGAATTCGAAAATATAAGCGTATTAATCCTTTTTTAAACAACTATTTTAGCTATAAGACGACTTAATTTATTATAAGGTTTTAATTAAGAGAGTACGTAATATAATATATAAAGCTAATAAACTATAATTACTAAGTTAGTAAAAGGGCGGTAATTAGTTATAAAAGGATAGTAAAAAGAGGCTATACTTATTATTTAAATAATTACGTTAAATATCCCCTTTTTATAAAAAAAAGAGTAGGGAGAGCTCTAAGGGACTAAGCCCTAGAGACTTATTTAAAGTAGTATTATAAAAGCTATATAATAAAAGTACTCGCGCTAAGCTATTATAAAAGCGTCGTAGTAGCGATATTAAGTACTTTACGTATAATAAGACGGGCTATATATTTAATAAGTACTAAAAAAGAAAGTTAAAAAGTAAGGGTAATAATAAGCTAACGTACCCTTAATTAAAGATAATATTAGTAACCGTTTAATAAGTTACTACCGAGCTAAGAGTTATAAAAGTCGACTTATTAAAAAACGAATAAGTATAAGTAATATATTTAATATACTTATACTAAGTATAAAGAGGGTACTTATAAAAATAATTATAAAAAATAAAGTAAAAGTTCTATAAGGGATTATTAAAAAGCTAGTAAAAGTTAATATAAATATATATTCTAAAATAGATATTATTAATACTAAGCTCGTAACCTACTTAGGGTTAACCCTAGCTACTACCTTAGCTCCTTTATTAAGGGATTTTTAAAATAAAGCCATAAGCTAGGGGAAAGCTTACTAATTAATACTCTTTTTTATAAACTACTATAAATAGCTAAGGAAGATTTAGTAACTATTCGCTGTAAATAATTAGGATAAAAAAATAGTAAACCTTTTATTATTATAACTATCAATAGGCTAAGAGGGTATTCGTATTAATATTATAACGAATATATAGTCGTATAAACTTATTTTTATTACTAAACTAGAAGTAATAGCTCGTAATATTATTAAGAATTATAAGAGGGTATATATATTATATATTATTATTATAAGAAGTATTATAGGGATAACAGAGACCGAACTATACGAGGGCCTATTACCTAAGCTTTAATCCGAGGTAAAAACGTTTAATAAATAGTTAATAAAGGGACCGTAGTTATATAATAAGATAAAATACTTAATTAACTTAATCCCGGGTACTAAACTATTATATAGCCCTATTTATTTATTAAATAAGAAATAACTTAATAAGCTTTATACGTATATTATTAAGAACTTAGTAAACGGTTATATTATACTTTTAGTTAGCGAGGCTAGGGTACTAATCTTTTTCGTACTTAAAAAGGATAGTACGCTACGTCTTTATATAAACTACCGTAAGCTTAATAAAATAACTATAAAAAGTTAATACTTACTATCACTTATTAGCGAGCTCTTAAATAGGCTTTATAAAGTAAAATAGATCTTAAAAATAGATATTAGGGTTACTTATTACTATATTTAAATTAAAAAAAACCGATAGAAAATATCGTTTTAGAGTTAATATAGCTATTTTAAGTATACTATTATACCTTTCAAACTAATAAACGTATTTATAACGTTCTAAGTATATATTTATTAAATACTCGCTAACTTACTAAATACTTATTATATAGCGTATATAAACGATTTAATAATCTATTTAATAATAAGAGAGTAGTATATAGAGGATATTAAAAAAGTCCTTTAATATTTACGGCTACATAGGCTTTTTACTAAACTATTAAAGTACTCGTTATACTAAAAAAGGGTCGAATTCCTAAGTTATATTATTATACTAAAAGGAATCGAAATTAACTTATTATAAATATAAACGATCGTTAATTAGAAAGTACTAGAGTTTATTAGGGATATTTAAGTATTTTTGAGGTTCTATAACTTTTATTAGAAGTTTATTACTAAATACTCGGGTATTATCGTATTAATAATAATACTATTAGAAATAAAAAAGGGGTAAGTAAGGGAATTCTAGTAAACTAAGAAAGTAAATAAGGCGTTTAATTAACTAAAAGTCGCTTTTACCTCGGCGACCGTACTTACGTACTAAAACCCTTAACGTATTATAAAAATAGAGAGTAACGCTTTAATTAAAGCTATTATAATAATTTTATTATAATAAGCTAATAAAAAATAGTAACCCGTTATTTATTAATTATAAAAGCTCTTAGATATAGAGTAATAATAGGCCACGGGCTAATAAGAACTACTTACTATAATAAAAGGGTTAGAATACTAGGCTTATTACTTTTAGGGCCTTTTATAAAAGTTTATAATTTTAATAAACTACTAAGTACTTAAAAAAAGTAATTAGTATACTAATACGGGACCTTTGAAAAAGGCTCGTGAGGTAAGTATATAAACTATTAATATTCGACTTTAACCTGAAATACTAATTAAGAAAAATAAACTTAGCGAACGGTTTATTTAAAAAACTAAACTATATAGAGGGGAAAGTACTTTATAAGGACGTTCTCCTTATGCTAACTTGGAAACACCGTTTATTAATAAACTACTACTTAACGTCCGGTAAAGGATAACTAGTTAAAAAAAAAATATTATTAAAGTATATGTTTAAGTAATTAAGGCCTCTTTTTACGATCCTAGCTAGATATTAGCTAGCTCCGAGGATAGGGAATCCTCTTTTTTATATTAATAGTATATTATAGAGTATATTAATAAAGTAGTAATAGTTATTATTATAATAACTTAAGGTAAAAAAGTAAAAGAGTTCTTAATAAACGCTTAATAACGGTTTAGTATAAATAAAAAGAAGTTAAATAAAACTAGGATTACTATATTAAAATTATATATCCTACGTCTTATTATAAAAGAGCTTATAAAGAGTAAAATAGTATTCGCTTTTTATTTTTTATTAAAAACTAAAGAGCTTATTAAAGGACTATAGGCTAAGGACGAGTTCTATATATTATAATTAATAAGAATTCGTACTATAATTAGAGAACTAAAAGTATATTTATTTAATAAATAAAGTATACTATTTTTTTAAAAAAAGACTTATTATTCCTTAAGTAGAGTCTCTTTAGATAGAGTTTCTTATTAATACTATAACAATTATAAAGTAGGTTATATAAGAACTACGAAAGCTCTCGAGCTGATTTAAAAGAAATTTTATTAAAAAAATATTTAATAAGATATCTAAGAATATATTAAGAACTATAAGTATTATTTAGGAGTTATAGCCCTAAGATATAAGCCGCATAAGTAGTTATAATTATTATTATTACCCTCGTACTTATTTTAAAAAATATTTATAAACTTTATTATAGGGCTATTACTAAGCGCTTATAATAATAGTACTAAGTACGATTATATATTAGTTATTATTTATTATATAATAAAGTTCGCAAAGTTCTTACTTATTATTAAGATACTTAACGTAGTATAAATAGTAAATATCCTATATAAAAAAGTTAAGTATAAGTTCGGTATACTAAAAAGTCTTATTATAAATAGAAATAAGCTATTTATAAACGTATTTTAAAAAGAGTTTACTAAAGAACGGGCGACGCGTCGCTAATTATTTACTATATACTACTTATAAATAAATAGCTAAATAGAGCGGACTTATTAAATATTAAAAAAGTATTTAAAGATTTACGCTAAGGGCTTACTAAATAAGTAAGTAGCGTAGCTAGAAAAGGCCGAGTTTATATATAATAATAATTAATATTTTATTATAAAAGTATCCCTATGTAGTAGTTTTTTTCCGGCTTTATAAGTACAAAATATCGACCTTAACGGGATTACGATTTTAAAGGAAATTATATAATATAGTATACTTTTTAACTATATAATACGCGTAATATATTCTAAGCACGAGCTTAACGTAATATAGTAATTTTAATATAAAAACCGCTATTTAATTTGGGATAGGTAAGTTACTTTACGTAGTAGCGCCGGCTAAAAAGGTTAATAGTAGAGGTCGGCCGTAATAATTAGCTATAATAGTCGGCCGCAATAGTTAGGGGTAGTTTTCCTTAACTATAAAGGTTTTAAACTTTAATAGCGACGTAGAGGTTTTTTAAAAAAAGGGCTAAATAGGTTAATATTAATTATTTAGAGCTCGTAAAAAAATTTTTTATCCTTATCGCTTTTAATATTACCTAAAGCTATTCTCTATTTAAACTAAATAAATATATTAAATTAACTTACTAAATAAACTTACTAAATAAACTTATTAAATAAACTTATTAATATATAAACTACTATTTTAATAAGAACTTACTTTACTCTTAGTATATAGTTAGTAATTAGTGGGCTAAAAATGCTTATTAATAAGTTTACCTCTCTCGGGCTAGGCGCCCTCTTTAGCTAGCTCGACGCTATAACTATTATAACTAACATAGGTACGCCCGAGGAGTAGCGAAGTACTTTTTAATAGTACGGAATTTAGCTAAGTAATATTATAAGTACTATAAATAGCTAGGTTAGTACGGATATTAAGATTTAATATATTAATATTAGTTTAGTTATAATAATTAAAATAAATAAGCTAGAAGTATATAGGGTTGAGGTAATAAATAAGCGCTTTAAATAGTTTTTATAAAGCCCCCTAGGTAATAATAATACTTATATAAAAAAGAAATAATAATAAACTTAGCTACTTATACGGGCTAGTACTAGGAGGTCCTATACGCGTTAGAGTAAGTAAAGCTCGCCCTATAAATAGGTAGTAAAAGGTTAGGAGTTTTAGTTAGTAATTAGGTATAGAGCGTAATATACTTAGTTTTCTTTAATATATAATACACGGTATAGCCCCGGCGGATTACTCTATTGGGGGAAAAAGTATCCTTATATATAGCGTTATATAATTACTATTTTAAGTATATTAAATATATATTTAATTATAAGGCTATAGTTTAGGGGGTTTAGAAAAGGGTTTAGAAAATTAGGGAGATTAGGGCCTAAGCTACGCAAGCTTAGGCACAAGTCTTTAAAAGCTAAGTAGTTTATTATAATAAAAGATATATTTTAAAAGAGTTTAATTATAAAAAAATCGTTAGCTTATTAATAAAAAATATACGATTTAAAAATAATAAGTTAATACCGAAGTATATAGTAGCTTTTTTCTAGCTTTATAAGTATAAAAGATCGACCTTAATAAGATTACGCTTTTAAAAGAAATTATATAATATAGTACACTTTTTAATTATATAATACGCGTAATATATCCTAAGTACGTACTTAACGTAATATAATAATTTCGATACGAAAACCGCTATTTAATTCGGAATAAGTAAGCTACCCTTTTTAGTAACGGCGCTAGTTAAAAAGGTTAATAATAAAAGTTAGCTATAATAATTAGCTATAATAATTAGTTATAATAATTAGTTATAATAGTTAGGGGCGGCCCTTAACCGTAGAGGGTCTAAACTTTAATAACGACGTAGAGGTTTTTAGAGAGAGGGCTAAATAGGCTAATATTTATTACTTTTTAGAACTTATAAAGATTCTTTTTATCCTTATTACTTTTAATACTACCTAAAGCTACTCTTTATTTAAATTAAATAAATTTACTAAATAAGTTTACTAAATAAACCTACTAAATAAACCTACTAAATAAACTTATTAATACATAAATTACTACTTAGATAACTAGTTAAATAACTAGTTAAGAGGTTAGCTAGTTAAAATACTACCTTAATAAGAACTTATTCTAAAGATACTTATTAATAAGTCTACCCCTCTTAGGCTAGGCGCCCTCGGCTAGCTCGACGCTATAGCTATCGTAACTAACGTAAGTATACTTAAGAAGTAGCGAAGTACCTTTTAATAATACGGAATTTAGCTAAGTAATATTATAAGTATTATAAATAGCTAAGTTAATACGGATATTAGGATTTAATATATTAATATTAGCTTAGTTATAATAGCTATAATAAATAGGCTAGAGGTATATAGGGTTAAGATAATAAGTAAGTACCTTAAATAGTTCTTATAAAACCCCTTAAGTAATAATAATACTTATATAAAAAAATAGATAATAATAGACCTAGCTACTTATATAAGCTAGTATTAGGAGGTTTTATACGTATTATAATAAGTAAAGCTCGCCCTATAAATAGGTAGTAAAAGGTTAAGAGCTATTAATAAAAAAGACATAATAGTCGAGTTAGTTAACTACTATTTTAGTTAGTAATTAGGTATAGAGCGTAATATACCTAGTTTTCCCTAATACGTAATATACAGTACGGCCCCGGCGGATTACTCTATTGGGGAGAAAAATAAAGCTTATATTAATACGTTTATTAATAAGCCCCCTCTTATACGTATTATAAGGTTTTTATAATATAAAAGCTTATTATTTTTACTAAGACTAAGTATAATTTTAAAAAAGCCCAGACTAAGCTCTATAAAAGGTTTAATAACTAACGCTTAATTCTTTAATACTTCTACGTAATATACTTATTTTTAAAAGTATAATAAGCCCGTCATTTTATTTAAAAATATTAAAGCTTTAGTACTCGTATTACTTTTATTACTAAGTTAAATAATAATAATATTAAGGGTTATTTTTTAAATAGTCTTAGTTACTTATATTAGCTTATTAATATTATATAAAATATAATTAGTAATTAAGAGCTATGTTTTTACTAAGCTTATATAAAAAATGAAGTACTTATAAACTAGGAGTATATAAATATTCGCTTTAAGTACTTAAATAAACTTTAAATTAAACTTTTCTCAAAGTATTTTAATTTAATTAGGACGTAAGGCCGGTTTATAAAAAGAATAATATTATTTAATAATAAACTATTCTAAGCCCCCCTTAAATCCTATGATTTAAATTATATTGTTTTCATTAAGCTACGTATTCTATATTATTATGAGATCTATTTTAAAATATTAAATTTAGTTATTCTTAATAAATAAAAAGTATACTCTTAGTATCGTTTTTTAAAAACGTCTTTTTTAAATTTATATTACTAAATCCTTAACCCTAAGATTATAATATTCTTTTATAATAGGCTAAAGAACATAATATAGCCTATTTTCTTATAATTAATCTTATTTAAAAAAGGCCGGTTAGTTAGTTAAGCCCGTACTATTTATAATAACTAAAATATAAATAATAAAAAGCGAGGCTACTTATTTTAAAATAAGAATAAGTCGACGCTAGCTAGGCTTATAAAAAAAATAAGTTAGCTAAGTTAAACCTAAATATTAAGCTTATTTTAATAATAAATAAGGAGCTAGTTTAGCGTTTTTAATAAAGAGAGGATAACAAGGAATTATATAAATAAATAGCTAATATAACTTAGTATTCTTTTTAAAAAAAACGGAGCTAATAAAAAGTAGTTTATAATAATAATAAATTATTATAATTACGCTAAAAGAGGTAGTTAAGTAAGCGTTATTAAAATTTATTTTTTTATATATTTTAAATATATAACAGAAAAAAGCCTTATTTATTTAAGATTTATAAAAGCTTATATTATTAACTTATTTAAGATTTATTAATCTTTAATAAGTAATATAATAGTTTTAAATAAGTACGTAGGTTATAGTAGTATTCTTATCTTTAGAAATTTTAAACTAGAGCTTAAGTTAGAGAGGATAATAAAAATAGCTATATTAATATAATTACTCTTATTACTTTTATAAAGAGGTACTTTTTTTTAAAACTAATTAAAAAGTAAAATAGCGACGTTAGTATAAGAGCGATGCTAGTATATTAATTTATAACGCCGGTATATTAATTCCCTAACGTATATAATAAGCGAGTGGGCTAGATAAGTAAGTAAGCTACCTAACTATTATTAAGCTACTTATATTACTATAATACGCATTTTTTTACTAAGAAGAATAATAGTACTAACTAAAAATACTTAATTAAACCTAGCTATTTAGGCTATTTAAAAAGACCGAAATCTTATTATTTAAGCTATAATAAGAATTTATAATATTCATTATATTATTTTAAGTTATAAATTAAATAGAATATTATTATAATATAATACTATTCTTAACTCGCGGAAATTAACTATACTTAAAAAGAGAAGCTGGTTAAGTATATTCTTAATTTAGATTCCTAATCGTTTCCTTCCTATATTAATAATATAAAAAATATAGTCAATTAACTACTTACTAATTATAATATACTCCCGGTCAGGAAGCGCTAGGCCTCGAACTTTAACAAGTCATAACTATAGCTCTAGACTCGCTTTCTTTATAAATATAATTATAAAAGGGCTTAAGATAAAAATCTAGATATAATAAATATATAGTTTTACCTCGTAGTAAATATAATTATAAAATATAGTATTATAAAGTTTAATATTTATACTTTTAATAAGACTAGCTTTATAATAAGCTAAATTATATTTAAAATAGTTATTTTAAGTATAAAAGGCAGTTAAATACGAAAATAATATAGCTTAGTAATTATAAATAGGTTATAATTATTTAGGTTATTAGCCCGTCGGACTATAGTATCCCGCTATATCCTATTATTATAAATAAATATTACCTCTCTACTTAGTATATTAAATCCGGTTTATTACGTAATTAAGTTATTATAATATTTAAAAATAGATATATAATAAATAAAAAAGGTCTAAATTAAGTAAAATACCTTGAATAGTAAATAAAACTATATATAAAAAGTCGACATTACTTCCTTATTATTAATAAATATAAAAATTGTTACTTTACGGATTTTAAATTATATTATAAAAAGAATGATATCGTTACCCTTTATATACTAGCTTATTTATTTTATTTATTATAGCCCTTGAATATTAAATATTTTAGACTTTTAAAAACGATATATAGCTAAGAAATTAAAAATAAAATGTAATAAAATAATACTTATATTATAAAAGAGGACTTTTTTTTTACGTTTTATAAGATATGTATTTAAGTAATTATAAAAAAGAATATTTAGAGAGGACTTAAAAAAGCTAGGCTTATATAGTGGTTTTTTTCCGGCTTTATAACCGTAAAAGATCGACCTTAACGGGATTACGCTTTTAAGGGAAATTGTATAATACGGTATACTTTTTAACTATATAATATACGTAATATGCCCTAAGTACGCGCTTAACGTAATATAGTAATTTCAATACGAAAACTATTATATAATTTAAAATAGGTAAGCTACCCTTTACGTAGTAGCGCTAGTTAAAAAGGTCGATAGTAAAGGTTAGTTATAATAGTTAGCTATAATAGTTAGCTATAATAGTTAGAAGTAGCCTTTTTTAATTATAGAGGTTCTAAACTTTAATAGCGACGTAGAGGTTTTTAGAAAAAGGGCTAAAAGGGCTAATATTTAGTTACTTTTTAGAGCTCGTAAAGATTCTTTTTATCCTTATTACTTTTAATATTGCCCAAAGCTACTCTCTATTTAAACTAAATAAATTTATTAACTAAGCTTATTAAATAAACGTATTAAACGTACTTATTAATATATAAACTACTACTTTATTAAGAACCTAAAGATACCCCTCGATAGGTCCCCCCCTTTAAGGCTCGATAGATTCTTAGGCCCCCTCGACGCCCTAGCTATTATAACTAATATAAATATACTTAAAAAGTAGTATAATACTTTTTAATAATACGGAATTTAGCTAGGTAATAGTATAAATATTATAAATAACTAAGCTAGTATAGATATTAAGATTTAGTATATTAATACTAGCTTAGAAATTATATTTTATAAAGTTAGAAATTCCTTTAATACGGGCTATATTATAAACGTAAGAGAATATATAAGGGGTCCCCTAATTCTTAATAAAAAAGAGTATATTATACGGGATCTAGTTACTTATATAAGTTAATATTAAGAGGTTTTATATATATTAAAGTAAGTATAGCTCGCCCTCTAAATAAGTAATAAAAAGTCGGGAGTTATTAATAAAAAAGAGATAACGATCGAGTTAGTTAACTATTTTAATTAGTAGTTAGGTATAGAGCGTAATATACTTAGTTTTCTCTAATACGTAATATATAGTACGGCCCCGGCAGATTGCTCTATTAAAAAAAAAGCTAGGCTTATATTTCTAAGTATAAAGAGTATACTATTTAAGCTAAATATAAAGTTATATACTCTAATACCTCTAAGATCCTTCTTAATAATATTATTAGCCTAGACTTTTTAAATATTAAATAACTTAATAAAAGTATTATTATAGTCGTAATTTATTAAAACTCGAATTACTTATTATTAAAATAGCTTCTTAACTTTAATTATCGAAGCTATTATGTATTTATTAAAAAGAGCGCGAGGATTTATATACTAAATTATTTTATTAAAATTAGAGTATTAGATTTTTTAAAAAGAGAATAACCTCCTTAGTTAACGTAAGAGGGCTAAAACAAATACGTTTTAAATAAGGAGGAAGTTTTATAATAACTAATAAAAAGACTTTTAGTTATAAAAAAACGTAATAACCTAAATTAAAAACGAAACGCGTTAAAGTAGTAGTCGTTAGTTAAGGATTAAAATAAGTCAATAATAATATAGCGTTTATAAGAATACTAGTTATAATATACGAATATATTAAATTATTAAAGAAGTATGTAAAAAAGAGGATAATAAATAGTTTTAATTAAATTACTTTTCTAAGTACTACTTTTTAGTTACGAATATAATATAGTCGCGGTCGGGTAGCCCACTCGCTTATCTAGCTTACTCGTTTTTAATATACGTTATAACTAACGAGTAGCTAAATCTCTAGTATAATTAATAAAGCTTATTTTCTATTAAGTAATTAATTAACTTCGTATTATTAATAAGCCTTATAAACGCGTACTCTTATTATTATTTAACTATTTCAAAGTACTTATTACTAAAGATTTTATTCTTCGTATTATTAAATATAATACCTAATTAATCTATATCTTTTAAATATGAAAAGAAATAGAGTATTAATAAGTAAAATATAAAGAGTTATCGTTCTGAGGTACGTCTTAACTTCTATCGTTCCTAAGGTAATAATTTTATTACCTAGGCTAAAGCAAATCTTTATAATACCCGCTATTAATATATTAAGTATTATTAATATAATCTTTTATAACGCTTAGAATTACCCTTTTCCTATTATTAATTATTATAATACCCTAGTATTTAAGATAGGTCTACAAAACTTAGCTAAGCCGTACTTTTTATTTATATAAAATACTTATATAAGCTTAGCGTTCGTATAATTTAAGTAGTATAAAAAGGGCCCCTTTAGTTACTTTTAGAATTACTTAGTACTATCCTTCTTTTTTAATATTCAAAAAGTACTAACTTCTCTTTAAGTATTAAGAAAATAGAATTTAGTATTATTAAATTCGTCTTTTTATTTACCTCTATACCCTTTATTTAAGGGACTTTCCCTTACTATTTATAAATAAAAGCCTACTTATTAAGAGCTTTTATTACTTTTTATTTATATAGCTTTATATATTCTCCCGAGGCTAACGAGGTAAAAAAGAAGTAGTTAATATTATTAATTTTATTATAATCTAATTTATTAATATAAAAAGCAAGACCTTCTTTATTTTCTAAATTTCTTATAAAATGCGAATACTTTAAACTACTAATTTAGTTATTTTACTAAGTTCCGTACCCCCGGATCTATTCTTTTATATAATAAAGAATTAGTTAAATAAATAAGGGCTAGTTTTACTATTTATTACCCTCGAATTTCTATATTATTTATATAATTTAGTACGTTCTTCTTTAGAGTAATTACTTAATTAATATTTATTTCTTTAAGTAAAAATACTACTTCTTTTATTACCCTACTCGCGAGTTAAATGTCTATTTATTTAATATATCTAAGCCTCTTTATTAATAATTACTATACTTAGCTTTTTTTTTTTTTAATTTATATTTCGTTAACTTAATATTACTAATAAGGGCTATTATACGTTTAGAAATAGCTTTAGCGTAGTATTTTTATCTTAATATTAAAACTAAATCTTAGCCTCGAGTAGAGCGTTTTATAGTTTTTAAGTACTTAGGTTAAGGTTATTTTTCAATTTTAATATATATTAAATTTGTTTTTTTTATTCTACTTTTACTAGCTACTCGGGCGGTTCTTAGTATTATTTATATAGTATTAATATATAGTATTAATAAATACTCCTATTATCTCAATAGACTATTTTTTTAGATTTTCTACCTTTTTAACTTTCCCTCTTATAAAGTTTATAACTACGGATTATTAACGGCGATATTAAGCACCCGACGCTATTACTTTATAAGCCTATGCCTACTTAGCTAAGTTTATTACCTTCTAAATAACTATAGCTTATAATAGTAGTATTAGAGATACCCTCGTCGCTATTATTAAGAATAATATTAACCTCTATAAGCACGATATCTACCCTAGCACTTTTAACTTTAACTCGTATACGTATATATATTTATTACCTCGTTTCCTTTATTAAAGTTAAAAAACGCTTTCCTCGCTGTTTATTACTATCGCCTAATTATTATTATTATTAAATTATCTACTTATTTTTAAATATATATTATTAAAATACTAAGACGCCTAGTTATTATCGACCCCTGGGGATGCCTTAAGGGCTAGAAGTTCGATTTTATCAGTATTATACTCCCCCCGACGGAGCAATCCGCCGGGGCCGTACCGTGTATTACGGATTAAGGAAAACTAAGTATATTACGCTCTATACTTAACTACTAATTAAAATAGTTAACTAACTCGACCGTTATTTCTTTTTTATTAATAGCTCCCGACTTTTTACTACTTATTTAGAGGGCGAGCTATACTTATTTTAATATATTTAAAACCTCTTAATACTAACTTACGTAAATAGTTAAATCTTATATTATATACTCTTTTTTATTAAGAGTTAAAGAACCCTTTATATATTCTTTTATATTTATAATATAGCTCGTATTAAAAGGATTTCTAGCTCTATAAAATATAATTTCTAAATTAGCGTTAATATACTAAATCTTAACGTCCGTATTAGCCTAGCTATTTACGGCGTTCGTACTATTACCTAGCCAGATTTTATACTATTAAAAAGTACTATATTACTCCTTAAGTATACTTACGTTAGTTATAATAGCTAGGGCGTCGAGGGGGCCTAATCTATTGAGCCCCAGAGGGGGGGACCTATCGAGGGGCATCTTTAATCCTAACCCGCTAGTTACTAACTATATACTAAGAGCAAAGTAGGTTCTTAACGAGTAGTAGTTTATATATTAATAAGTGCGTTTAATAGGTTTATTTAATAAGCTTATTTAGTAAATTTATTTAGTTTAAATAGAGCTTTAGGCAATGTTAAAAGCGATAAAGATAAAAAGAATTTTTATGAGCTTTAGTATAGTAAAAGAGTAGCTAGATATTAGCCCTTTTAGCCCTTTCTCTAGAAACCTCTATATTGCTATTAAAGTTTAGAACCTCTATAATTAAGGGCCGCTTTTAACTATTACGGCCGATTATTATAGCTAATTATTATAGCTAACCTCTACTATTAACTTTCTTAACTAGCGCTATTATAAAATAGCTTACCTATTCCGAATTAAATAACGGTTTTTATATTAAAATTATTATATTATATTAAGCACGTACTTAGGATATATTGTGCGTATTATATAATTAAAAAGTATATTATATCGTATAATTTCCTTTAAAAGCGTAATCCCGTTAAGGTTAATCTTTTGTACTTATAAAGCCGGAAAAAAACCACTATATAAGTATTATACTAGAAGACCCCGAGCTATAATAAGGTCGTCTTAAGGAATATAAATTAGATACCGTTAATTTAAAAATCCGAAATACGTATATTAATATAAATAATATTATTATTAACGCCTAACTTATATAACATAACCTTAATAAAATACTTTATTAACTATAGAGCATAATTAATACCCTAGTATTATAGTAGCAAAATAAGAGGTTTAAAAAGATTAAAAAGAATATTTTAGAGTTATTAAATAAGTTAAAAAATAGGAGGTAGGTTTTAGCTAGTTAGAAGGCTATTAATATATTATATTATTAATAACGGGATAAGCTATATTGATAGCTACTTAGTAACGGCTACGGCCGGCTATAGTTAGTTATAAAGCTTTATTAAAGTACGTAATAAAGACACTCGATATTAATCCTAATAGACTAGCTTGCTTATAAAAGCAAAGATGGCCCCCAATGAGGCAGACCGGACCCCAAAGGGATATATATTAAATTATAATATAGAAATATTTAACTTTTTACTTATTAATTCCCTTATTTAACTAGGTTTTTACTAGCTTATTAATTCGATTAATAAGCTCTTTAAGTATTTTTACTCGTAATTTACCCTCTTTTATCCTAGTTATAAATATAAAAAGAATTATTTATAATTCTAATAAGAGCTTTAGATTTTTATTTTAAATCTTAAATTAGCTTCGGATTATATTAATAATACTAAAAAAGTCGTTCTAATTAAAATTACGTACCGTTTCGTAATAATAATTAGAGGCTTTATTTATAAATATAATATTAATTACTAAATAGTACTAATATTTCCTAATCCTAACCTTTTTATAATAGTTATAAAATATTATTAAGCTTTTCTATAAAACCTTATACTTCCCCCTAGAGTATAATTTCTCTTTAAAAAAGATTTTATTAAAATTTATAAATTACCTCGTATTTATTACTATATATTTAGTATTAGTATACGATCCTTACGTCGTTATATATTATTAATAACTTTAAGTAGTGTACTTCCTTTTTTATTAGCTAATTAGCGCCGAATTTTATATTAATAATAGCGACGAGCTATAGATCAAAAGAAGTAGAATTATTTATTATTACACTTTTAGTACTATATTTTGTTTTTATATATCCTTTTATAATAATAAACTACTATTAATAATTATGAAAAGGAAATCCGGGTTATTTACTCTTTTTCTAAATTTATTAAAGCGATTATATACCTTATTAACTTATACCTAGTTCTATAATATAGATTCCTTCTCTATAATTATTACTATTAGTATTTTATATAGCTCTTTTAATTATAATTATACTAATAATACCCCTCGTTTATAAAGGAATTTATTAACTACTTTTATAATTCCTAAGCTTACGTTTACGAACTACTTATCTAGTTAATAACTAAGGTCGTTAATAATTTTATAAAATAAGAGTTACCTCTATAGCTCCTTTTTTATAAACCTCTATTAAATAGATTAATACTACGTTAATTTACTTATTATTAAGTTAATCCGCGATTTTGTATATTTATATTCTTTAATAATCCGGGTTAATATTTACTTATTTATAAATAATCGGGGTTTTATTTAAAATTAGGTCTTTTTCTCTCTTTTTTTACTTTAACTTACTAAGGGTAGTACTCTAGCTTATACTTATATTAATAGTCGCTAATATATTTAATTTTAATAAGAATATATTTAATTTATACGTTAAGTATAATAAGCCCGTGCTTTTACTACCTAACGAATTTATTAAAGTCTAAGTAATTCTTATTTTTCTTACTATCTCGTTACTACTCTCGTTTTTATTATTTTTAATAACTATTACTACCCTTTTCAATTACTAGCTATTATTTTTATTAAGATCCTCTTTTTTATTTAATATACAAAGATAGGTTTTAGTAATTCCTTTTTTTTAAAAGTAGTATTCTATAGTAATAGTTAAACGTAAATATTAAGCGGCTCGTAGAGGAGCTATATAAGTAATTAGATATAGTTAGCGAGGTTAAGCCCTCCTTCTTATAAAATATTATAAAATAAACTTACTTACTAATTATTATAAATCTTCGTCCTATTAATTTCGCTCGTATTAAGTAGGGCTAAATACTTTTAAAATCCTTTTTTACGGCCTCTTAGTACCCTATTTTATAGCTTTCTAAGTAGTCTTTTCTATAGTTTAATTACGCTAATTAAGTAATTATTACTTACTAATAGTCTTTTTTATTATTTAATTGATTTTTTAAAAGGAGTAATCTTGTGCCAGGAGCTAGTAGTATAAAAAAAGAGCTCTTTAGCGGCCCTTTAAAAAATTCTTTTTTTTCTATTAATCATAACTCTAATAAGAGGTTACAAAGTAATTCTTTTTAAACTAGCTATCTTTTTATTAAATTAATTTTTAATATTTATAATATTTATAACTCGTAACTCGTAATTATTATAATTTTTAAATCTCTTCTTTTTTTAATATACTATCCTTTATATTATATTCTTAAGTAATCCCCGGGGGGTAGTCAAGGGGGTTATAAAGAAATCGTTTTAATTATAAGCCTCGAGGTCGTATTTATAAAATCCCTATAGTCATAAACCTTTTTAATACTATAGATCTCTTAGTTTTATAATTCTTATATAAGTAGTTACTAAGCGCTTATTAAGAAGTCTTATATTATATTTAAAAGTCCTTTTTAAAATTATATAAAACTTTCTTATATTATATTATTAATCTCGTTTATTATAGTAATTAATTAAATAAATAGTCGTTTTATAAGTAATTTCTTTTTACTAATTTAACTAGTTAATCCTTAATTACGGGCTAGCTATAATAAAGTTATTTAGTAAAAAAACTACTTAAAATAATAGTAAAATATTAATTACTTAAGTAGTTTTATTAATTAGTATAGTTTAATATAATAACGTTAACCTCTCGTGAATAATAAAAAACTATAATTACTCAATTCCGTATAGTTTTTAAAAATCGCCTCCTTTCTATTTATTTTTATAAAATTAACTAGTATAAATCTCTTATCTTATATAATATTGAAAGGTCGTCTTTTTTACGTAACGAAATACTTTATTAATTTATAATAATAGGGTTTAATTACTAATTAGTATTAGTATAAAATTTAAATAAAGTAATTAGTTTGAACCGTAGGTTAATAAAGAGATTAATTAAACTATATAATTTTCTATATATATATAAAAAGGAGGTTCTAACCGTAGGTTAGGTACGCCGCGATACTCTTAAGTAGGGGCCGTAATTAGCCCCTGCGCGGCCGCCGTATACCGAGGTCGAATTGGACTTCCAATCCGACAATTATCAATACTTTTCGCGCTCCTTCGCCAGTCCCATTAACACCAACAATGCCGTGTACGAATACAGGTGGTCGAATAGACGTTTACCAATCACTGAGTTTGCTTCCTTTCTGTGAGTCTCCGTACAACGAGCGATCACGATCGCTGGGAGAGATTTGCAACAAGCTATCGCTCGTAGTCAATCGCCTTAGCGGAACCCGGTCGGGCGTCAGGGTAGCGAACGAGTCCTTCTTCGTAGAATTCGCTGTCGAGCTCTCGGGGAGATCATCCGTCGCAATGGTCGCAATATCCTGAGACACAATCTTGACGTTGCCGGAAGCTCTGGTGGAAGTTCTATTTGTGGAGATATTGGTGACGTAGAGTAGCTCGGGGAAGAGTCGTCGGACGAGAGCTCGGGCTGCTGGCATGCATGCCACGATTGTTCCAACGCAAAGCTCGATGTGGGACCATAGTGCCAGGCCAAAGAATTCGTCTATTCATACGTCAGGAAGAGGAACTTTGAAAATCAAGGGTTACGTTAACTTACAGGTTGGGTTCCATGATTTGTTGAACTGTGCTACACTGCGCAAGCGAACGGCACTGACAATAGTGATGCTGTAACATGCAGATTAGTCGAAAGACATAGTAACAAACGAGGTTGGCTGGACTCACAAGATGCCAACGCCAAACATGGACATAATACCGGCTTTCTGCCTCTTCTGCAGGTTGAGCTTGTAGATCTGCGTGGCTGGTAGAACCAGCATCCAGAGATCAAGAGCGATGTTGATGGCCGCATGAGAGAGAGCCATGGCCGACAAGTCAATGCAATAACCGGGATGTCTGCCATCCCATCCAAACCAAAAGTAGCTGAGAGGTTTGCATTGGTTCAAGTTGACAATGACAAATGTGACGCACACAACAATATTGAAGATGTGCGTCGCCCACAAGATTCGGCGGAAAGTCTCGGTGAGTGCTCCGAAGATGCGTATGTAGAGGAATAGTATCGACGCTTTGATAACGGCAAGGGTCACAGAGTAGACAATCTCAAAAGCAAAGAAGCCCTGAAGTTGCGAGTTAGTCATGTTCTCAATGTCGTTGGGCTCCCGAACTTACCCTGGTGAAATTTGTAATCTGATCCACCGTGAGCGTCCAAATGTCTTTTCCGAATCCCTCTTGCCGTCCAAGATGTGCGGCGACCAAGAACGCAATCATCATTACCTTTGTAATCAAAGGTTAGCGAAGACCTCACTTCGGGATCGCTCCGCTAGACTTACGTATGCAAAGGTAATGGTCGTATCGTCCAACCCCCAAGTCGATAAACCTATCCATTTCGTCGCCAGTCGCATGGCAAAAAATAGTGTCACCATTCCGAAGAGAAATGACGGAACCCATGCGATGGAAACGCCTTCATCATGGTAAGCGAATCCGCAGTCTTGCCATGTTCGATTCTTCGTGACTAGCAGGCCCGTGTTAGCATCTCCTGGCATCTTACAACAAGCAGCCATGATATTCTTACTCAAAGCTTGCTGCACGCTGCACTGGACCCGAACGCAATGGATCACAGCCATGTTATAGTTCATGTCTTCGCAGAGACATGTCAAATTACTGAACTGGCATGATGTATAGTCGAGGGGTTCGAATAGGCATGGTAACTTGGGTAACTTGTCAGCACCTTCGAGTAAGATTTAGTTCCTAATTACTTACTGCGCAATCTGGCACATCATCGTAGAGGCCATACACTAATGGCAGGCTCGCCAAGAAAGATAGTAAAATAAGATATGGCTTCATCGCAACAATGATATGGTTTTGGCTGTGGTATCAAATGGTGTTGTGATCAAATCATGACGGAAGTGAAGGCGTCCAAGAACTCGTGGGGGTGCGTTCCGGTGAACACCAAAGTCGGGAAGACCAGCAGTACGAGATTGGGCAGAAGAAGGGACGAGAGAAAATTGTGCAACCATGAGAGGGGGAAATACCTGGGAAGGATAACAATTATGGATGAGGGTACGGCTCGGATCAGCCGCCGGGGAGGACGGGGCGTCGTCGTGCAAGCCACGGCGGAGATGGCAAAGTAGCCTTCCGGGTGCGGACAAGTCGGCCCAGACCACTGGGGCCGTCATCTGAAAGACTGCCTGATGCTGGGAGGAGAAGGGGGTGGAGGGGGTGGGCGTGTTCAAGTGTCATTCACTCACACGCTTTCTACGGTATCCCACGTTTTCCATCCGACCTATGACTGCCTTGGGTGGGAACGCCATGGTGTCCTGGTGTGACTTTACGGCTAAACCCTGAACTGAAGGACAAGGTCTCAGATGCCCGCGGACAGATGTCCTGCAGATAGGTTTCCACTTCTCTGGCTGAGGTGCGGTCAACGCCCCAGAATCTGAATCGAGGGGACGATCGGAGCCGGGCAAAGGCCTGAAGTCTGTGTGGATTGGTCGGTCGTTCGCTTAGTTAAAGTTTGAGAACCTTCACGAGGACGACTTCCCTCTTCTGGAAATCGAAAGGCCAAGCACACATGTCAAGACCGCCGAGGGAGGCTCGCCGTCCGTATTCTGGTGTTGGCGAAAATGAGAAGTGGTTTAACCGAATGCGGCTCAAAAATGCCTTTAAGCCTCTTTTTCTCTCTCGCTCTCTCTCTCTTTTCCGACTACGCCCCATTCTGCGCCTCAGTAGATGCCGAAGGCACAGTCGAGCTTGACCATAGCTCAGAGACACAACTAGCTCCGATTTAGGCTGTGGCGGCTTGTCGACTCCATGTCGGATCGGCCGCTAGGCCTCGAGCATCCCTTTCAAGAATGTGTTGGGGCCGGGCATTATCACGTTTCGGGGCATGGCTCGCGCTTGGCACCGCAACGCGAGCCCTTCCATTCTTTTGATGTGAAAGTACACTCTTCCCCTTTGCCAGCGACGTGCCGATGATGCCAACGAAGCCTCTTGGCGCAAGAAAAAGCCGGCGTCAAGAAACGAGAAGAATTGCCGTTGAACCAAAGTTCGGGAAAATGAATTCCACTGAGACTGACGATAACTTCAAGGGCAGGTCCCATCACGGCATCCCAACCCCAGCTCAACCGGGCTGTACAGCTTCTCGAGTGTGCCCACTATCTAGGATGGAAGATTCAAGTGCTGTCAATTGACCGGCTCGTAGGGCCCAAGCAATAGCGTAAGCTGACTATGAACTTGCGTACCATGGGTTCAGGATCGAGACCATTTTCCTGACCTCGAAGGTCTCCTGATGTCGGACTTCCGACTTTGACAAGTGTTTCTGGGAAACAATATGATGCCATGCGACCGGATATGGATTTGATCTCATCAGAGACACGAAAATCTTCAACGAAAGTTACGAAACCCTTCCAACCGCGTTGTCTCTACACGGCTGCCGGGCACGCTTAAACGCACCCGGCATCCGTCAGCTGTTTTCCCCCTCCTTAGTCTTGACCGAAAACGTGTATACCCGCTTGGCAGATTCCGAGGTGTGCCATTCATCCGGCAATGATCATGTAGCATTCCTGAGGGGGGTTGAGGGCGACAACAAGAAGACCGGTTTTGCGTAATCGAGCTTATTATTGACAGGCTGAAGAACTACCTCGAGGAGTAAAATTCATCCATCGTCACACTTTTTATGACAACGGCTCCCCTCGTTTTCGGCACTTTTTCGCTGGCTCCTCATGGCCTAGACTTTGCCTGTGTGTATAATGAGTCTGGAACGTGGGACTGGACAATATCTTATCTGATCAACCGTCCTGCGTTACGCATCCATTGAGCAAGCAACGAGGCATGTACAAGATGTGGAACCTGAGACCCTGGCCGGTTACAGCTCCCTCTTCAAGTCATCCATATGGTTCATACATGTGTCTAGACCTCCGGGCCGCCATTTTCGGACCCCCTCCAAGGTTTTTGTGGACGGTAGGATCACGTACAAATGACGAGCAGGTCATAGTATCGACACTTTTCATTGTTCAAGTTATTTTCAACTCATGTTCTGACTTCATCCATCGAGTGAATTTGTGCTACAAAGAGCAACCACCTGCTGATCCTCCATCATTATCCGGACTACCGGAGCTAAGAGGGCAAATTAACTTGAACATATCATCGTGTCCACCATAGATATGGGCGTAGGCTACAGGCGAAGGGTCGAAGGGTAAAACGCCAACAGCCGAGCCTGGATGACACCTCCCCGTGTCCAGGGTTTATCTATGCCCTGATCAGTACACTTGACGGGGTATAAACTCGATCCGGAAACCTGTGTGGCACTACTCCTTTGGCAGTAGCTACCCCCCCTGGTCTGGGCGTTTATCCTTCCCCGTAAAGAAGACTTCGACTCTAAGACTCGGGCCCTCCTCCGATCCACCAATATCATCGAGGCAAAGCTCAATAAGGCTAGCCATCCGGCTTTTGTCCCCCTGTGGGAGGTTCCGTGGTCGACGACTGTATTCAGCTGAGTACTTGAATAATTAACCCAACCCTCAAAGGCTGTAGTCTCGGGATGAAGGTTTAATTCTCATGTCCGGTGGTCCGATACGATTGTGGAGAAGATACTCGCGCCTCTTCTAGCTCCCTGTTGGATTACGAGGCAGAAAAGGGGCCCTATTAGGCAGTTAGGTAGGGGTGGTAGGTAGGTAGTCTGGGCCCGTGCAGACGGACCCTTCCACCTACTTACACCCACTGAGGGATCGCGGGCTCTGCCCACGATCTTCCCCTCCTATATAGACTAAATAGACCTATACTAACTTATTAACCTCGTCGCGACTAAAAGGTCTAACCTACCTACGTATATACTAATACTAATTAATAGTTAAATTATATATATATATTTTTACTATAAGTTAATAAAAGTATAATTATAAAAAAGACAGCCTTAACTTACCTCGCTAACTATTTTAACTTATTAACTTAGTTATATTTATTTAATTAATAATATATAGCTTAGTTTATATTACTTTAACTCTCTCTTATTACTACTAGTTAATAACTAGTTCTAGTTATGGGCTATTAAGAGCGCGCTTTATTACGTACGATCTCTTTTACTAAGGCTATTATTATAAAAAGATTAACTATTTTATTATTATTACTAACTTTATTTTTATTATTAATCTTACCTCCGCTAGCTTTATTATAATTATTAATTTCTTTTTGATTAAGCTATTTATAAAAGAATTTATTTTAAATATATTATAACTAAGCGCTACTTTAAGTTAAGAATAAGTAAAAGAAGATTAATTACCAAGAGAATTAATTTAATAATTACTAATATATTAGCGCTTAATAATAATAAGATTTTTAAGAATTATAAATACGTTAATAGCGAAGTATTCTCTTTTTAATAGCGAGGTATTTTAAGATACTAAGGAAAGAAAAAGATTTCAATAATAGTAATAATAAGGATTTATTTTATATTACTAATAAATTTACTTTTTTTTAACTTAACAAAAGCTTTAAAATTAGATCAATAAATCGAGGTGTAAACAAGTATTAAAAAGAATTATTAATTAGTAACTAGCGAAATCCTTTATTTGTTACTAAAAGTACGGTTATAAAAGGCTTTTTTTTAAATAACTTTTTACTAACTTTAATAGCTTTTTATTTATATACCTCGTTAAAGGGGTAGGATTTTCTAATTAGTAATAGTAACTTATTTACTATTGTTAAAACGACTATTATAACTAACTTACTACTCTTTTTAACCTAATTAACGTTATATTATAATGAAATATAACGATTACTTTTTATAATTATTTTTTATTATATGACTTACTTTATAAATATATTTTAGCGACTACTAGCCTTAATAATAAATAAAAAGGGACTAATAATTAGTTAATATTACCTCGGACCTATTTATATTCTTAAATTATAAAACTATACTTAATTTTAAATTATTAATACGATTATTTTAACCTAACTTAATAGGGCTTATTTAATATTATACTTACTCTTATAATTAATAAAAAGCTTAATACCTTTATCCTATTTTTAATAGGATTTTATTATTAAGAAGGCTTAATAGGCGAGGAGTTATAAAAGGTCTTTAAAACCGATTTTAAAAGCTAGGAAGTAAGGGACTTTTTAAAAATAAAAAGTATAATTTATAAAAAGTTAAGAGATTTTTTATAAATAATAGCGTAAATTTTATAATTAGGGATTATAGTTAAATAGTAAAAAATATCGCTAGTATTCTTAATACTTAATACTCTTTTACTTAACCTTTAAATACGATCGTAGTTTATTATAACTATACTAAATATTTCGATATATTATACTACAATTTTTATTTCTTTTTATTTACTACTCTCGTAAGTAATAAATACTAATAATCTTATTTAATAAGCTAGAGAGATAATAAAGGAATTTATATAACCCTAACTTATTTAATTCGAGTAATTAAGATTTCAACCTTAGCCTTACTATTAACTAACCGACTTCTTACCTTTCTAAAAAAAAGAAAAAAAAAAGAACTAAAAAGTGAAGTTATTATTACTTAATAATAAAATCTACTCTATTAAATAATATACTTTAATAAGGAAATTAATAATAATATTATACCCGATATTTACTAATTAATTAACCTCGCTAAGCTTTATAATAATAAGAATAAGTATAGTAGCGAGAAGTATGACGTTTTTAATAAAAAGCTTTAGATTTTTAAAATATTATATTAATAAGCAAGAATTAGTATACGATACTATTCTAGTGCTTTTTAAAAACACATAAGGGTAGGGCGTTAACTTTTAATTTTAATTAACTTAGTAATACTTCTTACTTACTTAGTTTTAATATAATATACTAAAAAACTTAAGAATACTTTAAACTACTTATAAGTTATTAAAACTACTTTGCTAAGCTCTATAACCTCTCTTAGTATTTTATAGTTTATAAGAATTTAAGTAAATCGAGTTAATAGGTTTTATAAGCGCTAATTAATTATAATATAATCTTTTATAAGGTACTAGTTATATAAGGGTTTATTTTTAATATAAGCGACTAACTCTTTTACTACGTAAGTAGTATACTAGAATATAGGTTTATTATACTTAATTTAGTACTTATATTTACTAGTATTTATTACTAGCTTAGTACTTTAATTAATACTATAAAAAGAGAACGCGACTATAGTAAATAGTAATAATATTTTTTAAATAATACTTATAATAAGGAGGTCCTCGCTACTTATTAAACTAACTATACTTATAATAGCTCTAATAAAAAGACCTAATTTAATAAGCGGAATTAACGTAACGACAGTATTATTAATGAAAAGTACTTTATTTATTATAAAATCGGTTACTAATTAACTAAGTACTTAGAAAAAGAGCGACGCTAGGTATATCAAAAGTATAAAAATAGTAAGAAAAGAAATAAGAGATTTATACTAAGCTTATATTTATAGTTTCTCGCTTTTTATAAAAAAACTACCCCTATTAATAGTAATAACGATAATAATAATATTATAATCTAATACTTTAATAGCCTCGACTTTAATTATAAAAATAATTACAAAAACGAAGTTTAGATTTTAATAATATACCTTATAATTATTATTGATAACAGAACTCTTAAAAATATCCTTATTACCTAGGTAATAGAATATAGTCTTATTAATATTACTTTTATTAATAAGTTAACTAAGCCTATAAAACTAGCGACCTCTTTTTTATTAAATAAGAAGTACTTATTAAGGGATTTTTAAAGTATTATACTTAATACTAGCGCTATAAAATTCTTAACTACGGGCTACTCTTAACTTTTAGTATTATAATAATAACGACCCGAAGTTACTTTTAATACTTTTAGAGCTAGCGAAGTAAGTATTTAATTCAATAATAACGAACCTATAAGGTTATTGAGATTTATAGTTATTAATACTCTATTTGATATTATTCTTCTTTATATTTTACTAATTAATACTCTTTTTTTATACTCCTTAAGGAATATAAATAAGCTAAGAGTATATTTTAATAATATTAATAACTTACTAATTAAGAGAGATATTATAGTACTTATTATTTATAAATAAGAATACCCTTAGCTTTTACTTTTTAATGATAAGAAAGCTATTACTAATTACTTAATAAAGGGCGAATTACGCTACTTATATTAGTACTTTAGCTACTCTTTAGTCCCTTATTTTCTAAAGCTACTCTAGTAATTGAGTAATAATATAGAGATTATAGCCCTTAAGAAGCTTATAAAAATTTATTAATAATACTAATTTAGCGCTACTACCCCTATTTAATTTAAATTTACTTTATAAAATAATTACGATTTTAATTATAAAATTGTAATTAACGTACTATATTCAAAGAATTACGAAGGGATAGATTAATTAGTATTTTACGTTATTAATATTATCATTATTTTTTAGGTAATAAGGTTCTTTATAAATATAATTACGAAGTATATATAGGAAGCTTTTTAGCTATATTAAGTCGATATTTACTTTAGTTCGCTAGATTAGATTATTATAGATATTAATGAGAACTTTAGTACTATAAAGTTAAAATCCTCTACTAGATCTATATTCATTAAGGTTAAAAAAGTACTTATTAAAGTTTATAATAGTAATAATAAGGCTAAGAAATACTACGTAGTATTTAACAGGGTGTATAATATTATTTAAAGTAAGTATTTATTAATAAACATAGAGGGTATATTTTAAGGTATAATTAAAGCAGTTAATAATATAGTTAGCTTAAATAGCCTGGTTCCTATACTCCTCGTTTTTAAAGCTTTTTGTATATTTTTAATAAATCTTTACTATTACTAAATATTATATAATATATATAGTGGTTTTTTTCTAGCTTTATAAGTACAAAAGATCGACCTTAACGGGATTACGCTTTTAAAGGAAATTATACGATATAGTATACTTTTTAACTATATAATACGCGCAATATATCCTAGGTACGTGCTTAATATAATATAATAATTTTAATATAGAAACCGCTATTTAATTCGGGATAAGTAAGCTACTCTCTTTGTTATATAATAGCGCCGGCTAAAAAGGTTAATAATAGAAGTTAGTTATAATAATTAGCTATAATAGTTAGTTATAATAGTTAGTTATAATAGTTAAGAGCGGCCCTTAATTATAGAGGTTCTAAACTTTAATAGCGACGTAGAGGTTTTTAAAAAAAAGGCTAAATAAGCTAATATTTACTACTCTTCGTACTAAAGCTCGTAAAGATTTTTTTTATTTTTATCGCTTTTAATATTACCTAAAGCTACTCTCTATTTAAATTGAATAAATCTATTAAATAGATTTACTAAATAGACCTAGTAAATAAACCTATTAATATATAAACTACTACTCTCTTAATATATAGTTAGTAATTAGTAAGCTAAAGATGCCCGTTAATAAGTCTACTCTTCTCGGGCTAGGCGCCCTCTTTAGCTAGCTCGACGCTATAGCTATTATAACTAACGTAAATATACTTAAAAAGTAGTAAAGTACTTTTTAATAATACGGAATTCGGCTAGGTAATATTATAAATACTATAAATAGCCGGGCTAATATAAATACTAAGATTTAGTATATTAATACTAGTTTAGTTATAATAATTATAATAAGCGGGCTAAAAGTACGTAAGGTTAAGGTAATAAATAAGTACTTTAAATAGCTCTTACGGGACCCCCTAGGTAATAATAATACCTATATAAAAAAAGAGATTATAGTAGACCTAGCTACTTATACGGGCTAGTACTAAGAGGTCCTATATACGTTAAAGTAAGTAAAGCTCGCCCTATAAATAGCTAAAAGTAGCAGAAGGTTAGGAGCTGTTCATAAAAGGGAGATAATAATCGAGTTAATTAACTATTTTAGTTAGTAATTAGGTATAGAGCGCAATATACCTAGTTTTCTTTAATACGTAATATATAGTACGGCCCCGGCGGATTGCTCTATCGGGGGGTTTAAAACTCTTATAGAAAGGATCTTTTTACTTAACTAGACCCTAACGAACCCCTTTAATAAGCAAGCTTATACTAAGAAGTAAGAGTAATAAATAACCTAGCTAATAATTCTAATATAATTAATATATATAATTAAAAAATAATAAGTATATTAAATAAAGCCGGATATTAAAAAACTAATTACTAAAAGTATTTATTTAAAACCTAAGCTAATAAGAGCGATTTAAGTAGTACTCTTTTTATACTTAAGTAAAAAGAGACTAGGACTCTTTTTTTAATATATATATATACTTAATTAATAACAAGTAGTTAACGAGGCGACCTAAGGGTATTAAATATTATAATACTACGTTTATATTATAATAATTAGAACGAAGTACGATTTATTAACTACGTTCTAATTTAACTCAATTTATATAGATTAATTAATTACTTTTTTAAAGAAGTAAAAGAATATTTTCAAACTATTAAAATCTTTAAAAAGCTAATTTATAAGAGTAATATAGTTAGAGATTTAAAAACTAAAAAAGATAAATACTTAAAAAGTAGGTAATAAAGTATTAGTTATTTCTAAATTAATACTTCTTATATAAGTATTTAATAAATAAGTATTTAAGTATAAAGTTAATAATAATAATTACTTTAATTATTATAAAATAAGAATTTATATTAAAAGAGATTTTTAAAAACGATACTCCTTAAAAATGACCTATATAGTAATACTAATAACTAGGACGTTTAGGGTAGCTATAATTATTATTACGTAATTTAATTTAAAGATTTATTAATAAAAGATTATAAAGGCCTTTTTAAATATAATTAAAAAGCTAAGTAACCCCTTTATTATTTGTAAATTTCTAAACAGCTTTTATAAACTAAGAATATATATAGAACTTAAGCGGGCCTTATATAGTGCCCGTAACGCTTTATTATTATAATATAAAGAGCTAATATTAACTTTCAAAACCCTAGGTCTCTTATTTATAAGCGTGGACCCGTATTTATTCAAAGATTTTATTAAAAAGGCCCTAGTTCTTTTTTATATTAATAATATCCTTATCTTTTATTATAAAAACTACGTTTACGAGGCTAGTTAAGTAACTAAGGGCTAGTTTCGTAATATTTTAACATAAAAGTTATTTATAATTAATTAAATTAGAAAATCTATTTAGTTTATAATTAGTATCTCGAGAGGGTAGCTAAAAGGTTTAACTTTATTAACTTTATTATTCTTATAACCCTATTATTAATAATCTTAATTAAAAAGAACTTAGGGATTATATAGTAGTTTTTTTCCGGCTTTATAAGTATAAAAAATCAACCTTAATAGGATTACGCTTTTAAAGGAAATTATATAATATAGTATACTTTTTAATTATAAATACGTATAATATATCCTAAGTATGCGTTTAATATAATATAGTAATTTTAATATAAAAACCGCTATTTAATTTAGGATAAGTAAGCTGCCCTACGGTAGCGCTAATTAGAAAGGTTAACGATAGAAGTTAGCCGTAATAATTAGTTATAATAGTCGGCTATAATAGTTAAAGGCGGCCCTTAACTATAGAGGTTCTAAACTTTAATAACGACGTAGAGGTTTTTAAAAAAAAAGGCTAAAAGGGCTAATATCTAGCTACTTAAAGTTTATAAAAATTCTTTCTATCCTTATTACTTCTAATATTACCTAAAGCTCTATTTAAACTAAATAAAGTTATTAAATAAGCTTATTAAATAAACCTATTAAATATATTTATTAATATATAAACTACTACTCTAAAAATACCTTTCGATAAGTCCCCCCCTCTAGGGCTCAATAGATTCTTAGGCCCCCTCGACGCCCTAGCTATCGTAATTAATATAAATATACTTAAGGAGTAGTATAATACTTTTTAATAATACGGAATTTAGCTAAGTAATAATATAAATATTATAAATAGCTAGGCTAATACGGATATTAAGATTTAGTATATTAATATTAGTTTAGAAATTATATACTATAGAATTAGAAATCCTTTTAATATAAGCTATATTATAAATATAAGAGAATATAAAAAAGGTCCCCTAACTCTTAATAAAAAGGAGTATATAATATAAAATTTAATTACTTATATAGGCTAGTACTAAGAGGTCTTATATATATTAAAATAAGTATAGTTCGCTCTCTAAATAAGTAGTAAAAGGTCCGGAGTTTTAATTAGTAATTAAGTATAGAGCGTAATATACTTAGCTTTTTTTAATACGTAATATATAGTACGGCCCCGGTAGATTACTCCGTCGGGGGGGAACTTAGGGATTATATTTTTAAATAAAACTAAGGTTTTTTTTTAAAAAAATAGGTTAGTTCGGTATTACATATAGTAATTATAATTCGGCTTAACGTCGCTTTTATATACGCTTTACTTTCTTAGTTCTTAACGAACTTATTTTATTAATATTATTTTATTATAAACTAAGTTATATAATACCTTTTCTATATATAATACTTAGTAATATATTTTAAAGTCTCGGGGGGTAGCTAGGTATTATTAATTATAAATAATGCTTTATTAATAAATAATAAAAAGACCTAAAGATCTTTATAAGGTTTTATAATCTCCTTTTTTAACAAACTTATTTAATAAAAAGTAGTTTATTAAAATATAGTATTTATATTAATTACGGAGGCTAAATTACTAAGTTTAAAATATATAGCTAAGGAAATACTAATTTTTAAATACCTCTTTAAAAATTATTTATTTAAGTTCGGTAATATATAAAAAGTATACTATAATAATTCCCCCTAATAAAATCATCCGCCGGGGCCGTACCGTATATTACGTATTAAGGAAAACTAAGTATATTACGCTCTATACCTGACTACTAATTAAAATAGTAGTTAACTAACTTAACTATTATCTCCCTTTTATTAATAACTCCCGACCTTTTACTATAGTCCTCTAAGTTCTAGCTATCTAAAGGGCGAGCTATACCTATTCTAACGTATATAAAACCTCTTAGTACTAGCCCGCGTAAGTAATTAAATCTTATATTATATACTCCTTTTTATTAAAAATTAAGGGGCCCCTTATATATTTTTTAATATTTATAATATAGCTTAGATTAGAGGGACTTTTAGCTCTATAAAATATAATTTTTAAGTTAATATTAATATACTAAATCTTAATATCCGTACTAGCCCGGCTATTTATAACGTTCGTACTATTATTTAATTAAATTTTATATTATTAAAAAAGTATTATATTATTTTTTAAATATACTTACGTTAATTATAATAACTAGGGTATCGAGGGGGCCTAAGAATCTATCGAGCCCTAGAGGAGGGGACTTATTAAAAAGTATTTTTAGTAAAATAGTAGTTTATATATCGATAGGTTCGTTTAGTAAGTTTATTTAGTAGATTTATTTAGTTTAAATAGAGCTTTAAATAATATTAAAAATAATAAGGATAAAAAGAATCTTTATAAGCTTTAGTACGGTAAAAGAGTAGCTAAATATTAGCCTTTTTAGGCCTTTTTTTAAAAACCTCTACGTTATTATTAAAGTTTAGAACCTCTGCGGTTAAGGAAGGCCGCTTTTAACTATTACGGCCGATTATTATAGCTAACTATTATAGCTAACCTCTATTATTAACCTTTCTAGCCAGCGCTACTACGTAAGTATATTACTTAGCCTATTATTAATAAGTAGCCGAAGAGAGTAGCTTACTTATCCCGAATTATATAGCAGTTTTTATATTAAAATTACTATATTACGTTAAGCGCGTGCTTAGGGTATATTATATATATTATATAAGTAAAAAATATACCGTATTATATAATTTCTTTTAAAAGCGTAATCCCGTTAAGGTCGATCTTTTACGCCTATAAAGCCGGAAAAAAACCACTATATATTTAAATAAAAATAATACTATTAAATAAAATTCTTTTTTAATAATATATATATAAGACCGCGGGTATAAAAACAAAAAAAAAGAGGATATATATATAATAATAATATAAGTATAAATTAAAAAAGGAAAAAAAGTTAGTACTATAAATAGTAATAAGAATATTAATATATTTACTACCCTTAATTTATAAATCGATTATTTAGTTAATAAAAAGCCGTTCCTTAGTCGTACTTTTTATCAATAATATAACTTTATAATTATTCATAATAACGAATATGAAAATTAATTCATAACTAATTTACCCCTTGTTTATAACTTTATATATAGACTAATTTACTTTATAATTCCTTTTATAAATAAATTCTTATATATTAATATTTAGTTTTCTATTTTAAATAAGTTAGATCTTTTTATAATAATATAAGTAGTTAGGTACGCTTTTTTTGAACATAAATTTATTTTAATAGGTATATTATAATAGCTTTAACTATTTATAGCCTTATTATATATTATATAACCTCGGTTATATAATTACTAAAGCTTATTTTACTTATACTTTTTATATTAGAGCGAGCTTCGTACCTATTTTTTATTTTTAATAAATAACCGTTCTCTTTACTTACGTCGATGCCCCTATAGTAACTATACGATAGCGCACTAACCCTCCTGCAATATCTCGACTGGACCTCTATTCCCACCTTATCTCTTTGTACAAAATCGACTGTAACCCTGATGTAGGTGTACACCTTTCTTCATATGTGCCAGTAGGTCGTCCGCGAATTCGATTCAATATCTAATGGCAGCTTACGGCCTCGGATACGCATTGCGACTGGGTGAGCGGGAAGCTTACGTGTATTCTTTGATAGTCTCAGTCAAGATTCTGGCGCCACCCCAGACCGTGATTTATTCCAGGTGTCCCGAAAGGCCGAGGCATGGTGTCTCGGGTGGACAAAGACTGAAGAATCTGCAAGACTTTGTGCTACATAAGCTCTCAGTCAGCAAACGGTGGGATAAGACAAAGTTTTATTGCCTCCACTCCCACTATATCTCTGTCTGTGTAGGAAGGTATCGTTCAAAACCCTTTGATTAAGGTAAGAAAAGGACTCTGACAATGTATAGTTTGATAGACATTGTTTGCTCATAGTTGGATCAACTTCAGGTTGGCATACCTTAGCTTTACTCGTCGACCACGACCGTAGTCTCATGAGCACCAATGGCTGTTGCAACAAAAGCAAGGGACTAGCGACATGTATTAGTTAAGCGGACGCACCATCGGCGGTTGCCTCGTAGACATGTAACGGACCACTTGACTTTTAAGGGCACGTGTGTATGAATTTCTCATTGCTTCAAGTCGAAGCGGAACGGTTACGCCTTCAATCTTCTGGTTCCATGTAAAGTCTTATGTTATTCAGTGGGACGTTGCGACTTACACGCTTTGGCGCCATCTATGGGAGCTGCAATCAAGGGTCTTCTATTCACGAAATCTTTGGTATCAGACGGTCTGGTCAGGTTGACAGCATCGAACTCACGGCCCCAAAGCGCCAATCACTGAAACTTACTATGCCAGCGGTTGTAGATCCTTCATGCCATTTCTATCTTGATTGCCCAGAAATGCTGGGGGGTGTTCGAAGGTGAAAATAATCCCTCGAGATTGTCTCAGTTGGGAGGATGATTGTTGTTGTAACAAATCTGGGCCCATTATAAGAGATTGGGCTATGAGCACTTAACTAGCGAGGCTATAATATAAGTATAGGTGTATTATAAAACTAAAGCTTATAGAGTCCTTCGTACGGGTTCTATTTTATAAAAAGTTCTTCTCTAATATAATCTATATACTAGTCGCTAACTTATTAATAACCTATTATTATATATATTTTAAATTTATTATAATTACTCCCCTCTTATATAACTTTAGTCCCTAAAGTTATTATATAACCTCTTTTTTTAATATTAATAATAAAGCCGTTAACGTTATTATTTATAATAACTTTTTTAAAACGTTAATAATACCCTTTTTTACTTAAGAATAAGGTATTATTCTTATTTTATTATCTAACGGATACCTTATTATTATTATTTAATAGTAGCGCGCTAACTAGTTACTAAGTTAATAATACGTATTTATAATAAAGTATTCTAACTATTATAATATATAAGAGCCCGCCTAACCTCGTAGTTATTATTATTACTAAGCTATTAAGTAAAGTAAAAGATTTTTCTTTTATTACTAGTTACGTATTTACTTTTTCTTCCCCCCCTCTATTTAATAACCGTTTTATAAATTCTTTTTTATATAACTATACTTTTTCTTTTTATAATATTCTTATTTTCTATATCGTTTCCTAATCGCAATTTTTTTACTATACTATTACTAAGTATTTACTAAGATATTTATTATTTTGCGTATTTAGAATATACTTAATATTAAGTACGACTTTAAAAAAGGCTTTTATAGTCTTTATAACGGTACTCCTTATATACGCTACTTATCTAACGTATATTATAATATTAATAAGTTCGTTTATATTACTAATAGTTACGTTATTAAGTATATTATTTATTACGTTAATAAGAAAAAGTGTTTTATTATAAGTTATCGAGTCCTCGCTAATTTATTACTAAATATTAAGCTAACGATATTATTTTAGGTTCTAAAAGAGCTATATAGCGCTACTTAGCTTATTTAGAATACCCTTATAAAGTTTTATTATACTAAAGAGTAAGGTAACCTTAACTTTTATAAGCGCGGTCGTATTTATTATACTTTTAGCTATATTATTAATATATAGAAAAAGGTCGGCGCTTATATTACTAACTTATTAAAGGGTAATAAAAAGGTCTATTTTAAGTATATTACTCTCTAAGAGCTTATTACTAATCGTAAGTATCTAAGCTTATTAATCTCGATTATAATAAGTTATTAGTAATTATTTAGTAAATATTTCTTTTTACTAATATAAACCTTTTCTTCCTAAGCTAGTATCCTTAATATTAATAATAAAGCTAAGATTATTTCCTACTTTAGTTACCTTTAGCTAGCTTACTTTTATAATAATAGCCGCGCGGTCGCTTTATAAAATAACTTTAAAACTCTACTTTATTACTATAAGTTAATTCCATAGGGCGGTATTATTATATATATTCTAAAGTTTTTTAGTTTTTTTACTTTTTATAAATATATTACTAAGTACTTAGTAAATAATATACTTATTTATACTATTATTACTTATAGTACTCCTCTTATTAATCACGGTCCCGAGACTTAAACCCTTATTAAAAAACGTATTCTTATTATTAATTATATTCTTAATAATAAGGACGAGGATAACTATATTAAGTTTAAGTTTAAGTTTAAAAAGTCCTAGTTTGAAAGGTCCTAGTCTAAGGAAGTCGAGTCTAAGAGATCTAGTAATAATTCAGAGAATTCTTTTAATTAGTATTATAATTAATATTACTATTTTATTATTAATAACTTACTAACCCTTATTTATAATACTCTTTTTTTTATAAACTAGTCTATTTTAGCCCTTAGTTATATAGCTTTAGATCTTAATATTATTAGTATTATGCTCCTCTCTCTCTAAGTAAAAGCTTTATAATAGCTTAATAAAACTATTATTTCAACTAAAGCTAAAGCTAAGAGTCGTAATAAGTAGTTTAATATTAATATATTCTTAATAAATATTAATATTACTAAGGCCCCTTAGCTTAGTTATAATAAAAATAGTACTTTAGAAGACGCTCTTGCTCCTTAACTTAATAATAATAATAGTAGTGTTCTATTTCTTATTCTACTTCTTATTCTACTTTTTATAGTTCTTATTATAGTTTTTAATAATAATTAGGTAATAAACGCTCTATAAACCGCTATTATTAATACGTATAATACTTTATATAACTTTAACCGCCTCTTTATAACTTATTATAATATTAATAAAGCTAATAGCCTTACTCTAAGTAATTAACTAAGTACGTACGTAAAGCCCCCCCGCTTTACTTTTACTAAGTAAACTACTATTACTAATTATCGTACTTTAAAAGTACGTACTAGAAGCGCTTCTAGTACTATTAGTATTATATAAGTTACTCTTTTAATATAGCTAGGTCTTAGTAATCTCTTAATAACGTATTACTAAAGGTTATAATATTATATCTTTTTTTAAAAATTATACTAAGCTAAATAAAAAGGGTTCTATAGAGTATTATTAATTAACTTATTTTTAGTAGCTTTTTACTACGAACTTAACGTTTATTATCTTATTTTATATATATTCGTTTTTTATAGCGTTCGAATTTTTTAATTACTTTTACTACCCTGTTAAAGTACTTAAAAAGTTCCTACGTATTATACTTAGTAAGCTATCTAGCCTATTTAATAAGATATCGTAAGTTTTTTCCTTTACCTTATTTTATAATAATTTCCTTAACTTCCTAAACGTCTTATTCGTCCTCTAATTCTAAGAGATTTACTATTTAATTACTAACTATTTAGTAATTTCTTTATAGTTTAAGCTAGAAAACTAGGAAAACATTATATACTTTTTAATACTACTTTAGTAAATATACTTAATAAACTCATTTATTTACTTTTTTAGCTATTACTACTTTAATATACTTCGGGATTAATACCCCTTAATAGAGTAATCTACTAAGGCCGTACTATATATTACGTATTAAAAAAAACTAAGTATATTACGCTCTATACCTAATTACTAACTAAAATAGTTAACTAACTTAACTATTATCTCTTTTTTATTAATAGCTCTTAACCTTTTACTACCCGTTTATAAAACGAGCTTTACTTATTCTAATACGTATAAAACCTCTTAATACTAGCTTATATAAGTAGCTAGGTTTATTATTATCTATTTTTTTATATAAGTATTATTATTACTTAAGGGGTTTTATAAGAACTATTTAAGGCGCTTACTTATTATCTTAACCCTACGTACCTCTAGCCTATTTATTATAGCTATTATAACTAAGCTAATATTAATATACTAAATCCTAATATCCGTATTAACTTAGCTATTTATAATACTTATAATATTACCTAGCTAAATTCCGTACTATTAAAAAGTACTTCGCTACTTCTTAAGTATACTTACGTTAGTTACGATAGCTATAGCGTCGAGCTAGCTAAAGAGGGCGCCTAGCCCGAGAGGGGTAGACTTATTAATAAGTATCTTTAGAATACTAGTTTATATATTAATAAGTTTATTTAGTAAGTTTATTTAATAAATTTATTTAGTTTAAATAAAGAGTAGCTTTAGGTAATATTAAAAACGAGAAGGATAAAAAGAATTTTTATAAGCTCTAAAAAGTAATAAATATTAACTTATTTAGCCCTTTTTCTAAAAACCTTTATATTATTATTAAAGTTTAGAACTTCTATAGTTAAGGGCCGCCCTTAACTATTATAACTAACTATTATAACTAACTATTATAACTAATTATTATAGCCGACCTCTATTATTAACCTTTCTAACTAGCGCTATTACTAAAAAGGGTAGCTTATTTATTCTAAAATTAAATAGCGGTTTTTATATCGAAATTTTTATATTATATTAAACACGTACTTAGGATATATTGCGCGTATTATATAATTAAAAAGTATACTATATTATATAATTTTCTTTAAAAGCGTAATCCCGTTAAGGTCGATCTTTTGTGCTTATAAAGCCGGAAAAGAACCATTATATAAATTAATATTATAAATATAGTATTTATTAAGGCGGTCTTTTTATAACTCGGGGTCCTTTAGTATAATACTTATAGGATCGAACTTCTAGTTATTAAAAAAGCCCTAAGAGTTAATAAGCTATTAATAGCGTCTTAGTACTTTAATAAAATATACTTAAGGTAAATAGTTAAATAGTAATAATAATAATAATAGCGAGGGAAGTAACGTTTTTAATTTTAATAAAACAAACGAAGTAACGAATATATATATATATATATACGAGTTAGAGTTAAAAATATAATAAATATTAGTAATAAAAAGGTCGGTATTATTCTTAACGATAGTAACAAGGGCATTTCTAGTACTATACTATTATAAGCTACTATTACTTAGAGAGTAATAAACTTAGCTAAGTAGGTATAGGCTTATAAGGTAGTAGTATTGGGCGCTTAATATTATTATTAATAATCCGTAGTTATAAACTTTATAAGAGGGAAAGTTAAGGAAAATTTATAAAAATAGTTTAGTAAAATAGTATAAGTATTTATTAATACCGTATATTAATACTATATAAATAATACTAAGAACTACCTAAGTAGCTAGTAAAGGCAAAATATAAAATTAAATAGGATATTTTATTTATTGAATAGCTTAATTAACACTATAATTAGCGAGTATTTAGCTAGTTTCTCTTAGTTTATACGAGCCTCAATATTATCAATATTTCGCTAAGTAAATAAGAACTCTAAGAACTATTTTTAAATAATAATACGTATATTACGAGCCCGAATCCTAACTCGTTAACTTATAGTTTCAATAATATCCTTAATTACTTTAATAAGCTTATAATATAAAATGTATATAAAGGTTTTAAAACTAGAGTTATAATTATACTAATTATATTAAAAGTCTAAATAGTAATATAATAGCTACTTATCCTCTTTTTAAACCTTAGTAATAACTTATTTTTTATAACCATATTTATAAGACTTATATTATTAAATACTAATACTTTATATAAGCTTAGGATCGCTAAACTAATTATATTAAAAAGTATATTAAATAATTTAGCCTCGAGCTTTATATTTATTCCGCTTTATAATACTAAATTTATTAGTTCTTATAAAGCTATTAACTCGGTTAAAAAGGGTATTATAAGTTTATTTTAAATTACTAAGAATTAGTAAGGTTAGGATTTAAGTTATAAAAGGAGAAGAGGATTAGTTATTTAGAATATAATAAGAGGCTATAGTTTAAAAAAACGCTTTGCTATAAATAAAAAATAGTTATAAAAGTAAATAGGGTAATAAGTTAACTTAAGGACTTTATATTTATTATTATTAATAAATATAACGTATATAATAAGCGAGCTGCCTAGATAAGCGAGCTACTTACTTAACCGCGACTATTTTATTTTCTACTTTTTATTTTACGTAACGTTATAATAAAACTATAGTATTATAAACTAAAAAGCCTTAGTTAAACTTAGTAATCTAGGTTATTAAAAAAACCCTAAAACTAAGTATTTAAGTAATAACTAAGATTTACTTAGTCCCTCTTAGGACCTTAAGTACCCGTTTAAAAAGTATATTTATATAGTAAAATATTATACTAAACTTATAGAAATTCACTATGCTTAAAAAAGAGAAACTAATTAAGTATATTCTTAACTTAAATTCCTAATCGTTTCTTCCCCGCTTTAGTAATATAAAAAATATAGCTAGTTAATTACTTATTAATTATAATATGCCCCTTATTGAATAATACTAAGCTTTTAATTTTATTAAGTACTAACTATAGCTCTAAACGTAATTCTTTTATAGATACGACTATAAAAAAGCTTAATACGAAGATCTAAATATAATAAACGTATAGTTTTACTTTATAATAAATATAATTATAATATATATAATATTATAAAGTCCGATATTTATAACTTTAATAAGACTAGTTTTATAGTAAACTAGGTTATATTTAAAATAGTTCTTATAAATATAAAAAGGCGTTTAAATACGAAAATAATATAGTTTAGTAATTATAAATAAGTTATAATTATTTAAGCTATTAGCTCGTCGGACTATAGCGTCCTACTATATATTATCGTTATAAATAAATATTACCTCTTTACTTAGTATATAAAATCCGGTTTATTACGTAATTAGGTTATTATAATATTTAAAAATAAATAAATAATAAATGAAAGAGGCCTAGATTAAATAAAATACTTTAAATAGTATATAAAACTACGTATAAAAAGTCGATATTACTTCTTTATTATTAATAAATACGAAAGTTACTATTTTATAAACTTTAAGTTATATTATGAAAGAAATAATATTATTACCCTTTATATACTAGCTTATTTATTTTATTTACTATAGTTTTTAAATATTAAATATTTTAAGCTTTTAAAAACGGTATATAATTAAAAGAAAATAGGAAGAAAATATAATAAAATAATACTTATATAATAAAAAGGGACTTTTTTTTATATATTTTATAAAGTATTTATTTAAGTAATTATAGAAAATATATTTAAAGAGGATTTGAAAAAGCTAAACTTAAATTTTTAAATATAAAAAGTATACTATTTAAGCTTAATCTAAAGTTATATACTCCGATATGTCTAAGATCCCTCTTAATAATATTACTAACTTAGACTTTTTAAATATTAAATAACTTAATAAAAGTATTTTTATAGTCGTAACCTATTAAAACTCGAATTACTTATTATAAAAGTAGCTCTCTAATTTCGATTATTAAAGTTATTAAGTATTTATTAAAAAGAGCGCGAGGATTTATATATAATATTATTTTATTAAAGTTAGAAAACTAGATTCTTTAAAAAAGAAATAACGTGTTTAGTTAACTTTAAAGAGCTAAGAAAATACGTTTTAAATAAGGAGGAAGTTTTATAATAGCTAATAAAAAAGACTTTTAGTTATAAAAAAAGATAATAACTAAGATTAAAAAAATAACGCGTTAAAATAGTTATTATTAATTAAGGACTAAAATAAGTTAACGATAATATAGTATTTATAAAAATACTAATTATAATACGTAAGTATATTAAATTACTAAAGAAATATTCCAAAAAAAAGGATATTAAATTGTTTTAATTAAATTACTTTTTTAGGTACTACTTTTAGTTATAAATATAATATAGTCGTAGTTAGGTAAGTAGCTTACTTATCTAAGTAGCTCGCTTATTATATACGTTATTTTTGTTATCGGAGTAGTATTATTATTAACTATTAATTAGTCTTAATAACTTATCCAATAAGCTAAAGAGTATTATTAAACTACTTTATTATAAAATAAGAAAGTTATTAAGACTATTTATTAAAAAGAGAGGGGTTATACTTTAAAAAAAAGTCGTAAAAGGGTGGTCCGCTAGGTTTTTATTATTTTCTTAAGGAAATTATAAGTAAGGTATAATATAAGCTTTATACTAAAATAATTATTTATAAAAGGTTACGTATTTTACAATATACTAACTAGGAGCTTAGTAATAAGGTCGCGCTACTTTTTAAAATTATTAACTCTAAAGAATTAGTTAATACTAAGGCGGCTATTTTTTATAAAAGAAAATAATAATCATTAGCTAAATAATAATAAAAGGCCGTAATTAATTAATAATCGCTCTTATAAAAAGGGAAGTCTTTTAATAAAAGTATTATTT
Organism: Colletotrichum cuscutae; assembly: GCA_030869315.1. Lineage (NCBI taxonomy): Eukaryota > Fungi > Ascomycota > Sordariomycetes > Glomerellales > Glomerellaceae > Colletotrichum > Colletotrichum cuscutae. The sequence goes on from MPDP01000258.1 coordinate 508,221, forward strand.
TAAAATTAGCTCTAAAAACGTTTCTAACTTTAATTATAAGAACTATTATAAATGAATATTATAAGTTAAATCTCGAGGCTTAATAATATAACCTAAGTATAAAGGGAATAAAGGAACAAAGGCTTTAGGATACTTTATAAGTATCTAATAAAATTTATTAATATTAATAATTTCTTTAAACTAACTAAAAAATAAAATAGCGACGCTAGTATAAGAGCGACGCTAGTATATTAATTTATAACGCTAGTATACTAATTCCCTAGTTATAAAACTATATAACCTCTTAGAATAATTAAAGAATAATAATATTAAAATAAGGGCGCTAAAGTACTTAATAAAAATATATTACTAATACTCAATAAATACGAAAAGCCTATATAAATCCAAAATTAAATTATATAACGAGCTTAATTTTAATTAGGAAATCGTTATTAATATTTTCTATTTAAATAGTCGACCGGTGTTATATATAATTAACGAGGCTATATTATTTTAAATAAGGTAATTCCTTAAGAATTTATAAGCTAGAATAGTATAAATAGCTTTGTAAAAAAGCTAAATTGATATATACTAAGGATTACTAAATAGTATTAAGACTAATGCTAATACTAGTTTTAAATTAATAAAATTTAAATTAAAAATACGATAGCTTATAATATCTAGCTAAAAGTCGTACTTATTAAAGCGTACTATAGTAGTAAAAAAATAAAAAAGCGTATTAGTAATTAAAAAGAGCGTTTAAAATTATTAAGAAAGAAGATCCCGATTTTACTAACGACGAATATTTCTAAATAGTACTTAAATATCATAATAATACTATAGGGCCTAATAGGCTTATACTAACGCTTTTAATATTTAAAGTATATTTTAAAACGACCTTAGCCTCGTTATTATTAGTAAATATAAGCTAACGAGCCCGGGTAATTAAAAAAGTAATATAAGTACGATATAAAACAAGTATAAAAAAGTAAATTAATAAAGTGATTTTTATATATAATAGGCTTAATATAAAGGTTAATTTAGATATACTACTAAATTCGGATATATAAATATAATACGAAACTACTTAATAATAGGCTAGATTATATAAATTAATTTTAGTTAATAAACACTCTTATATAGTCACGAGAAATCGTAACTAGCTATTTAAAATATTAATTATAATAATTAAATTATATTATATAGATTTTTTCGAAGTAATTTTTAATTTATAAAAAGAAAAAAAACTAGGGAAAACTATATAACCTATAATAAAGGAATAGGAAATTACGCTTAATAAAATCGTCGTAATAGTACTAATAAATAATAAGGAAGAGAAAATTATTAAAGGGTACTAATATTACTAACGAAATATTATAAAACACTACGATAGTAAGTACTAATATAGTATTTTATTATTGGTAACGAGGTAATTAATACTTTTTATATAATAAAAAGGAAAGCCGATTTCGAGTTGATAATTAAACTATATAACGTATATAATAAGCGAGTGGGCTAAGTAAGTAAGTAGGCCACTTAACTATAACTATATTATATTTATAATTAAAAAGTAGTACTTAAAAAAGTAATATAATTAAAACTATTTACTATCTTTTTTTTAGAATATTTCTTTAGTAATTTAATATATTTACGTATTATAATTGGTATTTTTATAAACGTTATATTATTATTAACCTGTCTTAGCTCTTATCTAATAATCATTATTTTAATATGTTTTTTTTCGATTTAGGTTATTACCTTTGTTTATAAGTAAAAGTCTTTTTTATTAGTTATTATAAGACTTCTTTTTTATTTAAGACGTATTTTCTTAGCCCTCTTATATTAGTTAAGGTGGTTAATTTTTTAAAAGATTTAGTACTCTAATTATAATAAAATAATTTATATATAAATCCTCGTACCCTTTTTAATAAATACTTAATAATTTTAATAATCAAAATTAAAGAGCTATTTTAATAATCAGTAATTCGATTTTTAATATATTACGATTATAATAATAATTTTATTAAGTTATTTAGTATTTAAAAGGTTTAAGTTAGTAATATTATCGAGAGGGATCTTAAAAGTATTAGAATATATAACTTTATATTTAGTTTAAATAGTATACTCTCTATATTCAAAAATATAAGCCCGGCTTTTTTAAATCCTTCTTAAATGTTTCTTTTTATAATTACTTATATAAATACCTTATAAAACGTAAAAGAAAAGTCCTTTTTTATAATATAATATTACCTTATTATATCTTTTTTTAATTTTTTAGCGATACGCTATTTTTAAAAGTTTAAAATACTTAATATTTAAGGGCTATAATAAATAAAATAAATAAGCTAGTATATAAAGAGTAACGATATTATTCATTTTATAATATAATTTAAAATCCGTAAAGTAACAATTTTTATACTTATTAATAATAAGGAAGTAATATCGACTTTTTATATATAGTTTTATTTACTATTTAAAGTATTTTACTTAATTTAGGCCTCTTCTATTTATTATATATCTATTTTTAAATATTTTAGTAACTTAATTACGTAATAAACCGGATTTAATATACTAAGTAGAGAGGTAATATTTATTTATAATAATAGTATATAGCGGGATACTATAGTCCGACGAGCTAATAACCTAAATAATTATAACCCATTTATAATTACTAAGCTATATTATTTTCGTATTTAACTACCTTTTATACTTATAATAACTATTCTAAATATAATTTAGCTTATTATAAAACTAGTCTTATTAAAGTTATTAATATCGGACTTTATAATATTAAATTTTACGATTATATTTATTATAAAGTAAAACTACGCGTTTATTATATTTAAATCTTTATATTAAGCTATTTTATAGTCGTACTTATAAAAAAAGTATATTTAGAGCTATAATTAGTACTTAATAAAGTTAAAAGCCTAGCGCCTTTCAACGGGAGGCGCGTCGTAATTAATAAGTAATCGATTAGCTATATTTTTTATATTATTAAAGCGGGGAAGAAACGATTAAAAATTTAAATTAAAAATATACTTAACTAACTTCTTTTTTTTAAATATAGTTGATTTCTATAAGCTAGAAATAGTATTATATTATAATAATATTTTATTTAATTTATGACTTAAAGTAATATAACTAATATTATAAATCCTTATTATAGCCTAAATAATAAAATTTTAATCTTTTTAAATAGTTTAAATAGCTACGTTTAACTAAGTATCTTTAGTTAGCGCTATTATTTTTCTTAATAAAGAAATGCGTATTATAGTAATATAAGTAGCTTAATAATAGTTAAGTAGCCCACTCGCTTATCTAGCTTACTCGCTTATTATATACGTTAAAAAAAGCGTAATTATAATTATTAAAAAGCTATATAAGGGATTAGATTTTATTAAAGTAAATACTCTTCATAACCAAGGGGTTTATTAATTTATCCTTTACGACTTAAAAAAGTATATAAATCTCCGTATATTTAAATTATAAATAGTTTATTTGTTTTTATGTTCTGCCTTTGCTAGTTGCTCGGGCGGTTCTCGATATCGATTACACAGTATTAATACACAGTATCAATGGATACCCCCACTGTCTCGATAGACTAATAAATAGTTTATAAAATGAAAAGAAAAAAGAATATTTTTACTATATAAGAGATTTAAATACGTAATATAGGGGTATAGTAACGTTTAAAAAGCAACGCTACTTATATAATCGCTTATAATATAGTACTATAACTAACGATTAATAATAATACTAATAATATTATTATAAAAAAAAGAATACGAAATTTAGAGCTACGATATTACTTAGGCCTATACTTAATTATCTATAGGGCTTATAAAGAAAATCCTAGACGACTTATTGAAAAAAATAGCTAGTAAGTACTTAAAAAGTACGATTATTAAAGTGCTTAAACTATTATATAGGCTTATAAAATTAAGTACTTATTAATAAGCTATATATTATAATTTTTATATTAACTAATTATTAATAGTTATATTTACGTACGACCTATACTTACTAGTTTCTAAGTATATAAGTAACTAATTTGGAATTATTAAAATATATACTAATAATATATTAAGCTTATTTAATATTAACTTTATAAAAGAAAAATAAGGAGCTTTAAAAAGCGGGCTTTATAATAAACCTAAAAGAGGTCCTTATAATAAATAAATTATTAATGTTTAATAATAGGATTTTTATAATAAAAAGGGAAATTATTATTTTTTAATAAAAGGAGTAGGGTAAGAAAATTAGTCTTATTAATCCAAACGTAATTAATATTAAAAAGTAATATAAAGCTAAACTTATATAGGGGGTATATATTATAAATATATACTAGCCTAAGGTAATTTTTAACTACGCTAGAGTAGTGTAAGCTATAGAGCTAAATAAACGAGATATTAAAATACTTAATAAGTAGCTTAAATAGTAATAATCGAACCCTAATTAAAGTTTTTTTACTATTTAATTAACCTCGCGGCTAATAAGCTCTACCCCTTTAATAATAAATTATTTATAAATAATAATAACCTTATTTTATAATTAGGGTATCTTATTATTTTAATTAATAGGAGTATAAGTAAGAGCGAATTTATAAGATATAACAATAAAACCCTTTAGGGTCCGGTCCGCCTTATCAAAGGCTATCTTTTCTTTTATAAGTAAGCTAGTTTATTAAAGTTAATATTAAGTATGTTTATTACGTATTTTAATAAAACTTTATAACTAACTATGGCTAGTTATAGTTATTACTAACTATTAATACTAATTAAACTTAAGATATTAATAACCCCGCTGCCGTAGTATATTAATCGCCCTCTGAATAGCTAAAAACTACCTCCTACTTTCCGCCCTATTTAATAACTCTAGAATATCCCTTTTAATTCTTCTTATTCTACTCCTATATTACGTTTTTAGAATATTAATAGTACTCTAGAGTTAGTTAAGTATTTTAAAGCTATTATATTATATAAAGCTATTATATTATATAAAGCTATTATATTATATAAGCTAGGTACTAATTAGAGTAATAGCTATCTTAATATATATCTTTTTAATTTTTAAATTAATAATATCTAATTCGTATTTTTTAAAACGATTATACTATAGTTCGGGGTCCTTTAGTATAATACTTATAAAATTAAACTTTTAATTATTAAAGAAGTCCTAGGGGCTAATAATAACTAAGTATGTTAGTATTTTAATAGTATATATTTAAAAATAAATAGATAATTCGATAGCGATAGTAATAGGGTAATAATAATAAATAGCGAGGGAAATAGCGTTTTTTAATTTTAGTAAAAGAAACGAGGTAATAAATATATATACGTATACGAGTTCAAGTTAAGAATACTAGGGTAGATATCGTGCTTATAAAGGTTAATATTATTCTTACTAACGGTAATAAAAGTATTTTTAATATTACTATTATAAGCTATAGTTACTTAAAAGGGTAAGGAACTTAGCTAGGTATATAAGCTTATAAAGTAGTAGTATTAGGCGCTTAATATTATTATTAATAATCTATAGTTATAAACTTTATAAGAGGGAAAGTTAAAAAAGTAGAAAATTTAAAAAAATAGTTTATTAAAATAGTAAGAGTATTAATTAATACTATATATTAATATTATATATATAATATCAAGAACCGCCCGAGTAGCTAGTAAAAGTAGAATAAAGAAAATATAATAATATAATTTACTACTTATTAACTAAAAGTAAGTAAGTAATAAGGAGTATATTTATATTAAAAGTCTATAGTATAGTTAATAATATTAACCTTGCTTATATAATTTTCATAACGCTAAAGAAGATTACTAATTAACTTAACCTTTTACTAATTTTAATAGTCGTTTATATAAATTCTTATTTACTATATAAATACTTAGTTACATTAGAAATTACGAAGGAAAAGAGGCTTATAATTAATATTATAGCCCTTAAGTAATTATATAAAAAGTACAAATCCTCGAGATTTATTAAGTTAATAATAATAATAACCTTACTAACGCTTTTATAAAAAATACTACTTAATAAGGGGTTAGAGTAATTTATAAATAATAAAAAAGTTAATATATAAATAAAGGGATAGGTTATATAAAAAAGAATTAAAAAAAAATAAAAAAAGAGATAACTTAATAAACGGGCCTAAAGTTAAATTAAACTTTTAACTATAGTAGTTAATTTAATAAAAAAAAGAAAAAAGTTAGTATTAAATTAGAAATCTAATTTAACCTTAGTATATAGCGGCTACGTAGGGGCTAATTACGGCCCTTACTTAAGAGTATTACGGCTTACTTAACCTACGGTTAGAACCTCTTTTTTATACGTACGTGAAAATTTATATAGTTCAATTGATCTCTTCGTCAACCCACGGTTCGAACCAATTACCCTGTAATAGGGATACCAACAATAATACCCTGTCTGTACTGCAAAGCAGATTGATGTTCAGATTTCTTTGGAGCGATGTATTGAGATGCAATCCACATTATGTAAGATACTATTAAAAAAACGCAAAACAGAACACACAGATCTATACATTTCAGATGCCAAGGATCTCTGCTGCGCGGGAGATTGCAGATGCGCTCTTCTCTACCCATTCTTGGGCCTGCGTCTCATTGCCAGAGCTCAGACTATCCTGTACGGCGGGAAAGACATCGGCGCCGTAGCCGTTATCGAGACCGGGAGCACTTATGACATTGTGGAATGTCGGGCGTCCAGGGAGACCGCCGGCGCTTGCGAAGCCACGCGAGAAATCTCGGTACTTGCCGTTGATAACGTCGATGAGGGCCGTGTCGTTGAAAGCGAGGGCTTGTTTGGCCACTGTGGCGATGCGCTCGGCTGCGGTCTCGAACTCGGTAATCGCGTCGTGGATGGGTGATAGACTCAGGCTGGGATAGTCCCCGGCGACGGTCTCATTGAGATCCTCGTAATGGTTTCGTAGCACGCGTCCGGCATTGGGCAGATCCCAGGGGACAATCACATCATCGGCGATGTGATATGCGACCAAGGTGAGCCACTGGCCCATTACCCGATGAATCTTGAAGCCTGGGTCTCCAAACTTTGCCATCCAGGTATACGAATCGTAGTGTCTACTCTCCATCAGTCATATGCGTCATGAAAATCACGTGAAAGACTTGGCTTTACCCGTGATAATGGTAGACCGGGTCAGTTTTGCCTCCGTCTGATCCGATGTCAATCTTACTTATGTATCAGTCTCAGCTATCTCGTCAGGGGTATCTCAGAAGACTTACAGCACTAATGCCATTGTGGTAAAAGGAAGCATAATCGCTGCCACTTCCCAGAGGAGCAATCTCACCCTCAGTAGTGTTGAACCACATGTCGTACAAGGTTGGTCCAACCCCCCAACCTTCAGGGAAAAGAACCTTCTTCATCATTTCAATGGCGACCGTTTGGATCTCGCCTGACCCAGAAAGAGCAGTTCGGGGGCCCGAAACAGCGACATCAAGGTTCAAATAGGCGACAGCGTTCGTCACGAGCCAAGGCAGATGGCTTTCGACCCATTCAGTCGACCCTTGCAGGCCAAATTCTTCAGCATCCCAAGAGCCCAAGATGCTAGAAGTCGAATCAGTTTTGCTCCCTTGCATGAAGAAAGGAACACAGAAGCAGCATACATACATCGTACGACGGGGCTTCCATCCCTTGTCCAGAAGCTTGCCAAAGGCTTTGGAAAGTTCTATAAGAACTGCAGAGCCCGAGTTTGGATCCGCTGCACCCCCAATAACCCAAGCGTCGCGGTGATTCCCGATAATGAGGACTTCGTCGGGATGGGTTCCATTGATGATACCAATAACATCCCAAGAGGGAGCGACCGTCTGGTTCATGAAATGGACCATATCAAGGGTGGCACCTGGTGTTGGACCGCTGCTGTAAGTGATGTTCGGCAGTGCACCAATCCAGCTGCTGCGGTTGACCTGCTCAGCGGACAAGCCGCTTCCATCAAGAGCGGCGAGCAATGGCACCGCATCCTTCATGCTGATGGGCACAGATGGAATGGTTGGGTTGTAAGGAGTCACATCATTCCTAGGGCCATCCTTCTCTGATGCATATCCGACTGTAGATGGATCACCTGAGTACAGTGAGGAGAAACGGACACTGCCTCTTTGGATCATAGAAGGATTTCTAGCTGGACCATCTAGAGTCATCCAATGTCTTAGTCAAATATGTCTTTGTGGAACCTGACATACGGGGCTCCGTTCTGGACTGACCTGGGTACGCAAGGTAGCCGTTTGCAACGGTAATTTCTCCGTCATCAAGAGGATCGGTGAAAAGAACAGCCCCGATCATGCCGTTGTCCTGAATTGTCAACTTCTTGGAACCGTCCCGCAGAACGAGTGAGACATACCTGTGCATTCTTAACTTTGGTTCCTCTGTAAATCGCACCGTACATGGACAGCGCAATCTTGCCTTCCAATTCGATTCCAGCATCTTTTAGAGCCTGAAAATCTCCGCGTTGTCCGCGACTGCACCCAAAAGTTAGGACCCTTAACAGCGATTATTTCGTGATTCTGGAGTCAGCATACCCGACGTAAACATATTCGGCGCTGATGTTGCCGCTTCCGCTCATGGCATGGTAGGCCAGGATTCGGTTGGGATAGCTAGTAGTAGGATCCTCCTCCAGCATGTCCTCGATTAAACTGACATTGTGGACGCTTCCATCCGGTCTATTCAAAGTCAAGGTAGTCTCAAGAGGAGCAGTATACCAGATCCAATATTCCTCAATGGAAGCATCCCAGCCAGCATCAATCCACTTTTGTTGCGTCCACTCAGCTAGAGTTCGGTTGTGTCCGCCAAGATGATCTCCAGACGTATAGTAGTGAGACCATTCGTCGAGCGATTTGCTATCAAAGGAGTTCACAAGTATAGACTCGTATTCCGTGAGAGAAGGTGGGTATTCCACTGCCATGTCTCGTTTCTTGTAACCATGATCGTGGTGACTGTGGCTCTTGATGCGGCGGTTCAGCGCTGCCCAGTCACGCTGACAAGCGTAGACACTTGTGGCCGTCAAGGCCAACGACAGAAGAGTTTGTCGCATAATGGAACTACTGCAGTATTCCCTTGATTCCCTTGATGATCTCGAAGATCCAGTGTTCTTAAATGATCAAGTTACTTGACTTTTAAACATGCAGTCTTGAGGATTACCGTATGCTCGTCATATCATGAGCCCCTCTTACAAGGCTCAAAAGTTCCATAAGCATACAGAATCAAGGCAGAAACCCAGGAAAGACCATTGAGTCTTCTTCGACCAATACCATGAGCCAATCTCACTTGCAAAGCCCGCGTTGTCCGCACCTCATGGTGCCTACGTGACATCCTACGAACTTCCTATCGGGCGTAGCGTTCATGTAATGCAACATGAGCCAGCGGTGAATGAGCCGAATTCAAGCAACGAGACTGCAGCTTATGTCTTCGGAGGATTGGCTGGCAGTGAGGGGTAATATGAATTTAGTGATCTCAAGCGTGGGGTAGAGCTTGGCGTACGTAGTCACGCGCATGATGAGTTGGTTAGTATTCTTTCTTGCAAAGATGCCATCGGCCATGTATGCTCGAGAAACCGAAGGGTGAGCTCGGAGTGTTCGGGACGCTTCGAGCCGTTATCGGAAATCTTGAACCGCTGGACTCGATGTTCGATGAATGATTATTGATCCGGAATGTCCGGGATATCCATGATAGCGTGATTCGTGACATCGAATATTCATCCAGTCTGAACAAACAAAGCAACTTGGAGATGTACTTCTTGAAGATGGCTTTCCTCCGTCGAAGGCTAGTCTTTTCTAGTCAGGACTCAGGCCAGAGGCTTCAACTACAAGCCACAACCAAACGCCACACTGGGCCGGCCGAAAAGTCCACCGAGCGCCACGGAGCCTAGTCTATCCAGTCTTTGATGTAAAGATTATGGGTACTCGATCATATGTGAAGATCAGATTACTGTAAAACACTACTGCAGGAACAGACATGCCCTGAGGGAATGAGACACTAGACGCGCAATGGTGGTGCATCGAGGCGGGAGGTGTGAGTTTCAAGCACAATCTACTGCTGAGAGTCCAAGGTGTATAATATCCGGAAAGAAGGGGCTCAAGCACGGATTTTGTACTGTGCAAACTGAGTGATCCAGTGAGAAGCTTACCATTCATTAGCCATCATGAGATTTATGAGTGAGTGAGAGATGAGTGAGTGGCCTCAGAAGCCGAGGGTCCAAGTTTGAGCGGAGTTTCCCCGGCGCACGTCCAGTCCCAGGCATCCTAGCTCCATCCCGAGGTACTTAAATTCGCTGCTAATTTTGCACACAGGCGAAGTAGCCTCGGCTAAGTCGCCCCGCCAGCTGCACTCCAGCTGCTCCTCCGCATCAAAGCGTCATCGCCCAGGAGCTCCAGCTCCAAGCTCCCCCAAAGCTCCGAGAGCTCCATCAGATCTCACGCGATCCACCTCCCATCTGCAACCACCATCCATCCAGTCATTGGATCTCCCCTTATCAACACACACCCATCTCGATTCTCAGCTGGCTGGTTTCGTTAATCGCCTTATCGCCAGAGCTTTATCAATAGGCCCTCATCACGCAATCGCCCGCCATGTCGGAGAAGGCGCCGCTTATCCCAGAGCCGGAGCAGGGCGTGTCTTACGGCCGGCCCAAGCGATGCCCGTACGCCCAACGATGCTCTGCGGGAAGAGCTGTGGTCAAGGTCTTCGTCCTGGCTACCGCTGCCGGCTTGCTATACTATAACATCCCTCAAGGTTAGGATCCCTCAGGCGATTTGTTGACAGCTACTAAAGTCTGTTGGTGTAGCCCAGAAACCCATCCACGAAGAGAAGACGCCCGTTTGCATGACACCAGCCTGTGTCCATGCCGCCTCTGAGATTTTGTACAACTTGTCGCCGAACTACAAGGACCTGGACCCATGCAACGACTTTGAGGAGCTTGTCTGCGGAGGATGGAGGGACCGACACGACCTCCGTGCCGACCAAGGCGATGCCTTCACCGGCACGATCATGTCCGAGAACTCGGAGCTGCTGCTTCGTCATATTCTTGAGGCTCCCTACCCAAAGGACTCCCAGGTCAGCACTGTCAAACCATGGCCCACGACCTCTGCTAACCGAATTCTAGCACTCGTACTTCTCGCCCCTCCGTCTCGAATCCACGGACAAGTCCGCCGATGAGCAGAACTTTGACAAGATGAAGGCTGCGTACGATGCTTGTGTTGACGAGGACAAAATCAAGGAGATCGGCGTCGAGCCCCTTATTCAGATTCTAGACGAGATCAAGACAAGCTACCCAGTCGAGGCGGCTGCCTCTGTCGACTCGAGTCCGACCAAAGACACAATTCTGCTTCTATCCAGATACGGAGTAAACGCTTTCGTTGCATCCGGTACTGGTGCGGATGACAGAGACCCCGATACTGTCGTTGTTTCTGTCGCACCTCCATACAGCCTGGGACTTCCCTCAAAGGAGCGATACGAAGATGAGAAGCTCGTTGAGAAGTACCGCGGAGTTGCAGTTGAGGTTCTCGGTAATATTTACCCTGATGGAAACAAGGACAACTTTGCCAAGGTTGTTGATCTCGAGAAGCTTCTGGCAGCCGCCTCTCCTCCCACCGAGGAGCTTGAGGATGTCACTGTGAGTTGAAGGAACATCTCTGTACCAGAATCTGAAGAAACTGACATTCGAGCAGAAAACCTACAACCCAATGCTCATCGACGAGGCATCTGCCCTTGCTCCGGAAATTGAGCTTACGGCATTGATCCATGATCTCGTCCCCGAGGGCTTTGTCGTTGAGCGTGTCATCGTGATGTCACCCAAGTACATGACCGAGTTGTCTACAATTCTTTCCGGGACCGACAAGGAGGTTATCCAGAACTACTTCATTTGGAAGGCTGTCCAGTCCCTTTCTTCCTACGTTGACACCGATGCTCTCAAGCCTTACAAGCGCTTCAAGAATGAGCTCGCTGGGAAGGTAAGCTTGAACTCGTGTATTCGACCAGTATGATACTGATTAATATCTAGGACCCCGAGTCTGCCCCTGAAAGATGGCGCACGTGTGTTGGTCACGTCGATGACGGCTTGGGCTGGATTCTCAGCCGTTTCTTCGTTGAGAAGGCCTTCTCGGCAGAGGCAAAGAAGTTCGGCGACACCATCATCACCGACATCAAGACAGAGTTCACTAAGAAGCTCAAGGCCGCTAAGTGGATGGATAAGGAGACAACCACCAAGGCCATGGAGAAGGTTCAGAACATCATCCAGAAGATCGGCTACCCTACGAAGAGCCCCGACATCATGAATCCTCCCAGCCTCAACGACTTTTACAACTCCGTCGACATCAGCCCAGAGACTTTCTTCAAGAACGCACTCGCCGTTCGCAAGTTTGCTGTTGGCTACGAGTGGTCAGCCCTCGGCAAGCCCGTCGACCGAGAGCAGTGGGGCATGACGGTTCCTACCGTCAATGCCTACTACAATCCTCCCGGCAACGAAATCGTTTTCCCGGCGGGCATCATGCAGTTCCCCGTCTTCGACGTCGAAGTCCCTGCCTATATGTCTTACGGTGCCTTTGGCTCTGTCGCTGGCCACGAGCTCAGCCACGCCTTCGACTCCACCGGCCGCCACTATGATCAGAACGGCAACTACACTGACTGGTGGTCCGACGCCACTGTGCAGGCTTTCAAGGACAAAGCTGAATGCTTCGTCGATCAGTATTCCAACTTCTCTGTCCCAGGACCGGATGACAAGCCTCTCCACGTCAACGGACGCCTCACCCTTGGCGAGAACCTTGCGGATGCCGGCGGACTCTCGGCCTCATACCAGGCCTGGAAGCGCCGTGCCCACAAGCATCCCAACAAGGATCTGCCGGGCCTCGAGCACTTCACGCAAGATCAGCTCTTCTTCGTCACGTACTCCAACTGGTGGTGTGGCATGTCTCGGAAGGATACGGCCATCAACCGGATCTATACTGATCCTCATGCGCCAAAGTGGGCCCGTATTCTTGGCACAATGTCCAACAGTCGGGAGTTCAAGGAGAGCTTCCAGTGCAAGGACAAGAAGCCCACTTGCGAGCTGTGGTAAGACGCTTTGAGAGGGACTTTGGATATTAGCCGTCCTCTAAAGAATGGATACGTAGCGTTTGTGTGTATAGTTTGTACGGTAGTCACAGAATGGAAATCACTTGTTGACATAAAAATTCGACTGGCGAGTCACTGAATGAGCAGCAAGTGGGATTGTGATTCTTGCCCCCTATGCTGGCGTTTATCTATTTGGAAAAGACCGCCGTTTCTATCGTAACGCAGGGCGAGCGATTGACAGTACCTGTGCCAATAGGATGACGAAGATCAAACCTTCAAGCCATCAAGGTCATCTTCGTACTTGTTTGCACATCTATTAGCGGTTACTGAGAATTAATTCAAGGTTCACGAGCATTTAGTAAACCAACCCCTGATCCACCGGGGTGAGTCTATGTTACGAGTTATGGCACGTAGCAATGGGCATACGGAGTGTAGTAAAAGTGGCTTAACTATTTAGGTAGAAATAGATAAAAAGAAAAGGTCTATATACACAGTATCTAAGATAGATACGTAATTTAGTACGTAACGAGTACTTCGTAAGATATAGATTACGTAATATACCCCCTAATTACTACTACTAGGGAGCTATTATACTTAAAATAGAATTTTTAAATACTTTTATAAAGGCCCGATTTAATTAAATATAAAAAAAAAAAATAAGCATAAGGGATACGCGTTTTTTAAACTACGTTTATTATAAATATATCCCTTTATTTAAAATAAATAAAATCCTAACTTAGAATAGTACGTATCCTATTATTTTTAATATATAAATTATTAAGGATAAGGCTACCTAGCTACCTCGTATATATCTAAATTCTCGCGGTATTACTTAGCTATTTTTTTTTTTTAATTTCTCGTAGTTATTATAAGTACCCCCGTTTACTACGCGCGCACCTACGCTATCGAATTATTTATTAATTTTATTTTAAATATAAATATTTAATATATTTAGAAATAATAATAAGTTTTACGTAATTTCTATAATACTTTTTATATATTAATTATATAGTTTATTAAGAGTTTAAATAAGTAATAATATTAACGAGCCCCTTAAGGTTATTATTCCCTTTTGCGCTTTTTAACCCGCTTATTAAAGCCTAGTTACTAAGCTCTCCCTCCCTAATTAAGAAAATATTAAAGTTATTAATTAAAATACTAAGGACTTTATTAAGTTCGAGGCTTTTATTAATAATATTAATAAGAGTAATAATAAAATAAATAATAATAATAAAAGCTTTAATAAGCTTTTACTTATCCTCTTTTTAAAGTTTAAAAATAAAAATAAGTTTAGTTTAGAAATCGAGCTCTTTAAAAAGGGTATATTATATACTATTATCTTAAGAGTTCGTATTTAATATTATTTTAAACTTTAAAAAACGTAAAGCTAGCTTTTTTTAAAAGGGTAATAAAAAGTAAAAAAGAACGCTAAGAGGCTAAAGTACTCCGTAATAAGTATAGTTCTTTTTTATTATTTTAAGCTTATTTAATATATACTTAGTTCTTAAGAAGCTTAAGGGAGAGGCTTCTAAAAAACGGGAGATCTAATATATATTCTATTTTTAAATAGCCCTTTAGTATACTAATTATAAAAATAATAATCGTTATTTTATAAAAAGTAATAGTTAGTATACGTACTATTTTAATAGCCGTTTAGCCGCGTAGTATATTAATTTATTAATTATTTTATAGTTAATAACCTAGGCCCTTATTAAGGCTATTATAAATAGCGCTTCTTTTTTTATAAATATATTATCCTTCTTTATTTCTAAAAAGCGCACTCTTAACTATAGTTTTAATAAGATATTACTAAGCTCTATAGTATTATTTATTAAATAGATAATAATACTAAGATATATTAAAACTATATCGGTTTTTATACTAAGGACCTTTTTTTTATATACCCCCGGGCCCCTCCCTTAAGTATACTTATATTATTAGTTATACTTATTATAATTATTTATAACTAACTTCTTATTATATTACCCGCTCTTATACCCTAGGTTATTAATTTAATAATCACTCTACTTCTCGCCCTCCCTATTTATAATTTTAAAAACTTTAAAATATATAAAGCGCAGTTCTTAATAAATATAATTAATCTTTTTATTATTAATATTATAGTTCTAATAATCTCGTTCTTTTTAAACTAGGATTTTAAATAATAAGTATAAGCCCTAGTCTTATTTATATATATATATACCCTATAGAGTAAAGTTATTTTAGGAGTTTAGGCCTTTAGGCTAAGAAAAGTTCTATTTTATTTATTTTTAAACCTCTAGGCTATACTCTAAGTTCTACTTATTATTTATTTTTAAGTATTAAGTTTTTCTAAACGTAGCTTAAATTAATTATTTTTAACTACTTTAGTTATTTATAATAACTTCTTACGTATTATAAAAGTTAAGAAGTATATAGAAATATTTAAACTTAGTTTATAAAAAGTTTTTAATAAGCCTATTTACTAATATATTTTTTATTATTATATAAGTAATTTCGAAACTACTTTTAATATACTCTTATCTTAGCTATATATTCTAAATATTAATATAGTAAAGTTAAGTAGCTATTCTTTTTTTTTCTTTTATAACTAGCCAAATTATTTACTAATTATTATAGTTAACTAACTATACTTTTCTTAAGTTAAGAGTAATATTTTTAAAAAGGTACTTTAGAACTATAGTCTTTTTTACGGTCTTTTTAAAATAGAGAAGCTTAGCTTTAGTAATTAACGTTATAACCGTCGCTTAGTATACTAATTTCTATTAAATAGGGCTACTAAAAAGGAATATTATATAACCCTAAGATAATTATCGTATTACTTCGTTATTTACGAAGCTAATATCTTTAGCTAGGAGTAATAATTACGTACTTAGTACGCTACTATAATAGAGTGTAAGATATTTTATTATATAAAAATATTAGATATATTAGTTAATTATTTTAATATAGGTTATACTCGGGTTAGCTAAGAAACGTAATAATTATAAATAAGTAAAAGTAACGTTTAGTTTAATTATAATAGCTATATAAAGTATATTTCTAACCTTTTCTTAGTAGCTTTTTATTTCCTCTTTTATTACTTACCCCTTATTTAGCCTAAACTCCTCCTAAGGAAGAGGGGTAGCTAAATATAGTAAATTTATAAGGTTAAAGTGCTTAATAACTTGCTTAATATATACGTCGTATATAAAATAAATTTTATAAATAGGACGGTCTTATAAAATCCGTATTCTAAAGAAGTAGTTAATTAGTCCGTTCTCTTTAAAATTAATATATTTTTTTATATTATTAACGATTTTCTAAACCGGTTTTTAGTCGTCTCGATAGTATAAAATAATAAAGTCGTTAATATAAAACACTAATATTACTTTCCTATTTATAGTTTAGTAAATATAGATCTCCTCGTAGCTATATATTATATTTATACTATAAAATATAAAAATAAAAGTTTAGAACTATAAAATTAGTAAGTCCTAGAGGCCGTATAGAGCGTATTAAAGTTTACTTATTTTATTAATAACCTTATATCCCTCTAGGAGTTTAATAATTATTAGTTTTTTACTCTTACTAAGTACGTTAAGGAATGCGTTAATAATATTATATTAGTTAGCCTTAAGGTCGAATTAAGTAGCTATTACTATTATAAGCCTAAAGGCCTTTATAATAAGTATTAAAGCGTATATATTTTATAAGGAGTTAAGTAGTTATATATCCCCCCTTATATATATACGTACTTTTACCTTACTAACCTCGTTATTAGTATTATACTTATAAATATATACCTACTTTAATAAAAATAAGCTTTTTTATTTAAAATTACGGTTAACTTCTTTTTATATACTAATATTTTATAGCTTTTTTATTTTTATATTTATAATATCCCTAAGTAGCTTTTATAGTTATTATAAGAGATATTTAATATTACTAAACTTTTTTAGTAAGTTCTAAAAGTTAACTTTAGTAAGTCGGGGTTTCTAAACTCCTCTGGAGCGCTCTAAGTAGGTCTTATAAACTACTCCTTTTACTACTTAATAAAGTATTATATATTCTATATTACTTTTCTCTATAGCTTTTTACTAATTAGGTATAAAAGTAGAGAAAAAGTAGTCCTAGTAGCGGTTATAATAATTATTATTTTCTATATTTAAATATAAGAGCGTCGTAAAAATACTATTATTAAAGCGTCTTAGAGGTTTATAAGTTTAGTCTAAATATTTAAAACCTAGCGGAGCTTTACTTAGTATTTAATAAAGCGGTTTTTATAAACTCTATTCTTATATAATATTAAAGGTTTATTATAAAGCTTCTTTACTAACGTCGATTTTAACGTTAAGAATTATTTTTTTATAATTAGTACCTCGTTTACTACGTACTCTAGCGTTTTACTAAGAGTTATTAAGAACTAAAAGCTTAAAAACCTTTATAATATATATAAGCGCTTATAGGGAGGAACGTAAATTACGTAGAGCTATTAATAACCCGGTTACTATACCCCCTTCTTTACTCTTACCCCTAAGTTCGTATAAGGGGGTTATCTTAGGGATTAATAATAATAATAAAACTATAATAATCTCTTTAGCCTTATTAACCACACCCTATAATACGCCTATTAGTTACTTAATATCTTAAATAATTAAAAATCTAATAATAATACTATCCTCGATTATAGAGTTATTTTAAGTACTAGTATTTCTAAAGTCTAAATCTACTTCCCTAAGTACTCGAATTAACTTATTATTAATATTAAAGAGTTTTTATAGCTCTTAAATTATTAGATTTACTTATTTACTTATAATAGCTTACTCTTTATATATAAGATTATAAAAAACTTTTTTATTAAACTTAATATTCCTCGTAATAAATACTTACTTAAGCACGGGTACTTAGATCTTATATAAGTTATATGTTTTTAATACGTATTTAACTAAGTATCTTATATACTTATAGAGAAGTACTTTAAACTCCTTTTAATATATACCCCTCTTACGATCCTTATAAAAAGGGTATACACGGTAGCTATATATATAAAAACTACTAAAATACGGGGTTACTAATTTAGAATTACGTACTTAGTAACTTATTTATTATTAGCGTTAATACTATTTTTATTAATTAATTTTTATTATAATAAGTAAATCTCTATTATTAACCTCTTATAGGGTAATATTATAAATAAAGATTATTACTAATACTATTTTATTTTATAAATTTATAGGGAGGTTTATAATAAGGCGTATTTTATAAGTTTTAATAATTACTAATTAACTTACTCTTTTTATATTACTTACGGGTTCTTTTATATATAAAAGTAGAAGCTTTATTCCGATCCCTAGCTTATTATATTATATTTAATATATACGTCTAATGTTAGTAATTAAGAGGGCGGTTTTATTATTATTTTTAAAAAATAAATTAGAGTCCCTTTTTAACTGTAGATCGTTATCTCGAGGCTTTATAATATAAAAAGTACTGTTTTTTCTATTTTAGTTCTTAAAAAGAACCCCCTAAGCTACTTAGTATATTTATTAAAAACTATAAGTATATACTATCGTTTATTAAAAAATAGCTCGAAGTAGAACAGATCTTAGTACATACGGTACTATAGCTATAAAGCTCTCTTTAAGGATAGTCCGTTTAAAATTACTAACTTAGCCTCGGATAATATATATACTTTATACTTAACTTATAATAGAGGTTTAATACGCATACTACGAGTCTTATATAATAATTAATAAAGAGTATCAAGTCTAAAATAACCTATTTTAAAGTATTATAAGAGCGTATTATCAGACCTTTTATAGGTATATTAATAAAAGCAACGGAATTTTCCTTAGCTAATTAGTAATATTATACTAACTAAGTTTTATAAAATATACTTAAGGATTGCGAAAAAAAGGTAAGATTAGAAGGGCTTATATTTAAAGAAGACTAGGTTATTTTTTTAGATAAGCTATTTCTTAATAGTACTGTTTCAAAACGTTTCTTATTATAAAGTATAATTTAGACCGTAATACTAAAGTATGTTTCTATTTAGTAAAGTTTTTAAGACTATATTAATATAAAATCCCTTAATATAAGTAATATTCTAAAGCTTTAAATCGTAAGTTCCCTTCCCCTTAGGGCTATTTAAAACGCCCTTTATAATACGAGTACTATATATAATAATAAGTAGTATAGTAATCCCTAATTTAATATAGTTATTATTATTAAAAAGTACGTAACTCTCGGGTTTAAAAAAGCTCTTATTATTAACTAGATATATTACTTTATAACTATTTATTACCGTACTTTAGGATAAAAAATAAGCGCTACTTATAGAGGTACTAAAAATTATATTTATTCTTAAGTCCTAACCTTTTATAAATATAGTAACTACGTAGCCCTCGTTAGTATTTATTAATAAGCTCGCTTTAAGTTAGTTAAAAAATCTTTTTAAAAACCTAAGTTTCTTAGGGGTTTTATTATTCTTTAGCTATTTAACTTTCTTAAGCTTATTATAGAGTAATTTTTACTTACTTAATTTAATAATAACAAGGACCTCTTTTACTTAGCTCTTTAGTATTCGTATTAATAACTTACTAGCGTTTCGGCTTATAAGTACCTATTCTAACTTTTAATAAGCCGTTAGCTTTTATAAATATACGTAATTATAAAAGTATATAATCCCCCCGACGGAGTAATCCGCCGGGGCCGTACTATGTATTACGTATTAAGGAAAACTAAGTATATTGCGCTCTATACCTAATTACTAATTAAAACAGCTCCCGACCTTTTACTACTTCTAGCTATCTAAAGGGCGAGCTATACCTACTTTAACGTATATAAGACCTCCTAGTACTAGCCTACGTAAGTAGCTAGATCTTATATTATATACTCTTTTTTATTAAGGGTTAAGGGACCCCTTATATATTTCTTTACGTTTATAATATAACTTATATTAAAAAGAATTTTAGTTTTATAAAGTATAATTTCTAAGCTAACGTTAATATATTAAATCTTAATATCTATATTAGCTTAGTTATTTATAATATTTATATTATTATTTAGCTAGATTTTATATTATTAAAAAGTATTATACTACTCCTTAAGTATACTTACGTTAGTTACGATAGCTAGGGCGTTAAGGGGGCCTAATCTATTGAGCCCTAGAAGGGGGGACCTATCGAGGGGCATCTTTAGTAGAGTAGGTTCTTAACGAGGTAATAGTTTATATATTAATAAGTACGTTTAATAAGTTTATTTAATAGGCTTATTTAGTAGATTTGTTTAGTTTAAATAGAGCTTTGGGTAATATTAAAAGCAATAAGGATAAAAAGAATCTTTATAAGCTTTATTAAATATTAGCCCTTTTAGCCCTTTTTTTTAAAAACCTTTACGTTACTATTAAAGTTTAGAACCTCTGCGGTTAAGGGCCGCCTCTAATTATTATAGCTAATTATTATAGCTAATTATTATAGCTAATTATTACGGCCGACCTTTACTATTGACCTTTTTAGCTAGCGCTACTATATAAAGGGTAGCTTACCTATCCTAAATTAAATAGTAGTTTTGGTATTAAAATTATTATATTACGTTAAGTGCGTACTTAGGATATATTACGCGTATTATATAATTAAAAAGTATACTATATCGTATAATTTTTTTTAAAAGCGTAATCCTATTAAGGTCGATCTTTTATACTTATAAAGCTAAAAAAAACACTATTATATAAAAGTATATAATATTATCCTTATTATTTACGTCGTTAGCTATATTAAAACGTCCCGTAAAAGTAAAATAAGCCCCTTTTTATCCCGAAGGCCGCTTAGTATATACGTTTTAAATAACTAAGTTAAATATATACGTAATCTTTTTAAGGGTCTTAGTATTCGTTTTAAAGACTATTAATTTACTAAAAGTCTTATATATACGTTAGCCCTATATAGGGTTAAGTCTAGACTTAACTATAACTAAAAAGTCGAGTACGGTAATCTCTTTATTAACTTTTAAAATATTATATAATTTAGCTCGGAAGTAAGTAGACTACTACTCCTTATACTAGCGTTATAAGTTAACTCCGGTCTTTATTCTATTAAGGGTTTAGTAATAGTTTTTTTAAACCGTATTCTTTATTACTATTTTAGAGAGCTAAAGTTCTTATTTTACTTATTTAATAAGTTATTATATACTAAACTTAGAGCCGCCCTTAGTAGCTTTTTAAAATACGTATTTATAAAAAGTAGTATTAACTAATTTTATTAATTACTAAGCGAGGAGTTTAATATATATATTAACTATATTACGTTCTTAAGCCTTAAGTTATTCGTATTTAGTATCGAGCTTTTACTATTTTTAAATATTCTTAAGTATATAAATCCTTTTTACGGGTATAGTATAAGGATAGACTTAGTTACGTAAAGTAAGTAATAAAGTTAGTTTTATAAAAAAAAACCTAGCTTAATCCTATGTAGTGGTTTCTTTTTTAGCTTTATAGGCGCAAAAGATCGACCTTAACGGGATTACGTTTTTAAAAAAAATTATATAATACTAAAAAGGCGTAGGGTATAAAGGACTTTCGCAGTGCGGTGCTTAGAAAGAACTATTAATACTTATAAAAGTAATATAAGATACCTCCTTCAATCGGGTTAATACGGCCTTAATTAACGGAGTTATAACCGAGGAAAAAGGGTAATATTAACTAGATTAGAAGAGTAAAGTTCCTAATTATTTTATATTATCGTATTTAAAAATAAATTATTAAAAAGGCTCTAGTTCGATCCTAAAAAAGTATATATATAATTAAAATAAAAATCCGCACTATTAAGCTCCTCTTACTAATTAAGGGCCCTTTTTTTTATATTTTTTTTTAATTAACTCTCTTATAAATCCTTATACTTAATTAGTTTTAAAAAAAAAGAAATACTAAGACTAATCGCCCTACCCTATTTTAATTATTCCCTAATTTCTTCTTCCCTAATCTTTTATAAAAAGAAATTATTTTAAATTAGTCCTAGTTATTATATATAGTTAATTATATTAAGCTTTTTACTTACCCTTCCTCTTTATAATTACTTTTTTACCTCTTCTACTTTTACTACTTTTTTTATTAGCTTTACTTAGTTCTTATTCTAATCTTTCTTAATAATCTCCCGATTTTAACTTTTATTAACCTAATTCTCTTTAGATTTTTTTATTAATAATAGTATTTAAGGAGTATAAACTAGAGTTATATATATAGTTTTTATAATTAAGTCGTCGTACTAATTAACTTATTATTCTCTTATACTTTTATTAATATTAGCTTTACTTATATATATATTACGACGTTATAAAAAATCTTAATAAAACTTAACTAGCTCTTAATATTAGCGTTCGCTATTTTCTTATATAGCCCGATCGTACTTAGAGAGCGTATACTTAATAACCTCTTATTTTAACTAAACTTTTAGTATTTTAATTAAAATCTTTATAATAAGACTATCCCTACTCTTAATTAGAGTATTTAAAAAATTACCTCCCTAGTTACTTAGACTAGCTTTATTAAAAACTAAGCTAAGGTATAATAATAACTTAAGTAGTAATATATTTAATAAAAATTTTATAACTTAATAAGTCTTAAGAGTATTAATTAAATATATAAGTTAATTATTAATAATAGTATTTAAACACTGGTTAATAACCTTCGTTAGTTTAATTATTTATAGAGTTTAATTAAAGTTATTACTTATTATAAATCTTTAGGTACTCTTTAGTATTTTTAAAAATCGAGATAGTAAAAATAACTCTTTAAAAGTAATAAGTTCTTACTCAAAGTTTTTAACTATTTTATATATCTTTTTAAAATATATAAGATTAATAAGAGTATAATAGCTATAATTATAAGGGTTATAAATTCTTAAATCCTAGTTAGTAAACCTAAGGCTAAGTAAGTAAGAACCGGATTTTTAAAAAATCGGCGCCTTAGGGACGTTAGTTATACTATAGTTAGAATTATCTAAATCGGTATAGGGCTTATTTTTAAAGTCTTAATTATTTATTATTTTATTAAAAGACCTTTTTAAGAGAGGTCTTATTATATTAAAAAAATAATAACTATCGTATTAAAACTCGTAGTTAATTTATTAAATCTAAGCTACGTAAAGTTTATTATTAAATAATTTAAAGTATTTATAAGTTATTTAATACGCGTTATAAGTTAGGTTAAGCTAGCCATATTAGACCGTATTATAAAACTATTTAAGTATATATAAACCGTATTCTTATTTACTTAGTTATTATACTATAAGGACTATATAAGTGCTTACGTTAATTAGTTATTAAATATAAAGAAGTATATTAATCCGGTTATAAAAAGCCTTTAGTACTTAAATATTATTAACGAATATCCTCTCTAAATACTTAAGAGCTTATTTTAAATCGTACTAATAAACTATACTATCTTACTAATTAATAATTATTTTTATAAAATAGCTCGGATTATTAATATAAAAAAAAAAGATTACTAAGTATACTAAAGTCCTAATTTTTTATATAGTTTCTTAAGTTTAAGGGATTAGGGTAAGGGTCTTATTTAGTTTAAAAGTACTTTCTTATCCCTTTTTAATTATAATTATATTACGTACTAGAGCAAGGTCCCGTATTATAACCTCTATTATAAATCCGATCTTATATTTTTAAATTTAATTTTTATATAATAAGCGTTTTTAAAAGTTATAATAATTAGTTAAGATCTTTATTACTTTATAATAAGTTTAACTTATTTAAGTTTTTTAGTTTTTTAAACCTTCGAAAGCTTTAGAGTACTAATTAAAAAAGGGAAATATATCCCTTATACCGAGCTAATTAGAAAAGTCGATTTTATAAAAAGTTAGGATTATTTAAAAAAAACTAGTTCGTTTAGGTACTAGGTTTAGGTAATAGTTAGTATGCGCTTTATATTAGTAGTTCGTATTAAAATTAACGAACTAAGAATCCTTAATATTTATTATAGTCCTAGGGTTAGTCTCGTTAAAAATAATATATCTATTTAAATTCTATTTTCTTAATTAATATTTAATATCGTTTTTAAAGTTTTTTATTATAATTAGGCCCTAAATTCGTACTATATCCTTTTTATTATCTAGTTTAAAAAGGGAAATAAGAAATAAAAAGGTTATTATAAATCGCTAGGTTAGTATTTATATAGTAGATTAAAAAATAAAAATTAGAGGAAGTTTAATTAGTAGTAGTTATAAGAAAGTAGTTAAGGAGGAAAAAAAAAAAGGTTAAGTAGCTAGGTAAAAAGCTACTCTTTTATATTAATTATAAGAGTAGCCTTTACTAATTAAAAAAAAAAGCGTTATATTATAAATAATAAAAAGGCCCCGATCTTATAATTTACTCTTTCTTTTCTTTATATAGTAGCTATAATTTAGTACTAATTAGCTAAGAGGCCTATAGTATTTTTTTTTTTAATACCCTAGATCTGGGGGGGGGGGGGTATATAGAGGCCCTTTTTTAATTCCTCTATCGCTTTTTATTTCTTCTCTTAAATAATAACTTCTTAATTATAATTATCCTTTTTTACTCGGTCTCTTTTTCTTTTAATAATCTAATCTATTTACTTATTATATCTAATACTTTAGTTATTAATAACGTATATTAAATTACTAAAACTACTCGTTATAATATCTAGTCTTAGTAATATTCTTTTTTTATTCTTAAAAAAGTCTATTTTTAAAAAACTTAGGGCTATAAGTTTCGAGAGGTTAATAAAAAATAAACTATAATAAGTACTACCCTATTCGATCTTTTTAATTTTTATTTTAATCTAACGTTACTCCTTTTTAAATTTTTAAAACTACTAATTAACTAACTCTTTTTAAATTAGTTAGAGAGCTTTATACCGAATTTTATATTATAAATCCTTAGATTAATAAATATATTAAAAAAGAAATAGCTTAGAAGTTTTAGTAATTAACTATAAATTAAAACGTTATTAAGAAGTACGTTTATAATCTAGGTATTATAAGCGGATTATTTTCGTAGAGCTATTGGGTTTTTATTAATTATAATTATACTAATTACTTTAGCCCTTTATTTTAATAATTAAGTAAACGAACCCCTATTATTAATTCTTTATTTATTTAGGCTTATAGCGTTTAGAATACTATACTTTATAATTATTATATACGGTTTTTTTAAAAATATATCGGTTTTAATACTAAGGAGCTAGTTAAATAGATAGTCCCCTACTTTAAGTACGTTTCTTTTTTAAATTATTTTAATAATTAATATAGTAATTATATATATTTTAAAAATAAAAAATATTATTTTAAAAAGAGTAATGATTAATAAGTTATTAATTAGTCCGGAGCCGACTCTAAGTAAGGCTATTATTATTATCGTACGATAAGTAGTAGTAAGGTAGCGTCTCTAATCCTAATTAATATTAAAAGAGTTAAGACTTTAGTTTATATAGTCTTTAACTAGATTAATATTACTAAGGCCGAGGAGGATAAGTATAGTTCTGTTCTTAAGAACGCCCTTTTTATATACCTTATTAAAAACTATATATTTATAACTCGCAAAGGTTATTAATATATTAAAATAAAATAAGTAAAATAAGAGGTTATATAAACTAAATTAGATACTAAACGGGCTCGATTAAAAAGGGAACTAAGCTTAGATATTTAAAAAAAGGGGTAGGGTTTTTTAATACGATTATATAGTTAGTAAATAAGGTCGTCGGGCTTTTAATTATAATAGCTAAAAAATAATTCTTCTCTTTTTATTATCCCTTTATATTTTTATTTTAGATCTAGATAAAAAAAGTAACTAAAAATTAATAAGATTTAATAATATCTTTATAAAATAATATTTAATAAATAAAAAGAACTCGTAGTTTATACTAGGGATTAGTAGTAATAAGGGGTAATCTAGCCCTCTCGAGAGGCCCTTATTTACGATTAGGTTTATTTAGTAACTAGTTAAGTATCCTCGTTTTTAAAATTTATTATATTATTATTATAATTAAGAAATAAAATTATAATATTGATTATATTATTTTATAAAAATAAAAGGTTAGTTAAGTTAGAAATAAAGTCTTTATAAAAATTAGACTTATTAAGTAATAAGTAGAGGCCTTCCGAAGACTTTAAGAACTTTTTAAATTAATTATTAATATAAGTAGCCCCTATAATTAATTTATTAATAAACGTCTCTAGTTAATACGACGATCCGTTCGGAGTAGCTAAGTAAATATAAAAAAGTCTTTATTAATAATAATCGAGTTTTTTAAAAATTAATATATCGTTCTTTTATTAAACGTTAAA
Source organism: Colletotrichum cuscutae (assembly GCA_030869315.1). Lineage (NCBI taxonomy): Eukaryota > Fungi > Ascomycota > Sordariomycetes > Glomerellales > Glomerellaceae > Colletotrichum > Colletotrichum cuscutae. Next base: position 534,575 of record MPDP01000258.1, read on the forward strand.
AATAAGAACTAGATTACTAGTTTATAACTTTACTAATTAGAAAGTATATAAAGAATTAAACTAGTTATAAGTTTAAGCTTAGTATTAAATAACTTTATTAGCTATAGCTTTTTAATCGTTTATTAAGGAAGTAAAAGCTCGTAATCGGGCTTAGATTTTTTAATTTATTATATATATATTCTTTTAATTAAGTACTTCTTAAGTCGCCGTTCTTTTTTTAATCGGGGTCGTTATATAATAACTATAAATAAAATAAAACGGTATATAACTTAATAATACTCTAATAGTTATCCTATTTATAAAAAGGGCTATAATTAATATTAGTTTAATATTTTTCTTTTTTTAATTTAATTAGATACGAAGTATATATATAATAGGTTAATAACCCTTTTTAAAGAGCCCGTTAGTACGAGGGTTATAAGCTAATATAACCTTTTACTAAGTACTATATTATTAATTAAGTTATGTTATAGCGCCTATATTTTCTCGTCCCCCGTTAATAATTAGAGTACTATAGATCCTATAATAATAAATAATATCTTCTTAAATAAACTTCGTAATATTTTTTAATATAGCGTTCGTTATAATCCGCGCTTTTAAGTATTTTATAAACTTATAATACGCTTTAACGACTTTTTATTTACTTATATACTAAACGTTTAAATAGACCTTAGAGAAAAATTCGTAAATTAGAACCGTAAATATATAGGGGTTGTTAAAGCGTCGTAATTTAGTTTTTTAATAGGCCTCGTAAGTCGTAATTAGCTCCCGAGTCTAAGTATATATTCTTAGCTAGTAATATTATTTTATAAAATAAAAATATATAGCCTCTTATTCTCTATACCCGGACTTATTATATACTTTTTTAATTAAATCTACTTAGTAGCGCTTATTATTAATTACTTAAGTAAGTTAGGGATAAGTCTTCGTCCCTTATTAGAATAGAAGTTTATTCTATATAATAAATCGTATTACTATTTATTTAAAATATCTAAACTAATTAAAAAGTATACCGGCTAGCCTTTTTAAAATAAAAAAAAAATAAGTAATTTATTTCGAGAGGTCCGACTATTATTCGTTTAGTATTAGTATATTAGCTAGAATATTTATTTCCTATATCTAATTAATAGTAGCGTTATTACGACTATATACTATAATAAAAAAGTTTTTTATAACTTATATTCGTAGGACTCGTGCGTTAATAAAGTCTTTAATATCCTTATTAAGCTCTACCTTAACTAAATTAAATTAGCTAGAGGTTTTTTTTTAAAAAACTATCCGCTATAGTATTTTTCTTCTTATTAATATACTTAATTTTAAAATTAAAAAGTCTAATCTAAGAGAGCTAGTGTATTATTATTATTAATAATAAGTTATTTATTATATTATTAATTTAAATAACTAGGACTTAGGCGTCGGTTTTTAATAAAAAGTTAATCCTAAATAAATAATTATAAAAACGTTTTAAGCTTATTAAAACGCCTCGTATTTTAAGTTTTTTAAAATTATAATTAAGCTTTAGCCCGTACTATATCCCGCTCTCGTATTAAGTAATAATATACTCGTTATTAATAATCTAACTAAGCGTATTACCCTATTTTTTAATACTAGCGTCCGTTATAAAAATAATTTATCTAGCCTTAGTATTATAATTTAATAAAACTAAAATAGGAGCTATAGTAATCGCTTTTTTAAACGTCTTTATAACTTCGATTTATAGCGCTCCCTATTTAAAAAATTAGTTCTTATTAAGTAGGGAGTATAATGAGGCTATTTTAAAAAAGAATTACTCGATTTAATAATAATAAAAAGTAATAATACTAAAAAACGATCTAATTTCTAAAACGTTCGAGCATTTTATTTATTTAAGGATCTTAAAGACTTTAGTTTAATTAAACCGTCTCCTTTTTATATTATAAAAATAGCTTATAATAACCGCGAATAATTAGTATTATTATAATTTTATTCTAGAAATAGTATAGCTAGCTAGCTCGATATTAACTAAAACTTAATTAATATTCTAGAGGTATTTATAAATAAATCGCTAGATCTTAGGATAGTTAGTTAGGTACTTATTATTATAATAAGATCGTAGGCCTTTAATTATAATATTATTAATAAAAGTACTATAGTATTTTAGAATTAAGTTATAGAGAATATAGGTTATAATCCGATAGAATTAAGCTACTAAATTTATTACTCTTATTAAGAAGGTATAGTATTTATATAGCCCGAGTAGAGTTAAGAAAGTCGTTAAATTATAGCTCTTTTTATTTAAAAAGATCTAATTATAATTAAAAAAGAAATTTAAAAAAGAAATAAGTTAATTTATAATAATTTCTTTTAAAAACTCGTTAATATTAAGTAGTTATCAAGCGTTTTAAAAAGTAATAGTATTAACCTTAGTTACTAAGTTAATTAGCTAAAGACTACCGTCCTTTTTTATTATTAAAAACTAGGGGTTCTAATACGTAGTATAGCTTTTTTTAATAATACCCTAGGTAATACGTTTTTAAATTACTTCGAAAGCTTTTAGTAATAAAGCTTTTAAGATCGGGATACCCTTTACTTATTAAACTTTATAAAATATAGTTTTAATTATTTATAATAGCGCGATTATAAAGTTAAAACGGCCGTATTTAAAAAAGTCCTATACTAGCGCTTTTTTTTAATTAAAAAGTATTTATTTAAAGAGATTTTATTTACGAAATAAGAAATAGTTATAATCCTTAAGGATAGCTTAGAAGCGGTCGTTTATTAATCTAGAGCCTAGTTCTATATTTAAGAACTTAGGTATAATAATATTTTTATAAGGGCTTAATTAGTCTTATAGCTTATTTTTAACCTTTTTAAGTTTTTTAAGTTTTTAATAAGGATTACTATTAGGTATTAATTTATTAGAGAGCGCGTTATTAACTAACTAGACCTTCTAGTCCTTTTTTTTATATATTATATTAGTTTTTATAGTATAGGAAATCCTATAGAAGGCTTTTTTAGCTATTTCGTACTATTTTAATACTTTTTACTTTAGTTTTATAATTCGTTATTCGATATATAACTCCTCTTATTAAGAAATAGGTATTTTTATTAAGAGATATAAATCGTTTTAGTTAGCTAATCTATTTAGTTTATTTTTAATTTTATTTTAAGCGGCCGTTATTACTCTCTTAATTTATATAATCTAAGGCTAGATTATATAAAGTACGATTATAATTATAATTTAATTAGCTTAGCTTTAGTCTAAGACTATTATAATACGCTCGTTTTTTTTTAATTTAGATTTTAAGTAGGGGTTATTAGAACTAGTAATATCCCTAGTTATATTACTAATATTTAGTTTTCTAATTTAAAAACTTTTTTTATATATTACTTAAGCTAGGGTAAGATATTCTTTACGTCCTAAAAACTATTCGTCCTAATTATCCCTACGGGGATCCTTAGCCTCGCGTCCTTAATATAAATTAAAGTAGTAACTATTAACTTATTATATCTAAAGGATAGCTTAGTATTTTATATAAATAAAAGACTTAGTAATAACGGATCGGAGGTTTCTTACTCGTCCTTAATAAAAAAATAAGTAGTTATTTTAAACTTACTAATCTATACGTTTATAAAGTAAAAGCTATTAAAAGTTATCTAGCTAGTTAAATCGTACTCAAATATCTATATTTAAAGCTTCGTTATTATATAAAAAATACTAGCTTTCTTAACGTATTATTTTAAGAGGATATTAATTTACGCCCTAATATTTAAAATAATAACGATTATTAAACCCTTATTATCCTAATTTATACTAAATATTTAGATTTCTAATTAGAAATAAGTATTTAAAATTACGAAAGTTAGGAACTTAGAAATTAGATTAGCGCTTCTAACTCTATTAATCTTAGCTATATAACTTAGTTTTAAAAAGAGGTTTTAATTATATTTATTAAAAAAATCCTTAATATCTTTTTATTATTACTTATTTTTTATTAAATTTACTAAGGACTTCGGAGCTTTTAATAAGATTTTATTAATATTAAAGTACTCTTAATTACGTATTAAAGTTACTATTATTATAATATATTCTAATATAATTTTTTATAAAATATTTATAAGAAGTAAGATCGGGGCCTCGAGCCTCTTTTTTATTAACTTCTTTATCTCAGCCCTAAGGTTAAAATCGTAAGTTTAATTAGTAATTATCGTTTTTTAAGTCTTATAAAAAAGAGGCTCTTAAGTTCTTTAAGTACTAATATTAGGGGTATTAATTAGAACTTTAGTAAGCTAAGGCTTAGAAATAGATATAAAGGTTATATTCTTTACTATTTTAAAAACCTCGTTATTATTATTAATTTTTATAATTTCTCTTATTTAATTAAAAAAAGAAACCGTTTTTTTTTAAGTTATAAAAGCTAGCTCGGGCTATTAATTTTATATATTTTTTTAGAGTATAACGTAGTTACTAAGGTACGGTTCTTAAGTAGTTTTTTTTTATAAATAGTATAAACGTCCGCTTAGCTATAGTAACCTAAGTTAGGTCGTATTATATAAATATATTTAATTATATTTATAAGATTAGCTAAGAGAAGTATAAGTATAGTTTACTAAGGTAATCCGATTTAATAGTTTAGAATCTACTTAACTAAAAGCTTAATATCTTTTTTAGTTAATATATTTATTACGTAAAAAAGAAAGGTAATATAATTAATAATCGCACGCTTTTTTTTATTTTTAATTATAATAAAGGGGATATTTTTTATAAACTTATAACTATTATACTTTTCGTAATACTAAGCTCCCTAAGCTAAAATAATAAGATAAGTATCTTTATTAAGAGTATATTAATTATAATCCTTAATAATCTAATAATATAAACTCTAGTAATATTAGTAACGGTCTTTAGGTCTTATAATCGGGGGCTAATTAGGACGCGTAGTACTTATATTAAAAATACGAGTAGGACCTTAAGAGTAAATACTATTTTAATAAATCTTTAGCTTACTTATTTCGTTAGCTAGGTTAGAATTAGTAATATTATTAATAACTACTTAGTTAACTTAGGCCCCTATTATTAGTTAGTAATATTATTAGTAGTTTAGATACTAATACTAAGTATTTTTATACGCTTACGAAGTAGGGGATTATAAAGAGGTTTTAGGTTAATTTTAATTATTTATAAAGAGCAAGCTATATTTTTTTTTATATATAATCGTATTAAGAAGTCCTATTTTAAACCTTACGTACTTCGTTAATTTAATAAAGCTATTTAAAATAACCCTAACTTCCTCTACTACTTTTTTTATAATATCGGTATAGAACCGCTTATATACGGCCTTAATTAGGCTCTTATTAATTATAACGTAGAGATCTTATTATTTAATAAGGGTAATTATATTATTAATTTTAGTAAATAGTACCTAAGTAAAGTTTAAGTTAAAAAACGAGATAAGTAGTTTTTTAATAACTCTTTCGATTTACTCTTTTTTATTTAAAAAGTAATTTATTTATATATTCTGCCTTTACTGGCTACTCGGGCGGTTCTCGGTATTATTTATATAGTATTAATACACGGTATTAGTAGATACTTATACTATTTCGCTAGACTATTTTTTTAAATTTTCTAACTTTTTAACTTTCCCTTTTATAAAGTTTATAACCACAGATTATTAACGGCGATGTTGGGCGCCCGACGCTACTACCTTGTGAGCCTACTACGTACCTAGCTAAGTTAATTACTTTTCTAAGTAATAGTAGCTTATAATAGTATAGTATTAGAAATACCCTCGTTACCGTTGTTAAGAATAATACTAACCTTACTAATATTTTTAACTTTAACTCGTATATATATATATTTATTATCTCGTTACTTTTATTAAAGTTAAAAACGCTTCCCTTACTATCTATTATTATTATATTATTACTATTACTATTACTATCTAACTGTCTACCTTAAGCACACTTTATTAAAATACTAAGACGCTACTAATAGCTCGTCGACCCTTAGGGCTTCTTTAATAATTAGAAGTTCGATCTTATAAGTATTATACTAGAGGACCCCGAGCTATAGAGAGACCGCCTTAATAAATACTATATTTATAATATTAACTTACGGAAGATAAATAGATATATTATAATAAGCATTACCCTTATTAGCGCCTTTTTAATATAATAAAATAGTATAAATAAGCCTAGACTTAATAATATAATTAGGAGCTTAGAAAGAGTATAAGCGAGCGTATTAAATAAAAATATTAATAAGGAGAGGTTATTATTAAATAAGATAAGGGGAGAAAATAAGGGGTAGTATTTAGCTATTAAAAAGGTAATTAATGTACTACGGTAGCGGGGTTATTAGTATTTTAAGTTTAGTTAGTGTTAATAGTTACTTAGTAACGGCTGCGGCTGGCTATAGTTAGTTATAAAGTTTTGTTAAAGTACGTAATAAAGATACTTAATATTAACCCTAATAGACTAGCTTACCTATGAAGGCGAAGATGGCCCCCAATGAGGCGGACCGGACCCCAAAGGGTTAAAAAGTAATTAGTATTTTATTTTCTATACTTTTTTAAAAAGAAATCCTTAGCTTAGGCCTAGGGTAGTCCTCTAATTATATCCTTAATTAGAGTTTAATAGTCTTTTTTTATAATATACGTAATAAATTTATTTCTAAATTAGTCCGGGACCCTACTAATTTTATATTAGTCCTCGAACTTTTTTAAAAAGTTTATAATATTATCGTTTTTAAAAACTATAATCCCCTCTTAACTAGGGAACGGTATTTTATAGAACCCTATATTCTCTATTAAATTAGGCTAAGGAATCGTAGGGTCCTTAGTTTAAGGCGTAGTTATTTAGATCTAAGTAGTAATAGTACTTAAAAAGGTATTAATTAAAGTATTTATTTTAACCTAAGCTATAACTAGCTTTTTTTAATTAAATTAGTAAGTAAATCTATTACTAAGAGTAGGTTTCTTATTATTAAATAACTCTATAGTCTATAGGTCTTAATAAACTATAAAAACTAGTCCGGTAAATAGTTTATTCGAAGTAAAAAGGTTAGGTTTATATAATTAAACGTCCTAAGGGTTGCTAATAATAGTAAAAGTAACGTATTAATTATTTATATTTACGGTCTAAGGTTATTAAAAGTATAGTTCGTCAATTTTATTTATAATCTTAATAATCTTATATTAATCTATTTATTTTAAATAGAGTTTAAAAAGAGAGGAGAGGAGCCGTTCTAATAGCTAGAGCGTAATTATTATTCTAATTAACGTAATTTAAGCCGTCCTTCTTAGCCCCTATTAAATATATAACTAGAGTTTTAATCGGACTTCGTATTAAGCCTACGGTAATACTAATTAAAATTACTAATAGGTTTAATTAAAAGCTAGTTTCCTAAGCGCCCTTAGTCTAATATATCCGCACTTCTAAATAGGTTTATTATTAAATTTCTAAGCTATATTAATTAATAAAAAATAATCTAATTAAATAACTAGTTATACTTATTAAAGTATTCTATTAGTTCTAATCCTAACTCGTCGTTCGTTTTATTATATTATTATAGCGTTCGTATTTAGGCCTAATCTAGTCCTAAGTATCTATATATTTTTCTACTTATTTATCTTACTTACTTATTAAGGTTTATTATATCCCCCTCTTATTAAATAAAAAGCCCTTTTTTATATATCTTTATCTTTATATTTTAATTATTTAGTCTTTCTTTTAATTAGAGTCCTACTACTCGTATTTATTTTAATCGTTACGCTACTTTTTTTTACTTATTTATTTAAATTATTTTTAATCGAGTCGGGCCTTCTTTTACTTATTCTCTTATTTAAAAAGGGAAGGGATTTTTAGAAGGGGAGACTATTAAAAAAGCATAGGGTATAAAGGACTTTCGTAGTATAGTACTTAAGAAGAACTATTAATACTTATAAAAATAATATAAAATACCTCTTTTAATCAGGTTAATACGGCCTTAATTAACGGAGTTATAACTAAGAAAAGAGGGTAGTATTAACTAGATCGGAAGGGTAGAGTTCCTAATTATTTTATATTATTATATTTAAAAATAAATTATTAAAAAGGCTCTAGTTCGATTTTAAAAAAGTATATATATAATTAAAATAAAAATCCGTATTACTAAGCTCCTCTCGCTAATCGGGGGCCCTTCTCTTTATATCTTTTTCTAATTAGCTCTCTTATAGGTCCTTATACTTAATTAGCTTTAAAAAAAAGAAATACTAGGACTAATCGCCCCACCCTATTCTAATACGGTATACTTTTTAATTATATAATACGCGCAATATACCCTAAGTACGCGCTTAATATAATATAGTAATTTTAATATAAAAACCGCTATATAATTTAGGATAGGTAAGCTACCTTTTATATAGCAGTACTAGTTAAAAAGGTTAATAATAGAGGTTAGTTATAAAAGTTAAAAACGGCCCTTAACCGTAGAGGTTCTGAACTTTAATAGCGACATAGAGGTTTCTAAAGAAAGGGCTAAAAAGGCTAATATTTAGCTACTTTTTAGAGCTCGTAAAGATTCTTTTTATCCTTATTATTTTTAATATTACCTAAAGCTCTATTTAAACTAAATAAATCTATTAAATAAACTTATTAAATAAACTTATTAAATAAACTTATTAAATAAACTTATTAATATATAAACTATTACCTAGATAACTAGTTAAGAGATTAGCTAGTTAAAATACTACCTCGTTAAAAACTTAAAAATGCCCCTCGATAGGTCCCCCCCTCTAGAGCTCGATAGATTCTTAGGCCCCCTCGACGCCCTAGTTATCGTAATTAATATAAGTATACTTAAGGAGTAGTATAGTACTTTTTAATAATATAGAATTTAGCTAAGTAATAGTACGAACGTTATAAATAACTAGGTTAATACGGACGTTAAGATTTAATATATTAATACTAATTTAAAAATTATATTTTATAGAGCTAATAATCTTTTTAATACGGGTTATATTATAAATATAAAGGAATATATAAAGGGTCCCCTAACCCTTAATAAGAAAGAGTATATAATACGGGATCTAGCCGCCCACGCGGGCTAGTACTAAAAGGTCTTATATACGTTAGAGTAGGTATAGCTCGCCCTACGGCAGAAGGTCGGGAGCTGTTTTAATTAGTAGTTAGGTATAGAGCGCAATATACCTAGTTTTCCCTAATACGTAATACACGGTACGGCCCCGGCGGATTGCTCCGTCGGGGAGCTAGCTTAATCCTATAAGTTACTCGTATTTAAAGAGGTTAAAGGGGTTATACTAAGAGTTAAGTCTAAAAGCTCTTAGTAAAGGATTTTTTAGTTTTTTTAGTTATACTTAAATACTTTATAACGTATTTAATAAGCTCGTAGCTTTTTTTTATTATAAATTAAAACTAATTATCCGAATTTAGAGAGTAAAATAAGCGCTATAGAAGGGTTAAGGAGTACGTTAGAGTTTAGAGCGTCTAGGTCGACATACTTCTAGACCCCTATACCCTTATTTATAATATAAAAAATATTAAACTATTTAATTTAATTATTATAACTAGTTAACTTAGCTTAAGCTAAAGTAAGTACGAGTATATTAGTTATTTCGAAAAGATTATAAAAATCGTATTAATAAGTACGTTATTATAATATAGGGTCTTAATTAAGAACTAGGTTTATAACTATTACGAGTTATAGTTCGTAGTAATAGGTATATAGAGTATAGTAAAAGTAGCTTAACTATCTAAGTAGAAATAGATAAAAGGAAAAGGTCTATATACATGGTGTCTAAGATGGACACGTAATTTAGCACGTGACGGGCACTTCGTAAGATGCGGATTACGTGACAGTCTACGAAACCTATGTCTTTTACCGCCATCATGCTGTCAAACCAGCTCTGGACAGTGGGGGTTTCATCGCTCAATACAGTGATCCCCTGAGCTGAAGTTGGAAATGCCCGTAGCATTGCCCGTGGACCAGTCAAGAAGTTCCTAAACATCTCCTCGATGGAGGGTACTGAGGGATACGTCTGTATGTGTCCACGAAGGACAGGAATCCATCTATTACTGCCGTTGTTCAAGACAGTCTCCGTAGATCGGAGTCGGCGGGATTTCAGGGGTCAAATAATATAATTTAATGTCAAACATCAGGCCGCTACTACTCTCGATATTAAAATGGTCTCCATTTTTGGGGTGCATTGTAGATTTGTATGGGTTACTCTAGGCTCTGAAAGGTATGAACATTCCGAGCTACACGTACATAACTTCAATTTAATCGATGCAAGATCGCACGAGCTTAACAAGAAGAGGGTTATTGCTCGAAAGATCGACCAAACCACTGACCGACTGTATCAATGAGTGTAAATAACTTGCACAAAGTAGGAAGAAGAAGTGACGACTGCTCCGTGAAATTTCGTAACATTCTCGGATCGTCTACGAGCCTTGGTAGCAGTGACGCCTTTGAAGTTTGAACGAGTTATATCTGGTTGTCTTGAAATAGCTGCGACCGTTGAGGTCACAAAGACCAACACAAATAGGAAGCCAATCATCGATGTCGTTGAAATTTCGGTGCTCGTGATAGGCTGCCATGGGCGGCTGCTGACTTCGCAGCTCACATTAGCTTATCTAGCTAGCAGCCTGGCAGGCAAAGTAGAGAGCCAATAATAACCCAGAAGTGAAACTCTTACAGTTCAGAGGTTCGCGGAAACACCAATAGGTGGAACTGTTCTAGACAGCAATATATCCGCGTTAGGTGTACGGATACCTCGAGTCGAGGGGCTCTTTGATTGTGGATACCGGGTGTTAGTGTCTGCGTTGTTCAACTCCTTGAGACAGGCCGGTCCCAGGGGTCATCGTTTCGTAACTGTCGAGGGCACGGGATTACGGGGCGCTGTCAGCCCCGTCGTATGGAGCAAGTTTTTGATGTTTCTATTCTTATTCAATGGAGAGATAGGGCTTTCAGCGCGGGCCTAGACAAGTACGCAATATCTTGTCTAGCAGTCTTTGGTCTTTGCCACATGCACCTATCTAGATTCAAATTCGGCCACGATAGGCCCGGCATTGAAACATTCAATTTCTACCAATGAAGCTTTAAGTGATCACTTGTGAAGATTTGGGACACTAGAGAGAGGGACGTCGTAGATAGACTATTCCCTTTACCGAGAATGGCCAATGTCTGCAGTTTCTGGTCTTGGCACCTGCTGCTTGATGACTACATCAACAGTAAACTGGGGCACTTCATATGTCTCCGGTCAAGGAGAGCACCTATCTCATCTCCTTTTATTGGCGATAGAAATGCCGCATCGAGAAGCTCGCTATTTCGATGCCTGTTCTGCGTATTGTATCCTTAAAAAGCCGGGGCACAAAGACGTGATGCATTCAATTGCGGTGGGCAGACCATTATCTATCTGATACCATGGCAGACCTCTTCTCGAGCCAAGACTCTGGCGATGACTTGCCTTATTCGTCCATAGAGGTGCGGGAGCTCCCTAGCTTCCATATACGGCCCTGCCGATGGTGGTTGCATTGCAGAATTTTCAACGTACACTCACGTTCTTGAGTGGTTGAATGTGTAGCATGGCGATAGATTGCCATGTCAGCCGGCGGCGATTAGGATAGATTAATCGAAGGGTGTTAAAAAATATCAGACCGAAAGGAATGAAGCTTATTCTATATTGCTTTTCGAAATTCAGGGCCGCGAACCCTCTTCGCCCCTGCACCTTGGCTTCGCTGCACGACTCGTCGACGGTGGTCCGGCCGTCTTTTCGTTGGGCGCCGCCGGAGGTAGCCCGCCGGAAGATACGCCGGGCCAGACCCGTCCAGTCGGGTTCCGTGCACGGAGCAGCAAGGGAGGGAGAACACGGTACGTCCGACATGGAAGGATGGTATGTAGAGAAACTGTTTGTTGAGTCAGGGCCCAGGGGGGTTCATGGGTTTTGTCGGGCATCGACGTTGATTGATAACGACATGGAACACGCCCAAACCCGGCCACTTTCACATGGTTGCGAGATATTGCACCAGAACGTCAGCAACCTGGTCCTAGTCTTCAGGAACACAGCACGGTGACCCGGACATGGGAGACTTGCCGGCCGCATCGGGGCTTTACGGAGGCGCCACAAAATTTTCGGTCTCGAGGTCGGCGGTTCAATGCTTCACTGAATTTTCAACAAGTTTTGTAAAGAGAGAAAATTGGGCACTGCGTTTCTTCGTTGGCCGGGGTTTGCTTGGACTGAGGTGGTTGGACATGATCTTTGGTTGCTTTGATCATGGAAAGGCGATGCTCCAAATAGCGTACCCTACGTCGAGAAACGATATGAAGCGGAAGCAGAAAACAAAAGGAATGATCAAAACGGTCACCTTGGCCCTAGGCTAGCGCGCGCAAACAGGAGCCGGTAGTCCGCGGTGACAAGGTCAGGTTCCGTGGGCTAGCTAGCGTATGGATTCACAACGATGTGAAATTTTGGGCAATTTCAATTTCTACGTACGGGCGCCGGATGATCTGCAACTTTGCATGTCTTGGTTCTTGGACTTGCTTGGACAACCCACAAGTTCCAATACTGCCAAGAAGACTCCATCAATAGAACGCTCCACAGGGGACGTCACGGTGTAGATACAGCAAATGTCCCAGGTTGCCAGGATGGTGAAGAATGTTGATGGTAGGCTGATGGACGATTCAAAGAGCATCGTTGTTGACGATGCAATGACTAGTTCTCGGACGGACGAGGTTCGTCTCCAAAGGGAGAAAGTGGTGCGGATGGAGGCCCGACGCGTCAACATTCACTTGGCGGTGATGCTCACCACTGAGATATGGAGATATGAGAGGGCGGTGCATCGAGGCAGGCCGTGCGATGCGATAGTCACCGCTTGGTGTTTCTGCTTGTTTCCCTCTGGTAGCCTTTTACAAATGCACACCACCTAACAAGCCTCTCAAGGTACTGGTTGAGTGGGTGGTAAACTTGGCAAGTGAGGCTCTCGCCAAGAGGTAGTGTCCACTGTTACGGCGGGAAGGTAATAGTTGATGAGTCCGTCACTCTTATCATCGACATGGACCCTCTTCTATGATGCGGCGGTGCATTGCCAATGCTGCTAACACGGCAGTGGATGCAGCCGGGCAATGCTTATCGTCGCACCGCGGGCGTTGAGCCGGACGTTTCGAGGTACGCCTTGGCGATGCGGCGGCGGTGTCGCAGTCGTAGTGTAGATGTGATCGTCCTGCGCGCTGGCTGGCTGGGCTGCATTACAACAGTAAGACAGGAAGACAAGGCCGTCTTGGACTCCGTTGACCGATTGTGGGCCGCGACTGAAGCGCGATGTGGGCTAGGGAGAGAAGCAGAAGATGGGGATTTTCCTACTTGGCGCTGGGCGTTTTGGTAGATCATGTCACCCAATCTGGCCAAGAGATTGAGCAAGAAGATGAAGCTACCGGAACGGGTTGATGCAGATGCAGATGTGCAAACCCACCGGCGCCCTATTGAAAGCCAAGTCAGCAAGCGAGGAACGTCGAAATGTGCTGAATGAGATCACATGGACAGGGTGTTTGGGTTGTTGCACTCGACTTTGCCTCAGAGAGATACCACGTATGTGCTCTTGACTTGCCTCTATTGGCGATGTCCCGTCCGTGATGCATCATCTTGGCGTTCCATACACTTTTTGCTTTGAGAGCTTCATTGGGTTGCGGTGCACAATCAATTGCTCCATGGAGAAACACCGCCACTGCTTCTCTGTTGGTGTGGAGCAACCAATGGTGCTAGAACGCCAAGTTGCTCACACTGTTCGAAGAGATGAGTTGCATCACCAAGGCTTCGCTCGCGAGCAAACATGAGAAAACAAGACGCGACGCGGGCTCTCATCGGATTGTGGACACCAAAGAAGAAACAAGAGCCAAGAGTTCACGAGAATAGAAACCGGCGGCTCTAGGGGTTTTGTACGTTTAGCATCTCTCATAGCGTCCTTCGTACAGCTCTCTACCGCTTTAGTATGCAGGGCCGCCAGCATTCGTCCGAATTGCTCAAGTGTTTGTGAGATGCTTCTATCCGGCATCGTGTGGTGGTATTCTGTTCAAGCCTCGCACACAGAGCGAACGGGAATTCGACCGAGCACTTTTGAGAGACTCTGTGGTCTAGAAATAAGCCAGCTATGATTTGCGGTTGCACATATGCACACCCTCTTTCTGATCAGTCTGATGGATGGATGGCCAAGGGGCCAAGACATCTGGGACCACGTTTTGTGGCGGCTGTCTGTGTGTGGTTTTGTCGCTCACCACTGTCCACTGCTCGTTGTCACTAACATCCGCAGGCGTGGTGGGCATTGAACAATGAATTGTCCTCACTGTCACTTTAGGCTCGAACGGCACGGCTCTTTGGGCATCCAAGACGTCGATCAAGAGGCGGAGAACTATTAGTAGAAATCTTCCGTGACAAGTCATCTCTCTCTTTGCCCATCTTCGTCTAAGTACCTTATTATCAAAAAAAGTTAATTCTTTCTAAGTTATAAGTATAAGAATATAGTTTTAATAAAATAATATAGTACCTACTTAGTACTTAAATTAAGATGCTTTTTTAAGCTTATTATAAGAGAAAGATAATTATATTACTAACTACTTACTATCGAGGTCTATAAGTAGCGCTATAGTTTTAACTATAATAGCTTTACCCATAATAGGTTTGCTTATAATAAGCGAAAAGTCTAATTATAAGTTTTTTTAAAAACCTCTTTTTAAGAGTTATAAGAGCCTCTAAATTAAGTTAAAATACTAGAATAGGGTAGGGCGATTAGTCCTAGTAGTTCTTTTTTAAAACTAATTAAGTATAGGGATTTATCAAAGAGCTAATTAGAGGAAGATATAAGGAGAAGGGCCCTAATTAGGGAGAGGGGCTCGGTAGTGCGGATTTTTATTTTAAAAATATATATTTTTTTTTAAGATCGAACTAGAGCTTTTTTAATAATTTATTTTCGAACGTAATAATATAAGATAATTAAGAACTCTACTTTTTTAATTTAACTAATACTACTCTTTTCTCTCGGTTATAACTCCGTTAATTAAGGCCGTATTAACCTAATTAAAGGAGGTATTTTATATTATTTTTATAAATATTAGTAGTTTTTTTAAAGTACCGTACTACGAGAGTCCCTTATACCCTATATCTTTTTAATAGTCTTCCTTTTTAAAAATCCCTTTTTTTTTAAATAAGAGAATAAGTAAAAAAAAGCCTAACTCGATCGGAGATATTTTAAATAAATTAATTAAAGAAAGCGGCATAATAATTAAAATAAATACGAGCGGTAGGACTCTAATCTAAGAAAAAAGTAACTAAATAATTAAAATACGAAAATAAAAACGTATAAAAAAGGGCTTCTTATTTAATAAGAGGGGGATATAATAAACCTTAATAAGTAAATAAAATAAATAAATAAAAAAAAAAACGCGGATACTTAGGACCGGATCGGGCCTAAATATAAATATTATAATAGTATAATAAAACGAATAATAAGTTAAGATTAGAACTAATAAAATACTTTAATAAGTATAACTAGTTATTTAACTAAACTATTTTTTATTAATTAATATAGCCCGGAGACTTAATAATAAACTTATTTAAAAGTACGGATACGTCGGACTAAGGGCGCTCGTAAAACTAGCTTTTAACTAAACTTATTAGTAATTTTAATTAGTATTATTATAGGCTTAATACGATATTTAATTAAAACTCTAGTTATACGCTTAATAAGGACTAAAAAAGACGGCTTAAATTATACTAATTAAAATAATAGCTACGCTCTAATTATTAAGACGGCTCCTCTCCTCTTTTTTTAAACTCTATTTAAAAAAAATAGATTAATATAAAACTATTAAAATTATAAATAAAATTAATAAATCATATTTTTAATAACCTCGGACTATAAATATAAATAACTAATACGTTACTTTTACTATTATTAGCGCTCTTTAGGATATTTAATTATATAAACCTAACCTTTTTACTTTAAATAGACCGTTTACTAAACTAGTTTTTATAGTTTATTAAGACTTATAAACTACGGAGTTATTTAATAATAAAAAGGCTACTCTTTTTAATAAATCTATTTATTAATCTAATTAAAAAAAGCTAGTTATAGCTTAGGTTAAAATAAATACCTCGATTAATACCCTCTTAAGTACTATTACTACTTAGATCTAAATAATTATACTTTAAACTAAGGGTCTTACGATTCCTTAGTTTAATTTAATAAAGAATATAAGTTTTTATAAAATACTATTCCCTAATTAAGAGGGGACTGAAGTTTTTAAAAATAATAATATCGTAGATTTTTTAAAAAAGTTTAAGGATTAGTACGAGATTAGTAGGGTCCCGGACTAATTTAGGAATAAACTTATTATATATATTATAAGAGGAGATTATTAAACTCTAGTTAAGGACGCGATTAGAGGACTACTTTAGGCCTAAGCTAAGGATTTTTTTTTAAAAAAGTATAAAAAATAAAATACTAACTACTTTTTAAATAAAAAAGAGTAGATCGAAAGAGTTACTAAAGGACTACTTATCTCGTTTTCTAACTTAAACTCTACTTAGGTACTATTTATTAAAATTAATAATATAATTACCTTTACTAAATAATAAAATTTTTATATTATAACTAATAAGAGCTTAATTAAGGCCGTATATAAGCAGTTCTATATTAATATTATAAAAAAAGTAATAAAAAAAATCGGGGTTATTTTAAATAGTTTTATTAAATTAATAAAGTACGCGAGGTTTAAAATAGGACTTTTTAATACGATTATATATAAAAAAAAATATAGCCTACTCTTTATAAATAATTAGAATTAACCTAAAACTTTATTATAACCCCCTACTCCTTAAGTATATAATAATACTTAGTACTAGTATCCGAACTATTAATAATATTACTAATTAATAATAGAGGCCTAGGTTACTTAAGTAATTATTAATAATATTACTAATTCTAACCTAATTAACGAAATAAGTAAGCTAAAGATCTATTAAAATAGTATTTATTTTTAAGGTCTTATTCGTATATTTAATATAAGTATTATACGTCCTAATTAGCCCCCGATTATAAGACCTAGAAATCGCTACTAATATTACTAAAGTTAATACTACCGAATTATTAAAGATTATAATTAATATACTCTTAATAAGGACGCTTATCTTATTATTTTAGCTTAGGGAGCTTAGTACTATAAAAAGCGTAATAGTTATAAGCTTATAAATAATATCCTCTTTATTATAATTAAAAATAAAAAAAAGCGTACGATTACTAATTATATTACCCTTCTTTTTTATATAATAAATATATTAACTAAGGAAAATACTAAGCTTTTAACTAAGTAAATTCTAGATTATTAAATTAAACTATTTTAATAAACTATACTTATACTCCTTTTAGCTAATCCTATAAGTATAGTTAAATACGTCTATGTAGTACGACCTAATTTAGGCTATTATAACTAAGCGGACGTTTATACTATTTATAAAAAAAGACTATTTAAGAACCGTACCTTAGTAACTAAGTTATATTTTAAAAAGATATATAAGATCGATAGCTTAAGCTAGCTTTTATAACTTAAAAAAAAGACGGTTTTCTTTTTAATTAAAAAAGAGAAATTATAAAAATTAATAATAATAACGAAGCTTTCGAAATAATAAAGAACGTAACTTTTATATTTACCTCTAGGCCTTAGCTTATTAAAGTCCTAATTAGTACCCCTAATACTAGTACTTAAAAAACTTAAAAACCTCTTTTTTATAAAACTTAAAAAATAATAATTATAAATTAAACCCGTAACTTTAACCTTAGGTTTAAGGTTAAAAAACTAATAAAAAAGAGGTTTAAGGCCCCGATCTCGCTTTTTATAAACCTCTTATAAAAAATTATATTAAAATATACTATAATAATAGTAATTTTAATACGTAATTAGGGGTACTTTAATATTAATAAAATCTTATTAAAAACTCTAAAGTCCTTAGTTAACTTAGTAAAAAACAGGTAATAATAAAAAGATATTAAGGATCTTTTTAATAAATATAATAAGAACCTCTTTTTAAAACTGAGCTATATAGTTAAGATTAATAGAGTTAAAGGCGTTAACCCGATTTCTAAGCTCTTAACTTTTATAATCTCGAACGTTTATTTATAATTAAAAATCTAAATATTTAGTATAAATTAGGATAAAAAAGGTTTAATAATTATTACTATCTTAGATACTAAGGTATAAATTAATATCCTTTCGAAATAATATATTAAAAAAGCTAGTATTTTTTATATAATAATAAAGCTTTAAATATAAATATTTAAATACGATTTAATTAGCTAAATAATTTTTAATAGTTTCTACTTTACGGACGTATAAATTAGTAAGTTTAAAATAACTATTTATTTTTTTATTAAGGACGAATAAGAGACCTCTAATCCGTTATTACTAAGTTTTTTATTTATATAAAATACTAAGCTATTTTTTAAATATAATAAGTTAATAATTACCGCTCTAATTTATATTAAGGACGCGAGGCTAAGGATCCCCGTAGGGATAATTAGGACGAATAGTTTTTAAAACGTAAAGGATATTTTACCCTAGTTTAAATAATATATAAAAAAAGTTTTTAGATTAAAAAACTAAATATTAATAATATAACTAGGAATATTATTAGTTTTAATAACCTCTATTTAGAATTTAAATTAAAAAAAAAACGAGTATATTATAATAATCTTAGACTAAGACTAAGCTAACTAAATTATAATTATAGTCGCGCTTTATATAATCTAGCTTTAGATTATATTAATTAAGAAAGTAATAACGACCGCTTAGGCTAAGGTTAGAAATAGACCGAACGGATTAACTAATTAAGACGATTTATATCTCTTAATAAGAATACTTACCTCTTAATAAGAGGAGTTATATATTAAATAACGAATTATAAAGCTAGGATAAAAAGCGTTAAAATAGTATAAAATAGCTAAGAAAGCCTTTTATAAAATTCCTTATATTATTAAAACTAATACGATATATAAAAAAAAAAAACTAAAAGGTTTAGCTAGTTAATAATACGCTCTTTAATAAATTAATACCTAATAGCGATCCTTATTAAAAACTTAAAAAACTTAAAAAAGTTAAAAATAAGTTATGAGACTAATCGGGCCCCTATAGGGATATTATTATACCTAAGTTCTTAAATATAAAACTAAGCTCTAGATTAATAAACGACTAACTCTAAGCTATTTTTAAAGATTATAACTATCTCTTATTTTATAAATAAGATCTTTTTAAATAAATACTTTTTTATTAAAAAAAAGCGCTAGCGTAGGACTTTTTTAAATACGGCTATTTTAATCCTATAGTCGTACTACTATAATTAATTAAGACTATACTCTATAAGGCCTAGTAAATAAAGGGTATTTTAATCCTAAAAGCTTTATTACTAAAAGCTTTTAAAATAATTTAAGAATATATTACTTAGGGTATTATTAAAAAAAGCTATATTACGTATTAAAACCCCTAGTTTTTAATAATAAAAAAGGATAGTAGTTTTTAGCTAATTAATTTAATAACTAAGGTTAATACTATTACTCTTTAAAACGCTTAATAACTACTTAATACTAACGAGTTCTTAAAAGAATTTATTATAAATTAGCTTATCTCTCTCTTAAATTTCTTTTTTAATTATAATTAGATCTTTTTAAATAAAAAAAGCCGTAATTTAATAACCTTTTTAACTCTACTCGGGCTATATAAATACTATACCCTCTTAATAAGAGTAATAAATTTAGTAGCTTAATTCTATCGGATTATAACTTATATTTTTTATAACTTAATTCCGAAATACTATAGCGCTTTTATTAATAATATTATAGTTAAAAGCCTACGATTTTATTATAATAATAAGTACTTAACTAATTATCCCGGGATCTAGCGATTTATTTATAAATACTTTTAAAATATTAATTAAGTTTTAGTTAATATCGAGCTAGCTAGCTATATTATTTCTAGAGCGAAGTCGTAATAGTATTAGCTATTTATAGTTATTATAGGCTATTTTTATAATATAAAAGGGAGACGGCCTAATTAAGCTAAAGTCCTTAAGATCCTTAAATAAATAAAATACTCGAACGTTTTAGAAATTAGATTATTTCTTAGTATTATTACTTTTTATTATTACTAACTTAAGTAATTTTTTTTATAATAGCCCCGTTATACTCCCTATTTAATAAGAACTAATTTTTTAAATAGGGAGCGCCGTAAATTAAAGCTATAAAAATGCTTAAAAAAGTAATTATTATAGCCCCTGTTCTAGTTTTACTAAACTATAGTGCCGAGGCTAGATAGATTATTTTTATAATAAACGCTAGTATTAAAAAATAGGGTAATATACTTAGTTAAATCGTTAATAACGAGCGTACTATTACTTAATAAGAGAGCGGGATATAATACGGACTAGAGCTTAATTATAATTTTAAAAAGCTTAAAATACGAGGTATTTTAATAAGCCTAAAGCGTTTTTATAATTATCTATTTAGGATTAATTTCTTATTAAAAACTAATACCTAAGTCTTAGTTACTTAGATTAATAATATAGTAAATAACCTATTATTAATAATAATAATACGCTAGCTCTTTTAGATTAGACTTTTCGATTTTAAAATTAAGTATATTAATAAGAAGAAAAATACTATAATAAATAGCTTTTTAAAAAAAAACCCTAGCTAATCTAACCTAGTTAAGGTAGAGCTTAATGAGAATATTAAGGACTTTATTAACGTACGAGTTTTATAAATAGGAGTTATAAAGAACTTTTTTATTATAATATATAGTCGTAATAATATTACTATTAATTAAATATAGGAAATAGATATTCTAATTAATATATTAGTACTAAATAAATAATAGTTAGATTTTTTAAAATAAATTACTTATTTTTTTTTTATTTTAAAGAGGCTAGCCGGTATACCCTTTAATTAGTTTAGATATTTTAAATAGATAATAATACGATTTATTATATAAAATAAACTTCTATTTTAACGGGGGATAAAAACTTATCCCTAACTTACTTAAGTAATTAATAATAAGCGCCGCTAGGTAGACTTAATTAATAAAGTATATAATAAGTCCGGGTATAAGGGACGAGAGGCTATATATTTTTATTTTATAGAACGATATTACTAGCTAAGAATGTACGCTTAGACCCAGGAGCTAATTATAATTTATAAGGCTTATTAAAAAGTTAAATTATAATACTTTAACGACCCTTATATATTTACGGTTTTAATTTACGAACCTTTCTCTAAGGTCTATTTAAACGTTTAGTATATAAATAAATAAAAGGTTATTAAGGTGCGTTATAAGTTTATAAAATACTTAGAAACGCGGATTATAACGAACGTTATATTAAAGAATATTACGAAGTTTATTTAAAAAGATATTATTTATTACTATAAGATCTATAGTACTTTAATTATTAACGGGGAACGAGAGAATATAAGTACTATAACGTAACTTAATTAATAATACGGTACTTAGTAAAAGGTTATATTAGCTTATAACCCTCGTACTAACGGGCTCCTTAAGAAGGGTTACTAACTTATTATGTATATACTTTATATTTAATTAGATTAAAAAAAAATATTAAACTTATATTTACTACAGCCCTTTTTATAAATAAGATAACTATTAAAGTATTATTAAGTTATATACCGTTCTATTTTATTTATAATTATTATATAACGACCCTAATTAAAAAAAGAACGGCGACTTAGAGAGTACTTAATTAAGAGAATATATATATAATAAATTAAAAAGTCTAAGCCTAATTACGAGCTTTTACTTTTTTAGTAAACGACTAGGAAACTATAGTTAATAAAATTACTTAATACTGAGCCTAAACCCGCGACTAGTTTAACTCCTCGTACTTCTTTTAATTAATAAAGTTATAAATTAATAATTTAGTTCTCGTTTTTAATATTTAATAAAAGATTAATATACTAATTTTTAAAAAACTTAATTATTATTAATAAAAACCTTTTTATATTTACTTAGTTACTCTAAACGGATCGTCGTATTAATTAGAAATACTTATTAATAAATTAATTATAAGAGCTACTTATATTAGTAATTAACTTAAAAAGTTCCTAAAGTCTCTAAAAAGCTTCTACTTATTACTTAACGAGTTTAATCTTTATAATAACTTTATCTCTAACTTAGCTAACTTTCTATCTTTATAAGATAATATAATTAATACTACGATTCTATTTCTTAATTATAATAATAATATAATAAACTCTAGGGACGAGGATACTTAACTACTTACTAAGTAAACCTAATTATAAATAAAAGCCTCTCGAGAGGGGTAGATTACCCCTTATTACTACCGACCCTTAGTATAAGTTATAAGTTTTTATTTATTAAATATTATTTTATAAAGATATTACTAAGTCTTATTAATTCTTTAATTATTTCTTTACTTAGATTTAAAATAAAAATATAAAAGGACGATAAGAGGAAAAGAATTATTTTTTAATTATTATAATTAAAAACCTAACGACCTTACTTATTAACTATATAATTATATTAAAAAACCTTACCCCTCTTTTTAAATATCTAAGCTTAGTTCCCTATTTAATTAAGCCTATTTAGTATTTAACTTAGCTTATATAACCTCTTACTCTATTTATTTTATTTTAATATATTAATAACCCTCGTAAATTATAAATATATAGTTTTTAATAGGGTACGTTAGAGGGGCGTTTTTAAGAACAGAATCGTATTTATTTTCTTTAATCTTAGTAATATTAATCTAATTTAAAATTATATAAACCAAAGTCTTAACTTTTCTAATATTAGTTAGGATTAGAAATACTACTCTATTACTATATATAATAATAATAATAACTTTACTTAAAGTTAGCTCCGGACTGATTAATAGCCTACTAGTCGTTACTCTTCTCAAAGTAGTATTTCTTACTTTTAGAATATATATAATTATTATATTAATTATTAAAATAGTCTAGAAGAAAAACGTACTTAAAATAGGGGACTATCTTTTTAACTAGCTCCTTAGTATTAGAACTAATATACTTCTAAAAGGACCGCGCATAATAGTTATAAAATATAATATTCTGAATACTATAAGCTTAAATAAGTAAAAAATTAATAATAAGGGTTCGTTCGCTTAATTATTAAAATAGAGGGCTAAAATAATTAATATAATCGTAACTAATAAAAACCTAATAGCTCTATAAAAATAATCTACTTATAATACCTAGATTATAAACGTACTTCTTAATAAGGTTCTAATTTATAGTTAATTATTAAAACTTCTAAGCTATTTCTTTTTTAATATACTTATTAACCTAAGGATTTATAATATAGAATTCGATATAAAGCTCCCTAATTAAATTAAGAAAAGTTAACTAATTAATAATCTTAAAAATCTAAAAAAGAGGAACGTTAGATTAAGATAAAAATTAAAAAGATCGAATAGAGTAGCGCTTATTATAATCTACTTTTTATTAACTTTTCTAGAACTTATAGCCCTAAGTCTTTTAAAAATAAACCTTCTTAGGAGTAGAGGAGGAATATTACTAAAGCTAGATATTATAACGAGTAGTTTTAATAATCTAATATATATTATTAATAGCCGAAGTATTAAATATAATAAATAAATAGATTATCTTATTAAAAAAAGAAAAGAAACTAAATAAAAAAGGATAATTATAATTAAAAAGCTATTATTTAAAAAAAGAAATAAAAAAGAATAGAAGAATTAAAGGAGGGCCTCTATATACCCCCCCCCCCCCTTAGACCCGGGGTATTAAAAAAGAAAGTACTATAGGCCTCTTAGCTAATTAACGCTAAATTATAACTACTATATAAAAAAAGAAAGGAGTAAATTATAAAATCGGGGCCTTTTTATTATTTATAATATAGCGCCTTCTTTTTTAATTAGTAAAGGCCGCCCTTATAATTAATATAAAAAAGTAGCTTTTTACTTAGCTACTTAACTTTTCTTTTTTCCCTCTTTAACTACTTCTTTATAACTACTACTAATTAAACCTCTTTTAATTTTTATTTTCTAATCTACTATATAAATACTAACCTAGTTATTTATAATAACTTTTTTACTTCTTATCTCCCTTTTTAAACCGGATAATAAAAAGGATATAGTACGAATTTAGGGGCTAATTATAATAAAAAACTTTAAAAACAATACTAAATATTAATTAAAAAAGTAGAATTTAGATAGATATATTACTTTTAATAAGACTAACCTTAGGACTATAACGAATACTAAGAACTCTTAGTTTATTAATTTTAATACGAACTACTAAATTAAAGCGTATATTAACTATTATTTAAACCTAGTACCTAAACGAACTAGTTTCCTCTAAATAATCCTAACCCCTTATAAATTCGACTTTTTTAATTAGTATAGTATAAGGGACGTACTTCCCTTTTTTAATTAGTACCCCGAGGCTTTTAAAAGTTTAAAAAACTAAAAAACTTAGATAGGTTAGACTTATTATAAAGTAACAAAAATCTTAATTAATTATTATAATTTTTAAAAATGCTTATTATATAAAGACTAGATTTAAAAATATAAGATTAGATCCGTAGTAGGGGTTATAATATAAGACCTTATTTTAGTACGTAATATAGTGATAATTAAGGAGGGATAAGAGAGTATTTTTAAACTAAATAAGACCCCTATTCTAAACCCTTAAACCTAAGAAATTATATAAAAAATTAGGACTTTAATATACTTAGTAATCTTCCTTTTTTATATTAATAATCCGGGCTATTTTATAAAAATAATTATTAACTAGTAGGATAGTATAGTTTATTAATATAATCCGAAATAGGCTTTTAGGTATTTAAAAAAGATATTTATTAATAATATCTAAGTACTAAAGGCCTTTTATAGCTAGATTAATACGCTTTTTTATATTTAATAACTAATTAACGTAAGCGCTTATATAGTCCCTATAATATAATAGCTAAGTAAATAAGAATATAGTTTATATATACTTAAATAGTTTTATAATACGGTCTAATACGGCTAGCTTAACCTAACTTATAATACGTATTAAATAACTTATAAATACCTTAAACTATTTAATAATAAGCTCTACGTAGCTTAGATTTAATAAATAAGTTATAAGTTTTAATATAATAGTTATTACTTTTTTAATATAATAAGACCTCCCTTAAAAAGGTCCTTTAAAAAAATAATATACGATTAGGACTTTAAAAATAGGCCCTATACTAACTTAAATAACTCTAATTACGCTATAACTAAGGCCCCTAAGGTACTAACTCTTTAAAAGTCTAGTTCTCGCTTACTTAACCTTAGATTTACTAACTAAGATCTAAGAATTTATAACTTATATAATTATAATTATTATACTCCTATCGATCTTATATACTTTAAAAAAATAGATAGAATAGCTAAAAACCTTAAGTAAGAACTTACTATTTTTAAAAAGTTATTTTTATTATTTTAATCTTTAAAAATACTAAAAAATACTCAAGGATCTATAATAAATAATAACCCTAATTAGACTTTATAAGTAATTAAATTAATAAAGGTTACTAACTAGTGTTTAGACGTTATTATTAATAATTAATTTATATACCTAATTAATACTCCTAAGACCCGTCGAATTACGAAGTTTTTATTAAATATATTACTACTTAAGTTACTATTACGCCTTAGCCTAGTTCTTAATAAAGTTAGTCTAAGTAACTAGAGAAATAGTTTTTTAAATACTTTAGTTAAAAGCGGGGATAGCCTTATTATAAAAGTTTTAATTAAAATACTAAGGGTTTAGTTAAAATAAGAGGTTATTAAGTATACGCTCTCTAAGTATAATCGGGTTATATAAAAAAATAGCGAACGTTAATATTAAAAACTAACTAAGTTTTATTAAAATCTCTTATAGTATTATAATATATATAAAAATAAAGTTAATATTAATAAGAATATAAAAGAATAATAAGTTAATTAGTATAACGACTCGATTATAAAAGCTATATATATAACTCTAGCTTATACTCCTTAGATATTATTATTAATA
Organism: Colletotrichum cuscutae; assembly: GCA_030869315.1. Classification (NCBI taxonomy): domain Eukaryota; kingdom Fungi; phylum Ascomycota; class Sordariomycetes; order Glomerellales; family Glomerellaceae; genus Colletotrichum; species Colletotrichum cuscutae. The sequence goes on from MPDP01000258.1 coordinate 560,648, forward strand.
AAAAAAACTAAGGAGAATTAGGTTAATAAAAATTAGGATTAGGAGACTACTAGGGAGGAATAAGATAAGAACTAAGTAAAGTTAGTAAAAAAAGTAGTAAAAATAAAAGAGGTAAAAAAAGTAATTATAAAGAGGAAAAGTAAGTAGAGGGCTTAATATAATTAATTATATATAATAATTAGGATTAATTTAAAATAATTTCTTTTTATAAAGGATTAGGGAAAAAGAAATTAAGAGACGATTAGAATAGAGTAGGATAATTAGTCTTAGTAGTTCTTTTTTAAAACTAATTAAGTATAGGGATTTATAAAAGAGCTAATTAAAAAAAAATATAAAAAGAAGGGCCCTAATTAAGGAGAGGAGCTCGGTAGTACGGATTTTTATTTTAAAAATATATATATTTTTTTAAGATCGAACTAGAGCCTTTTTAATAATTTTTTTTAAACGTAATAATATAAAATAATTAAGAACTTTACCCTTCTAATCTAGCTAATATTACCCTTTTTTTTTAATTATAACTCCGTTAATTAAGGCCGTATTAACCTAATTAAAAGAGGTATCTTATATTACTTTTATAAATATTAGTAGTTTTTTTAAAGCACCGCACCGCGAGAGTCCCTTATACCCTATACCTTTTTAATACTTATTAAAATATTAATAACTAAACTAACCTTATAATAACGACCTTAATAAAAGACTTAGTAAATAATATTAAAATTTTTACTAACGTTAAGTACGATTTATAAAATATAATAACGCGGCTATAGAGTATTATTAATATATTTTATATTAAAAAAAGTATTATTAGTACTAATAAGATAAATAGGGCTATGTTAATATAGTACCTCGGCTTTCTCTTATAGCTCGAGGATTATTATCTTAGATAGTATTAAAAGTTTATTAAAAAGCTCTTTTAAGTATACTAATATATTTATTATTATTTTTATAATAATAAGACTCCTAGCGCTTATATATAAAAATAGGTTACTTATTTTTAAATAGTAATACTAGCTTATTAATAAGCTATTAAAACTACGATTTTAGTAATTTTTTAACGAGGGAGAGGGTAGAATAGAGGAAAGGATGGGTAACTTATAAAAAGGGTTGAGGTTGAATAGTGCGGAATTCGAGGGCAGGGTAGCGTCTATATGTACTGCGGCAATCCTTTAGTAATGCAAAACGATGAAGTTAAATAGTGTGCCCATCTTCGTCATCGTCCAAGCTGTCAAGAATTCTATCACCTCCGAATCGACGAGGGCCAGCCACCCATGAAGCCTCCAAGACCCGAAAGTCCAGGGCCCCCGGGGGCATGAGGTGTGAGACTTCTGGCCAGGGAGGGCGCCTGAAAGGGGCAATCTGGGAGGGCAACGGGACGGGCGGCCCTCTTTTTTGACTTCTATATTAATTTGGACGGGTGGGACAACCGCAGGTCCGACAGCGGGACAGGTACGGCGAATTTTTCAGGGGTCATGTTGATGAAGTCTGAGTCTTGACTCTTGGGTATGGGAATCGAGAGAAGGGAATTGTTACTGATCATCTCCGTCGAGTGTCACCGTTGGCTGTTCGACGCTTATCTCTTCGCCCCCTTGAGTCCCGAACCTGATCCCTGGTCGCCTTCTTCACATGTCCGGCCAGAGCGGTGTTTCGCCCGGGTGGGTTCCGTCTCCTGAATCCCGTCAGACTTGCGCTGCCGCCGAAAATACACTAAACACTGGAGAGGGAAGAATCCGGGCTCTACGCCAGAGGATCCCCTTCACTGCAACCCCCGGCGGCCCTTCTGCTGCAGTAGACGTTCTGTGTCGAGGCTCTTCTTCGGTCCCGACACATTTTCGTGTCCATTGCAAGTGGGGGTGGATTCTCGAGTGTTTGGTTAAGGTTGAGGCGTTTTGGGCGATGGACCATCTTTGATCTGGGTGACTCGCGCCCGTCATCTAAGTGAGGCGTAGGCCGCTAACGTCTCGACCGGTGGTGACACTGAACATATTGTGGCAGGGCGATGTTTGCAGATGAACCATACGGAGCATTCCTTCAGTCTCATCACGACATACGGGGACAATTATTCGAAATGTCAAGCTAGAGCCGGCCTTGGCAAAGATGCGCAGCAATTCATTACGAACGCTTCTTCTGTTCAGTGCGCGAACTGTGGCCAAGACGATAGACACGAGCTGGCAGGAGTCCAATATTGTTGAGGCCGGCTTGGCCTTTTTCTGTCTCCATTCTCACAAGTCCATGCGGCGCTCAGCAACAGCAATAGTCAGTCAGCAAACAGGGTAAAGCCAGCTGAGGGACAAATTTGCAATGCACTGGAATTTGGAAAGAAAAAGGCTCTGCATGCGAATCCCGTCATGGCTCTTCTCTCATCAACACCCAGTAACGTGTTTCGAGGTCCGAGAGGCGGGTCCTCCCATCTCTTGGCGGCCAGAGCTCAGATCGTGAAACGAATGTCCCGACTTAGACAGCCGGGGGCCCCCCGTGAGGAACACACTTATCTGCCATTCACAACTCGAGCTGTGCTTGATGCTTGCTGCATGCTGCAGTGCTGCTTCAAGCGTTGCTCTGCAGCTGCCAGCATCATCCTCCCGTGGTGGCGGCGACGGCGGCGCGGGAGGGAGGGAAGGGAAAGGGAAGGGCGGACCGCAACGAAAGAAGCGCGCCGCGCGTGCGCAGACGCCCCCTTGGACTCTGACGTGCGTCACGGTGCGTGTCCTACCTGAATGTCTCTGATGGGCGCCACGAAATCTGAGATCGGATACGTATACTTTCCATCTTGCTGTTCCTTACCACAGTTGATGATGTATTCTGCTACCTACTAATTACGAATATGTCGTCTGGTATCTGCCAAAGACGTGATGTTCCAGCCCGTCCTGAGGCGAGCTTTGAACAGGCATATGCATGGGCTATTAATACTTCCCGATTCATATCCTACCAGCCACCCCTGTACCCCTGGACTGTCTTTATGTCTGCGAGTCTCTACGGATAGGTGCAGCAGGAGCAGGAGCAGCAGCTATGATAGTCACCTCCATTTCCTGTGCGGTGCGTGGGTGATCGGCGCCGAGATGGCCCCCATCCACCATTGTTCAGATAAGGAAGTCTTGAAGAATGAATCAAAGAAGCAAGCCAGCCGCGGGTGTGTGTGACACACGGTCCCCATGTGAGGATTCGCGGCCTTGCCCCGATTGGCCGACCCAACCTGCTTCTCATTACCTCTGTAGGCGCCCTTCACCATAACTCTCCTTCAACCGCCAGCCTGTCCATCCTCTTGCTCGCCGTCTTGCCGGACCCACGACAGCCAACCCCTGGCCTTGAGATCCTTCCTCTTCTGGCGAACGGTCGTCGCTCATCTGGGTTACCCTGTGCATGGTCGGTCGTGGGGGTGAGCCGGCCGGCCGCCACCACGACTCACCCAAACGCCAGCCCACGTTTCTCGCAAAGAGCCTCACTACACGACTTCCCATTGCACCCTCACGACACTGCACATATACACACACTCACAGTATCAAGCTAGGCCTTGGTATGCAGGATGTCTTAACACTTGGCCACCAAAGCCAACGTAACCATATGTTACCGCGATGCGGTATTGCCGCCCGCTTTGGATCTTCATAGCTGTGGATCTTCCTCGTCGCTCGTCCATACCCTTTCTCACAGCCCAATATTGCTTTCCTTGGCACGGATAGGACAGACACCCTACAGTACACGCCCTCTTGCGGGTCTCCCGTCTTAACTTCGAGCCAAATTTGGTGTTGAGACGTGCCCTCTCTCGTACCGCACAGTTGTTCCAAGGTCAGTGAGCCTCACAAACACCTGGAGGAGACAGAGACAGCAGACACATCCATTCCCCTTCTGCCATACAACCACCACTTCTCAAACAAGGGTGGCAGAAACTAAATACGTCCAGTCTCCAGTTACCGGACTGTCTTGTCTCATACACACACACTTTGGTGTATTTTTGTTCTCTCTTCACTCCCCCCTGCTTCTTGCTGCTACTACTGATGCCTCTCACCTTGACTTGACTGCACGTACCTGTCTCCACCGGACTGATACCCTGTTTTATCAGTCAGTCTGTATCTATTCTGAGAACCAGGGCTTGGTCTGAAGAACCGGACTCATTACGCACCCTCTCATTTTCTCCAGTCTCTCGAGATATATCATCCGGTCCAAGACCTCCAATCTTAGCATCAATCCACCGGAGCTGGAATCCACTTGTTCATCGACAGCAAGTGCCCCTTTTTTAGTTCTGTTTGGTTCTCGGTTCACAACATTCACCATCGTCGCCTCCATATATCAAGAACTTCATACCCCATCTTTCCCCAGTTTCCTCTTGTTTGGTCTTTACCCACAAACCGACACTCACTCAACAACCCCATACGCGAGCGAACGACTTATTCACTGCGAGATTCGACGTGTTTTACCTGTTTCCTGCTTCGACCGGTCACTACCAGCGAGCATATACACACCATCACATACAACAAAAAGACAAAAACTAAAAAAAAAAAAGATTTCCACAATGGATCGGAGAGATCCCCAACACTCGGCGTGGACTGAGTCCGAGGTGTCGACACGCAAGAACTCGGCAGAGTGGCAGACTTCCAGACCAAACTCACCCAAGCTGGCACCACTAGACCTCGGATTCGTCGACGAGAAGAAGGGCAAGGAGACGGAGAAGGACGGCTACAACACATCCATCACGCCCGTCGTGGAAAAGGGAACAACACCTCACGCCGCCGCCCACAGCCACCTTCGCGATGTTCCCGGCCTCGGAATGATTGACATCAACGACCCTAACCGCCCGAGGTTGGGTTGGAAGGCACGTATCCACCACTTCACCTGGGCGTGGTACACCCTCACTATGAGCACGGGAGGTCTTGCTCTTCTCATCTTCGCACAACCGCATCAGTTTCCCGGACTGAGGCAAATCGGTACCGTCGTCTATGTCATCAACATCATCCTCTTCGTCCTCGTCTGCTCTGCCATGTTGACAAGATTCTTCCTCTACCCCGGAGACATGAAGAAGTCCCTGACCCACGAGCGTGAGGGCTTCTTCTTCCCGACTTTCTTCCTGTCCATCGCCACGCTCATCACCAGCACGAACCGATATGCCATCCCCGAGAACGATGAGACTCTCGTCTGGGCCATCCAAGTCGCCTTTTGGGGTTACCTCATCATCACGCTCATGTTGGCCATCGGCCAGTACAGCTTCGTCTTCGCCAGGCACAACTTTGGCCTTCAGACCATGATGCCGACATGGATTCTTCCCATCTTCCCCATCATGCTTACTGGTACCATTGCCTCCGTCATCGCCGACACCCAGCCCGAGATCGCGGCGGTGCCCATCGTCGTTGCCGGCCTCACTTGCCAAGGTCTTGGTCTGTCCGTCGCCGTTCTCATGTACGCACACATGGTCGGCCGCCTCATGTCCGCAGGCCTTCCCCACCGCGAGCATCGCCCTGGTCTGTTCATGAACGTCGGTCCCCCGGCCTTCACTGCCCTCGCTCTCATCGGCATGGCCAACGGACTGCCCAACAACCTCGACCCCGACCGCGATGGAATCATCATCGACGCTGGCATCATCAGGACCATTGCTCTCATGAGCGCCATCTTCTTGTGGGCCCTGGCTGCCTGGTGGTTTGGTATCGCTATCATCGCCGTCATCTCATCTCCGCCTGTCTACTTCCACTTGGGTTGGTGGGCCATGGTCTTCCCCAACACAGGTTTCACTCTCGCCACCATCACCATCGCCAACCAACTGGGCAACGAGGCCGTGAAATGGTTCGCAACAGGAATGAGTATCTGTCTACTAGGAGCTTACTGCTTCGTTCTGTACCACCACATCAGGGCGGTCGTTATCCAAGACATCATGTACACCATGAGAGACGAGGACTACAACGACCACTGAGCAAATTCACAGCACAGCGGAGGAGAGAAGAGAGAGGGGGACTGTTTGGGACACGGGTCGCCTGCGGCTCGATCGCAGGGTTCATCGCAGTACGCGCTTCCGCACACGGATTCGTACTTGCGCAGTCTTGGGCCAGGGTAGGCTCACTGTTCATGCTTCAATGTTCATAGCGCCAGACGAATGTCTGGGAGGTTTCTGGCAATATTTCCGCTCTGGCCGAGCGAAAGGAGTTTAATCATTTTTGGGGCAGCATATCTCATCAGCGTGCAAAAAAAGCAGCGCGCACAATTCCAAATTGGATTCTTTTTTCACTTTTTTGAAATACCCTTCAGTCTCTACCTGACTATTTCCCTTTATCTCTCATTTTTCTCATTGATGTATCTCACGGATTGCATTCATACCATCACACATCACGGCGGGCATTGGGGGAACTGGCTTTTCTTTCCATAGACTTTTCACATAGAGATCGGACGGTCGAACAGAACACCTTTAGAGGAAACACTCGACGAGTACCCCAGATAAAACAAAACTTTGCTGCTCGAGCGCTTCTTTGCCTCCCATCCAACTCTCAGACGTGTCCTCTCCCCCTCTTCTCCTCCTCTTATGATAGGACAACCAGCCGACTCAAGCAATCAGAAACGTCGTCTTCTCCCGCTTAGTCAACAACTCGCCGTCCATGACTCCATCGCAATATGCCTCCCCTACGAAACAGTACATCGTCCCGTCTCCGGACGGTCTCAGGACGTACGGGATCCGAGAGCCGAACAGTATCACCACCACGTCGCCCGGGCATGCCTCGCCTGGACCCATGCCCACGTATCCCTTCTGCGTCATGTATGGGCGCTTCCCAGTCATTTTGTCCATATTCTCACTGTAATTAGACTGCCCCAGAATTCGTCTGCTGAACTCGTCCAAAAGCTGCTGACGTTCCTCTGGGGGAAAGACCTCGAACGTCAGGGAGAGCATCTTGTGGCAATGCATGCAATCCTCGTAGTCGCTTCTGACGGCTGGATCGGGTCGTTGGTACCTGTAGACAGCCCCTTCGTTCCAGTACAGATCTGCCACGGGCACCCGCCACATGGCTTCCGCCTGTCTGTCACCATTTTCGTAAATCTCGTGGCTAAACCCCTTTGCAGCTGCCTCCTCACACAAAGTTTTGATAGTCTGGAGAAGCTTGTAGTGGCATTCTTGGCCTTGTTCCCACCTCCACGCGTCACCTGTTGTTTCGATGGTGTCAACGAGGATACCACGAATCCCGAGCACGCCGCGGTCGTCCGTGGGCACAAGCTCAGTCGAGGTCTCGCCTGAAGCCTGCAAAATGCGCTTGTCTGCATCCTCGAATGCGTACAAGTAAGAATGCTCTAGGGTCGGCCTCCAGTCCGGAACCCAGGATGGTAATCCTTCAATGTCCTTTGGGGACTGCGAGAATGAGAGCATCTCCAGACGGCCAACACCAATGAGAGCATGAGCTGCGTCGATGAAGGTGGGTCGGCTGTCCTCGGTGACATAGTCTGGCGTAATCCCTAATTTATCCGCATCATTGGCAATACTGAGCAAACCGTAGATTCTATCTCGAATATTGGTCACTTGGGCGGCCCCATCGACGTACGCCTTCTTCAATACGTAATAGAAGTCATCTCCCGGTCCTATGCCCTTCACGAAGTTCCGGCGCCTACGTCTCAGGGACATCAAAGGACTCAAACGTCGTTGTTGGGCCTTGAGCAGAAGCTGCCTGAACTCGCTGGTTTCAGTCGGCACGCTGAGCGTTGACATGCACCCGTCCCAGACGAGAGTAGCGAGAGGAATCAGGTCCAGTCTTACTGTCTTATACCCGCAGAGGAAGAATGGGTCGGAACCGAGAGCTTGCTCTTGGATGATCCAGACCCGAGTGAACCACACCCTCTCGTTCCAGGCAATCATCTCGTGTAGGAGGGGTCTGAACTTGGCCACGGCTTTGGCCATTAGAGGCTGATATTGCATAGTCACTGGGTCTTCTGGGTTCTCGTTTCTCATGATCCTGTGCAGCAGCGGCAGTCGCTCCTTGGTGAGGTAGCTCTCGATGTTCAGGTCAGCAGCCTCTTGTCCAATCTCTTGCAAACACTCCATAAGGGCATCAGAGTTGTTCTCCGCCGGACCCAGCCAGACGATGACCTGTTCTGCTTTGGTGTAGATCTGGGTCATGAGGGCCACCTGATTTCCCTTCTCCGCACCATCCTCCTGGTTGATGCAGATCTGGTCGATCCAGAGCGTGACGGGCTCATCTTTACGACGAATATGTCGCAGTGCCGTGTCGAGCGAGGCCGTGATGAGCAAGCTCGCACCCTCGATGTCAATGCTGTGAGTTGCTCTCGATGTGCCCCAGGTGTATGACAGCGCTTTGTATTGCCGCGGCATGGCGATCGGGGTCGTCGAGAGAGCGCATTTGAGAGGGTTCGAGTAGTGAGACGACGCGTTGTCAGAATCACCTTCGTCTGTATTACTGGGTGCTCCGGACGCGGATGCGGATGCGGCGTCAAATCCGTGTGTCGATGGATAGAGTTCGAGAAGTCTGATGTGAGTTGATGCCGAGGGAAGGATTACCTTGTCGTTTGTATAGCTGAATTCAACAATGTTTTGCTGATCCGGCAAAAGCGGCACGGAAGGCATGGTTGCCGTCATTGTTGGGACGAAGGCCGCGGCTATTGAGGCAAACACAAGGGAAGTCCATGCACAATCAGTAAATGGTGTTTATCGGCAGGGTCCTCCCTTTATGTGCTGCCGTTACTCCAAAACTGTAGGGCTGCTAGCTCGTCGACTGGGGCCTGTCTCTTAATATTTCCGCATCTGGCTTTCAGCTGGTGACTATTGATTACGCTACTGCAGGACATGGCCTATAATTAACGAGTTTATCCATTTCACCAACTCGAAGCCTTGCCGGAGAAGCTGATTATGTGAGCCCGAGCCAGATGGGAATGTCCCAGTTAATTCAATCCCGTGTTCTTGTTGTTGATCACGGCCACTGCTATGGAACTTGTTGCATCTGAATTGCCCTATTTTGAAGGCATGAGTGAATCGAGCCGGCATGCTGATACTTTTGCATAGAATTTATGACGCTCGTAAACACATCTGAAGTTAAGTGGTTTTGCCTGGTTTCTGCGGGACATGCAATTGGTAATCGAGGTTTTTAGTTACTCATCTGGTGGTGATAGGCCATTGAAGGCAAGAAATTTGATAGACCACACATCAACTTGTAAACGGACTGATCTAGTGCTATGAGTATTCGCCGCTGTTCCTGATTGAAAGATCTTATGCAATCGAGTTCTGCTCGATATTTTTGCAACCTCATCAAAAGTCGGGTGGGAAGAACTCTGCTGCAGATAAGCGTTAGAAAAGCAGCATTGGTCAACGGAGACAAGGTCGTGGCCCTGTCATGGTCTACTAACTAGAAAAGCTTGAAAGATTGGTTGGCTTCACCGTATGGGCTTGAGTTCGGGACAGGCTGTGTCTCCCATTGTATCGAAATTTGCTTGGGACGCGACCTTGATTCTGGTCGGTATTCAGAAGGGCGAAAATGAACCAAGGATGTGCTTCTCGTCTACGATGAAATGGCCTGTCATCAGCTAGAATCATGTAGTTATCGGAGTAGATGGAGAAAACCGAAAAGAAACACGATCGAAGCATTCTTATAGCAGTGTCATGAATTTGAGGGAAGAGCTATCTCGAAAGAAACTGGTGCCAGGTTGTGGATGTCCAACCAACGTTTTGCTAGGAGACACTTCAATAATCCTGCCTGCTCAAGTCCGCTGCCTATTTGATCAAGCTCCATCCAATCCCCCGTCAAGCCTCGTCAAGTCGTTGAATTCCATGTCGTTGAAGCATAATCCTTGCTAGTACCTCCGGATGCAGGACCATTTCCTTGACACTATCAAGGGTCTCGTCCTCCAGCATACTTCGCGTCCAACTAGTTCCCGCCAGATGCCCATCCTTCGGAAAGCCTCCTTCCAGAATACGCCGAATCCGGGTTGAGCTGAATGTCAAGGGCGTGGCATCCGCTGGAACGAAGCGAACCCAAGTTTCCGAGTCGCCAATTCGTCGGCAAACTTTGATTTTCCGTCTCTCGGGAACAATAATGTTGCTTCCGTGTTCCGTCTTCTTATATGAACCAGCATCGTTTTCTGATATGCATGTTTCAGAGAGAGCGTCGGTGACTGCAACTGGTTCGTTGTCCGTGTCTGGGATGCGATCATCCACTCATACATGTGCTTGTTAGCGTATGTCTTCGTACTTTTGATTGTAAAACTGATCCATCTACCTTCATGTGGCTGTGCATTTGCCCCGACGGTCGATGGGGGTAAGGGTAGCGTAAAGCGAGGCTTGCTGACAATGGTTCGCTCCATGTCCTCGACCATCTCGTGCTCCGAGTCTGGATAGTCGTTTTTTGGATTCGCAGCTTTGGTATAGTCAATGGCATCCTCCCAGTACCCATATCCACGCATTCTCTCGAGCTGCCCTCCAGGTTGAAGAAGATCAAACTCTCTTCCAGCATTGCTCAAGATAGTTCTCTAGATTTCGAAATCCCACTCAAACGGCTTGAATACCCGCGTGGGAACGACGTGATCAGGTCCTGCTACCTCAATAAACTTGAGATTGAAGCCGTCTCGCTTGACTGCTCCCAGAACACGACTCCACATGTCTTCAAACTTGAGCCAGCCACCGTCGTGAGTCCAGTACTACTGAGGCTCATTCGAGTCACCGTGCCAAAGTCGTACGCGGTCGGCCATGTTGAACATGAGCCATTGCTGCCTCCTTTCGGCCTTGCGTTCTAGTACTCTCGTGCTGACCGGATATACGACGGCAGCGATGACGTTGAGATCTTGGCTGCCTTCGAATGCCCGTCGGAGGAGACTGTAATGGCCCAGATGCGGCGGATTGAAGCAGCCCGAGTATATGAGGACGTTGTTCTCCTAACCCCTCTTTAGCTAAGGTCTTCCTGGGGAGGATCTTGGACCGAATATGTTCGTGTGATGGCAGCCTGTCGTGGAAGGAGTCGGCTCGCAAAGACATGGTCCATAGGCATCTGAGAGGTACTGCCCTAGGTCGGCAGTCTCATTCTGTCTCTCGTGAGGATCATCATCTTGCAATGCCATTCAGGAGTTTGGGGTTTTGGCGATGGGATAAATCAGCTGCTGCCGAATCGGTGTGAAGTAGGAAAGGTTTTGTTTTGTGTAGGTTGCACTCCTCAACTCGAGTCGAACTTTGTGCTGCTGGGAAAAGCACGTGACTAGCGTTTACGTTTCCCGTTTGGTTTTACTGAGGTATACCGAGTTTGAGACTACGTCAATGTAGAGCGGAGCAAGTAGAGGTTGCTGGTTTTGGACGTAGAGGAGGGACCGTAGACTGCGTGAACAGACCGTGGCCGGGAGACGTGGCTTGCTTTATATACTAATCATGAATTTGGAATAGTTACAGTTGAACGTTTCCTGCACATCGTGACGGCTTCTCTGTGTAGGAAATGGGCGCAAAGTATTGTTGAAATTACATTTACAGTCTCTGCTGAAAGTGACATGAACACACCTATAGGGCGATGCAGAGAAACGGCTATATTAAACAAAGCTTTCCCCTTTTACTCTTCACTGCACTTAATAGGTTTCAGCGGCGATATTAGTAAGTTAAAGCACCCACTTATGGGCCCCCCCCCCTTTTGGGCCCCCTAACAAACATAGTATTAAAATATCGCTACTAACTACAATTAATTAATTAACTATCTTTTACTACTATAATAATATAGTTATTATTTTCCCTAGGTAATTCGACCCCTATGAGTCGATTAGGACTAACTAGACGGTTACTAGAGTCCTCTTAAGCCTTCTATATATCCTAAATACTCGCGAACTTAGTATTTAGGTCTATTAGTATACTCTTTTTTTCCCTAGGCCTTATATGCTCAACCCTTACTTTTAGAAATCGAATTTAGTACTAAGATATAGCTAAGTAGTAGGCCTACTCACTAAATACCTTTTTTATTTTTTTAAATAGTAATTATTAAGTATTATTATTTAGACTAAGCTTTATAAATAGCTTTAAATAGTCGCTAAGCTCGCTAACTTTCTTAGGAGTTAACTAGTTAATAATAGAGGTTATTAATACTTAGTTAAGTAGTTTGTTAGTATTACTAGTTATTTACCTAGCTTTTATGCCCCCTTTAGATAATATAACTTATATAAATAGGATTATTAAGTTAAGAAATAACTTAGCTATATTAAGTAGCTATAGTCTAGTTACTTTTTACTTATTTCGTATATTTAATAACGTTAGATTAGCTAAATAAGTAAGCTAGTAGTAGCTTAAGAAGTACCGCTTTTTAATAATAGTAAAATTATTTACTATATTCTCCTTATTAAGCTCTTTTTTATAATAAGATTTAATAGGACTAAAAATAGCTATATTTAATAGCTAGAGGATATAGGAAGTATATAGTAATAAGAATAATAAATAGACGTTATTTTTATAGTACTCTTATATAAATTCTATTATTATATAACTCCTATACCTATTTAGTACTAATAATTAAGGCTAGTTTAGCTTACTAAGCCCCCTAATAGGGGGGGTCTTAGTTTATAATAAGAATACTTTTTTTAATTAGTAGAGGGTAGTTTCGTTAGTTATTTAGTTATTATTTATTATTATAAACTTCTAACTATCGTAAGGGTCAAGTTAAAGTAAAAACTACTACTACTATACTAACTTTCCCTTATAAATAACTAGTAGTTTAATAAATTTACTATTAATAAAGATATACTTAATAATTATTACTTAAGTATACGAACTAGGCTCTTTTTTTCGTACTACTATAGCCTCTACTATGCTTAAGACTAGCCTATTAGCTCCTTTACCCTCTATTATATTAGTTTTATTTATATTATATTTATTAACTTATTTAATATTATTAATCTTTAGTATATTAAGTAATCTAAACTATAATTTAATTATATTAGTCGTAGTTTTATTAATATAGTACGAATTTATTAAATAACTTCTCTAGACCCTTATTAATAAATTCTTTTTAATAAAAGCGTTAATCTATTTCTTTTTAAGTAGTTTAGTATTTTCCTAAGATATTAGAACTGATTTAGCAAATTCTCTAACTTATTAATAAGTTAGTATAATACTTAGGGTATACTAAATTCGAACTTATTAAGCTAGCTAATCTTCTTACTATAAAAGAAGCCTCTTAAGGTCTACGAATACCCTCGTCCTTATTTAGTAACCTTTTTTACGATTCTAAAGTATTACCTTAGGAATTCTAAACTTAACCGAGGCCCTCTTAATAAAGAGACCGTTCTTAATAGTATTAAAAGCCCGTTAGAGCTTATTTTTAGTATATAAGACTATTATATATCGATTAATAATTATGCTAAAAAGAAATATATTTAGACGATTTTTATAATTATTGTAGTAGTTTATATATTGAGGGTAGGGTTTTAATCGGGGGGCTAGGCGGGATTTTGGGGGGGCCCATAAGTGGGTGCTTTGACTTACACCTTTGTGCTTATGATGAAGAAGTCACCTATGCCTTTGCGAAGTAATGCAAAATGTATTTCTAAAATGGATTAGACTTTGTGACTGATAATAGTGATCCTGTAAAAAAGTTGTTAGGAAAGACATATTCCTAACCCAAGTTCTTGCGGCAATGGATTCAATACGCAGGCCATTGACATGATCGGATACGGAATATCTACCTGATGGCTGACCCAAGGGCCAGTTTGTCATCAACATGTTGCTGACATCGACCTCAACCACCTCTCCTAACGAAACCAGGCCCAGGATGGCCAAAGTCCGGACCAGCCTAACAAGCTCAGCGTTTTGTTTTACTCGTGTTGGCAAGAAAGAGTTCAGCGTCAGAAGTCTGGGGTTGCGAATCAGATTCGTGACTCGAGGAATCTGAAGCTTGAGAAGAGTTCCGGAAGAATATGTGTTGGGAAGAAGATGCTGACGTGATTATGCGTGGAACTCAGTAAATTTGTACGATTCGTAGAATTTAGTGCTCTGTAGTTAACAAAAGTGTTCGGATGTCGTTGCCGCTTGTCAGCATCCCGCAGCCAAGACATTTCTAAGTTCATCATCGCAGCCTTTAATCTCAACTGAAGACCTTCTATGCTCCGCGACCGCAAGTGTCAAGCGTTTGAATCCTTTGAGTGGAATTGATATAACTGCTCGTAGTAGAGGACTGTCATAGCTCCAAGCGAGTCTCATCTCATGAAAAGGTTCCATAGAAAATGAATCGATTGAGAATGAGAGACACTGAGGCCGCCCCGGCGTGAGGGCCGGGCGTCCCACTGCGGCCCCGCTGAGTTCTGCACCGGTGGACGGACCACGGCGCTGACACGCAGAGCCTGGAAAGCAGTGGAAAGGACCCCGCACTCACTCAGTCACTGAGGTGTACAGTCATCGGCCGCTTCGCTGTACCGGCCCGAGATTCGCAACTCTTGAAAGTCCCGCTTCCGCTCTATTCTTCCAGTTCTACAACTCATCACAGGCTTGCTTTGACTCACTCTCTCACCCTCTTCTCAGTCGAATCATCAAACATGGCTTCACCTCTTAGAATTGGCTACGTGCCGGAGCACTTCTCCACGCCCCTCTATTTTGCCAAGGAGCACTTCGGCCTCGATGCCACCTTGGTTCCCTTCCCCTCCGGAACGGGACACATGATTACGGCCATTCGCGGCGGCGAAATCGACGTTGGTATTGGGCTGACAGAAGGCTGGATCGCCGGCCTCGGCAAGGAAGACTCCCCCGGAGATGGCGGCTACCGTCTCGTCGGCACCTATGTTGACACGCCCCTCTGTAGGTTCACAAGGCCAACTTCTCAGAAAACTACTGACATAGTAACCAACAGGCTGGGCCATCTCAACCGGTGCCAAGCGCCCCGAAATCACCTCAGTAGACTCCCTCAAGGGTGGCAAAATCGGCGTCTCCCGTATCGGCTCAGGCAGCCAGATCATGGGCTTCGTCCTCGCCGACCAGCACGGCTGGCTCACCCCGTCCACCCCGGCACCGTTCTCTGACACGGTGATTCTCAACAACTTTGAGAACCTCCGCAACGCCGTTAACTCGGGCGCTGCTGACTTCTTCATGTGGGAGCACTTCACCTCCAAGCGCTACTACGACTCGGGTGAGATCCGCCGTGTAGGCGAGATCTACACGCCCTGGAGCAGCTGGAAGATTGTCGCGTCCACGGCGTTGGCCAAGGACGGTCAGAAGCTCGACGCCAGGATCAAGGATCTGTTTGAGAAGCTTGACAAGGGCGTGAAGCACTTCAATGAGAACAAGGATGAGGCTGTCAAGTATATTAGCACCAATCTGGATTACTCTGAGGCGGATGCCAGGGAGTGGCTGAAGACGGTCAAATTTACGGATGGCGTGGAGGGTGTCAAGCCCGAGGTTGTGAACAACACAGTCGATATTTTGAGGAAGGCTGGAGTTTTGGTGGAGGGTAAGGGGAGACAGCCCGAAGCCATGGTAGCCAGGGACTGAGCAATAAGTTGAGTGAGAGAAAAGACTTCACGTTCACCAAACGATTGTCTATTGCATCGTTTCCAAAGAACGACACTGGCCTCGGATTTCATTGTGTATAATCACGATGAGCTACCATAAGAAAGGGAGATGCAACTGTCTTGACTCATGAATTACCACCATACTCTCGCAATGTCCTGACACTAATGTTAGGGTATCTACCACTCTCATCACCATTTGCAGTGATCGTCGACAGCGATTATTCGTATAGGCAGCTAGGCCTTCCCAGACTTGCCCTTCCTTCTCTTCCCCTTGCCTGCGAGGAGGTCGCGCTTCTCCTGCTTGCGCGTCTCCTTGTCCTTGGCTCCAATGACACCGGTCTCTGAGCCACACGGCCACTTTGCAAGCACGGCGGCCTCATCCTCCTCGCTCCACTCGCGCGGTAGCACAGCGAAGACAAGGTACGAGGTATGGGTCTTCAGCTCCGGCTCCGCGCGGTGGATAATGCGACCCTGCAACCACGGCTTGCCCGCAAATGGTCCTTCTTCTTCATCACCATTCGTGGCCTCTCCCGCTTGATCCACGTCCATGGCGTTGCCCGCCGGTGAGTCGTCTGCCGAGTTGGGGTCTGCCGAGTTGTGGTACTCTCTCGTTCTTCTCTCGATCTCGCGAAGCTTGCCGACTGCCTGGCCCACGTCGCGTGCGCTCGCCGCGATACCGCGATCGGGCTGGCTGTACCCAGCACGATCCCGGATGACGTTGAACTTCTTGTGGGAGATCTCAATCATATCAATATCCACCCATCCCAATTGTCTCATTGTGTTGATTGTTCGTTGTACTTGCTCGATGCAGGGGGAGAAGGTGCAGATGTAAACCGACTTCTTGGGATTTAGCGGGGAAACCCATTCTTGTGTCTCGCCTTCTGTGTCCTTCGTCGCTGGCTTTCGTCGTGACAGGTGGGGGAGGGCCTCCCAGGGAGCGGGTAGATCCAGGAACACCGACTCTGCCTCGGGGCTTCTACCGTCCACCAGGAACCCGCCGTTGTAAACGTCTCGATGCGAGAGCTTCACGATGCCTTCCAGCCCGTGCGCAGTGATCTCTTCTTGCATCTTCAAATAACGGTCCTTGTTGAATTCGAAGCTGAAGACCTTGCCCTTTCGTTGAGCGTCATCTTCGGGGTATCCGCTGTAAACCGCACGCGCCGATGCGTGAGTGAAACTACCACTACCTGCGCCAGCTTCGATAATATGGGTACCGGGTCTCGCTCGTATGCGCTGAAGGACGTAACTATAGTCGGGGGTGTAAACGACTTGTGTTCGATGCGGCAGGCCCGCGGTCCAGAGTTCGGCTGTAGGCTGAAGAATGTGCACGAAGCCGCTCGCGGCGGCAGCCGCCTTCTTAACTGGTGCGCTGGATTTCGCCTCGGCCTCATCTCCCGCTGCTGGTGTTGACGCGTCCGTTTCCTCTTCCTTCCTCTTGCGCTTGCGGCCTCTGGAGCCAGTGTCGACAATCGAGGCACGAATTTGCGATCCCCATGGTACGTTGATCAGGGTGGAGTGAGGAAATGAGCCGAATCTTGTGTTAAGGACTGCTCCTTCGGCATAGCCGTCGACCGCACCGGTAGAATCTTTGAGGATGATGGGAACGAGGTTGTCGCGAGAGAGCTGCACGATAGCGATGGAATTGGCAGACGTCCTGGGGCCAGGCTGAAGGAATGGAGATGGCTTCGTCATTTTTGTGGTTTCAGTCGCCATGCTGGCTAGTGATGAGCCAGACTTGATCGACCCTGAATGCCTTTCTGGACAATTGGAGTGGTGCAGGAAAGCTACCTAGCCAATGCAGGTCGTAAGGCAGTAGAGGAAAAACTTCGCGAGGCTGGATTGGAGAAAAGTTGACTGTGGCTGAGCGCGGGGCAGCTGTGGCTGAGTGAGAGCTTGACCACTCAGATGCTGACACAGCGCCCCAATTGACTGCGAGGCTGACGATGGTGTCACACCGGCCATTTTTGATAGGTGGGCGGCTAATTGCTCCCTCCAACAAAGTCGCCGTCCCCTCCCTTCCCAATTGAGTGACTCAACCCTCTCAGTTCGACCCTTTGACCCGACCCTCTCGACGTGACTCCCTACTCTCATGCACTCTGCCCTCCTTGTGCCTCTCTCCTTTTATTCTGGATGAATCGCCTCTTTAGACTCACCAGAATTTCCATTTCTCTCTCCACTCAGATACCCAACTTTCGATTCTCTAGGGCTTGTTCCTCCATCGCGACTATGGAGTCTTTGAAGGTGCACAACTCCCTGAAGCCCGGTCAACCGGTGCCATTTACACCAATCACCCCGGGCAAGGTGTCCTGGTATGCTTGCGGTCCTACTGTCTATGACAAGAGTCATTTGGGCCATGCCCGCAACTATGTGTCGACCGACATCATCCGGCGCATTATGATGCACTACTTCGGCGCGGATGTGAAGTTTGTCATGAACATCACTGATGTTGACGACAAGGTTTGATTTACTAGCTTTCCACTTGCATATCAGGCTTTATTGACCATTTCCTGTGGCATAGATTATTATCAAGGCCCGAAGACAACGTCTCCTCGAACTTGAGAAGCAGAAGAAGTACTCGGACGAAGAGCTGGCGAAGCTTACTCTGACAGCTTTCCGTGCATATGCCGAGAAGAGCTTGTCTCTGATCCAATCATCCGACCTCGACGAGAACAACTACCTCGAGCGAAGAGATAGCGCATATGGAAAGGTTCTTGCAGGTGGCACCCTGACTGGGGAAGGCAAGCCTGGCGACGACGAGGCCAAGACGAAGATGCACATCGCGAACATGGACGCTGCTGCATTTGCAATCAAGGACAAGAAGTTCTTCCCTGGAACCGATGAGGTTCTTCTGCCGTACCTCGACTCCCTCTATAAGGAGACCATTGATACGAGCGATCAGACCATCTTTACCGACCTGACCCAGAGCATGGAGAAGGAATTCTTCGACGATATGGACGCTCTCAACTGCCTGCGACCCGACGTCATTACGCGTGTTACGGAATATGTCCCCCAGATTGCGAGCTTTGTCGAGCGCATTGTGGATAAGGGATTCGCATACGAGTCTGACGGATCCGTATACTTCGATATCACAGCTTTCGAGAAGGCCGGAAACACATACGCCCGTCTGCGACCCGGCAACCGCAATGACAAGTCACTGCAGGAGGATGGAGAGGGAGCTCTATCGAAGAACCTGGGCGAAAAGCGCAATGAAGGCGATTTTGCGCTGTGGAAGAAGTCCAAGAAGGGAGAGCCATACTGGGAGAGCAGATGGGGTCAGGGTCGCCCGGGGTGGCACATCGAGTGCTCCGTCATGGCTTCTGATATTCTCGGAGCCCAGATGGATATTCACTCCGGCGGTATCGATTTGGCTTTCCCTCACCACGATAACGAGTTGGCCCAGAGCGAGGCTTTTTACGTCGATAACACAAAGGGCGAGCACACGTGGGTCAACAACTTCATGCACATGGGTCACCTGTCAATCTCCGGTTCAAAGATGTCCAAGTCCTTGAAGAACTTCCAGACTATCCAAGATGCCCTTGCCACGACTTACACATCCAGAGGAATGCGCATTGTGTTCCTGATGGGCAAGTGGAACGATGGCGTCGAGATTTCCCCCGACATGCGCGCCCAGGCGTCCAGCTGGGAGGCAACTATCAACGTGAGTCTATGAGCCGTATCGCAATAATAGCTTCTAAGCTAACGTTTCGGCAGAACTATTTCACCAACGTCAAGGCATATGTTGCGGATGCCAGCGCTTCTACCGATGGTGTCGAATCTCTGTCACTGTCAGAGAAGCCCACCGGAGGACTTGTCAGCAGCCTGGAGAAAGCCAAGGCTGACCTGCAAACCGCCCTCACCAACTCTTTCGATACCCCTCAAGCGATGCGTGTTATTCAGGAACTTGTCAGCGAGGCCAACAAGGTCGTTGTTTCCCAAGATGCAGAGGCTAACGTGCCCGCGCTCGTTGCCGTCGCCCGCTGGATCACAAAGATTCTTGGAACATTCGGTCTCGACGAGAATGCCACGGCGCCCTATGACGGCCTTGGCTGGGCTGCACCTGCGTCTAACGCAAAGCTTGACCCCAAGGCTGTCGTGCAGCCGTACGCGACGGTGTTCCAGACCGTGAAGTCGGATGTGGAGGCGCTGAAGACTTCGGCCGATTCCGTTTCCGCCCTGTTGTCGCAACAAAACCCGGAAGCAGAGTACTCTACTTTGGCTGATAAGGGTATTCGCGATCCTGAGCAATTAGCTCTGCCGTATCTACGTGCTACCTCGAGACTACGCGACGAGCTCCGTCGTATCGTGTCATCAGTGTCTCCCGAGACGAAGAAGGCCATCCTGTCTCTTACAGATCGGATTCGTGACGAAGACCTTACAAATCTCGGAGTTTACTTGGATGACAGGCCGGATGGCAAGTCGTCATTGATCAAGTTTGTACCTGCCAGCGAGTTGATCGCGGCGAAGAACGAGAAATTGGCCAGGGAAGCGGACAAGGCCCGGGCCAAGGAAGAGGCGAAACGAGCGCGCGAGCAAGCGGAGAAGGAGAAGTGGGAGAAGGCTAAGCTTCCCCACACGGAGCTGTTTAAGGGAGACGAGAAGTACTCGGAGTGGGACGCGGAGGGACTGCCAACTAAGCTTAAGGACGGCAGTGACGTGCCCAAGAGCCAGCTCAAGAAGCTGCAGAAACAATGGCAGAGCCAGAAGAAGGCGCACGAGGAGTATCTGGTCAAGTTTGGTGGTAAATCATAGACAGGCCAGATTTGATGGCATCGACTAGCATTAAAAGCGAGTAATTCACGACTTGCAAAGCTAGAGGCAACTCGTGGCGGCATCACGCTCGTGTGAAGATGGAAGTTCACATTGGGGGATTAACAAAAGAGTACCCATATTCTCTCAATGACAGAACCTACTCACAGAGCAGTCGTTTCCCACGATAAAGAGGCCTCATTCATTGCAGAACAGCGTTTGTGCACAGAAGGGCGAGCTGGTGGAAGAGCTGCCATGAAGCTACCTGCACTAGCTGTGGGAAGGGTGGACACTAGGACCCCTGGCATCTGGACCCTTGCCAAGCCGGGGGGCTTCCGTCGATGCATGATCCCGCTTATGCTAAGAAAGGTGATCGTCTTGTGCCGGGCCATCGATGATCTGGCAGCTACCTTACCACGCGGGCCTCGGCCATTGAATCGATTCTTCATCAAAGCCTCTGGTATAAGATGTGCTGTGAGGTTGTCTGGAGGAGAAAAGCAATGTGACGAAACCACAGTCTCACGTTCACCCATAATGCGTAAGCTTCTTTTGGAGCAGCATTCGTAAGATCAGCAGATTTATGAGGGCCGCGGACCAGCGGTCTACGAAAGCCTCACGCATGGCTGAGCTTGCTGCCGGGCGGATGCAAGTTTCCAAGGAACAAGTCGAAACCTTGGAACAACAACGCCAGCACCAGCCAACCAGCCAACCAGCCAACCAATCACCCAACTACCCAGCCAGTCAGCCAAGCGGCAGCTCATCCAAGCTATCTTCTTGGACCCGGATGGCACCCGTCAAGGTTCCGTCAGCTCTTTGTCATGAAAGAGGGCCTGGAATCGTCGATTCAAGCGGTGAGGGGGGATTGGTCTGGAACTTGGACGATTCAGAGAAGAATAGGTAAACAGCTCTCGCCCACCTTACGAGAGCTACCCCTCATTCTCAAGGTTCCCCTCCCCCTATTCTTTGGAGAGTACATCGGATTGAAGAGTCTCTGAGACACCCGCTGCACGGAGCTTCCTGACACGTCATTGAAGAGGGACTCGGACCTCAGCTTCACTCCAAGTCATGCAGGGTCGACCTGTCTTTTCTTCAAGATCAAAGGTTATGTGGGCTGTATATGCCGAAGCTGCATAAGAGCTGGAGACTGTTGGCTTAAACTTGCTCGATCCTGATGAGAGAGAGGCCCGACGGGGGCATCATTGTGTAACAAGACTCCCTATGGTAGCTCCAATGGGAGACACAGGGGGGGCGGCGGCGCATGGAGACCTTCTTTGCCGGTTAGCCGCGCGATGGTCAAGCTTTCTTGCCGCAGCGTCCCCAGTTGTTTTTTTCGTCTCGGGTTCAGCCCAGCAGGGGTGGCTGACATAGTGACGCAGCTCCCAATGCCGAACTCCCCGGGCCGGCGGGGCTTGACCGAATCGGCTACAAGCGTGGAATTCCGGGCAACATCTCAAATCTTGAATCTAGCTTGATTGGCAACGAACTTCAAAGGGAGCCTTGTGGACTATAACCTTTGTTTAGCTATGTTCGTCCAGTGTTGTGTTGCTCAGTCATAGCCGTTGGCTGCTCTTGCTTGACCCGAGAGTTTGAATGCAAGAGTAGAGGAAAAGAGAGAGAGAGAACGAGAGAGGTGGGCTCAGGAGTCTAAACCCCCCCTCCTCGGGCTCTCCCTCGAATCATAACCCGCAAAAGACACACGGCCGTGGAAACGCGGACAAAGCCGTCGTCACTCGTCAGGTCCCCCAACTCCCGCGAGAACGAAAGCGCTGCCGATGTGCCGAGCAACCCCGCCAAAACACATCCACGGCTTTACGTCAGGTCCATGTCAGGCAAGGCTAAGTCGGCAAAGAAGACGCCAGACGCCAGACGGTGGCTCGTCCAATAGCTTGCCTCTGAAGACGTGCCTTTCCTGGGTCAGAACTGGTTTCGATGGTATCCGTAATCGAGCTAGACTAGACCCCTCCTGCTACCCCGCGCCGCGTCAAGGGTTTGATGCTTCAGCTAAGGCCTCCCGTCGGTTTCCCAACTTGTGTCCAATGGCTTCGCGAGCTAGAGCATGAATCGGCGGGACGCGGCCTCCGTGAAAGGTGGCAGAAAAGGCAGGCGTGGCCAGCGTTGACGGATGAGGGTCGAGGGGTGCTGGATCGACCCCTCCATCATGTCATCGGGCAGTGTGAATCCAGGGGCACAGGAAGGTTAAGGGGTTTTTCTCGAAATAGAGCAAGCTTAGATGGGCCCTTTGTCGATCACATGAGAGCTTGACCTGGTTGCTGGAGGGGCATAAGAACCCCTCAAGCTGCTCCCTCATTTTTGACTTGGGAAACCTACTACTTCACTCTCAAGCTCAAGTACATCACTACATACCAATTGACTTTATACACCTACCTAACCCTACACCAAATTATTCAAAATGTTCGGATTCGGAGAAGCCAAGGAGCACCGTGACGCCGTCTATGAGGGCCAGCACGAGGGCAAGCTGTCACACGAGATTGTTGCCGGTGGTGCTGCCTTTGAGGCCATGAAGCTCTTCGAGGACCGCCAGCGCAAGAACGGTATGATTAACAACTTCCTTAACTCATCCAGAACTCGTACTAATCATCATTCTGCACAGGCGAGCCCGTCAAGCACCAGTTCGCCAAGGAGATGATTGCTGGCATTGCCGGCGCCGAGGTCGACAAGCTCTTCGAGACCAAGGGCCTGGACTACATCGACCGTGAGAAGGCCAAGAGACACGCTGAGAAGCAGGCCGAGCACCTGTACCAGGAGCAATACGGTGACATGGACGAGTACAACCCGTAAGCAAACCTTCAGATCATTCAGTACATATCGAACAGGGACTGACAGATTGATATAGTGAGCGCCGAGGCCGCCACGAGCGTATGGACTACTAGATAGTGTGTATGTGTGTAATATCAACGGCCGGACAGATATACTATGACGAAATGAAACTCATTTGAAGAACTGAACAAACACTATTTTGTTGACACTTGAACTTGTGACATGCAAATTGGTATCTAAAGCTGCTAACATTATCCAAACTCGCTGGTTTGCATGCCACAGTAATCATATACTCACACAAATCCTCCCACCATTCAATGCTTCAATCCAACCGGCAGGGCACTCGAAGAAGCAGACCCGAATTTCATATCACTACTGCCCCCAGTAATTTGTTCGAATAACCTCTCCCGCTCCTTCTGCAGCGCCGTGCGCGTGCTCTCCAACCTCTCCCCGCGAACTTTTTGCTCCCGCGAGAGATACATGTGTCGGTCCCTGGTCTCGTGGAGGTACCGACTCAAAGCCTGGGCACATTTCTCAATCGACATTCTCGACTTCTTAATCTCATCGTGGAACGCCATGTCGGAGTAGATGTTGTCAAACAGCACATCTCCCATGAGGTTGCCGTGGTTGATGTTAATCGGCGGCAGGTCTCCGATGTACGGCGTCATCCGTTGCGCCTGCATCACCAACATCCTCGCTTCCTGCGCCGCGCTCTCGGCGCGCTGCAACGCACTCCGCTCCATCATGTCCGTCATCGATCCGCCGCCAAACATGTCCATGCGCGAGTGGCTCAAGGCGTCGTCCATGTGCCGCAACGAGTCGCCCATCCTCTTCATCGCATCCGTAAGAAGGCGTATGGCATGCTGTTCAGCTTCGACTTTTGATCGGGTATCATGGTACTCGTGCAGCGCCTGTTCCGCCGACTGCTCGAGGGTATCCTCTTCGGGATAACTCGGTGTCGGGCCCGCAAAGATCGAATCATAGAGGCTATCCAGCTCGCACTGCGCCTCATCATGCCGCCTGGCTTCCACCTCAAGCGCCTTGCTTGCCTCACGCGCCTCGCTCAACTGCTCCTTCACGTTCTTGTTGAGCTCCTTTTCGCGGTGTTCGTCCTGCAGGACGTCAAAGTATTCACGCTCCTCGCGAGCGGCGCGCTCATCGAATTTGTCGCGCTTGCCGAGGGCCTTGTGCACGAAGCGGCGCATGACGCTGTCGCGAAACTTTTCATGGTCTTTGAGTTCCTTTTTGCGGCGGCTGTCGAGGGCACGGATATTTCTGTCGGATTCTTTAAGCTGGTGGTCTAGGTCTCTGATGAGACGGCGTTGTTGACGGAGGTCGGGGATGGCGTTGTCTGTGTCTGCGAGGATGGCGAGGAGCTGGCGGTTTCTGACGGCTGCTTGGCGGATTTTGGATTCCAAGTCGGAAGTGGCCATGGTTTTATTGTCTCTGTGGGATAGAGAGAATGCAGCGGCTGCTTGTTGATACTTAGGTAAGGTAAAGGTACAAGAGGTATTATTGTTTGCGAACGGTATATAGAGTTCACGTATGAGAAAATGAAGTACTAAATAGGTATC
This sequence comes from Colletotrichum cuscutae, assembly GCA_030869315.1. Lineage (NCBI taxonomy): Eukaryota > Fungi > Ascomycota > Sordariomycetes > Glomerellales > Glomerellaceae > Colletotrichum > Colletotrichum cuscutae. The sequence goes on from MPDP01000258.1 coordinate 585,172, forward strand.
GTGAGGGTATCGTGAGGTTCAAATATTGTGGCAAAGCCTCAAATAAAAAATACACAGGCGGGTTTAGGTTTTACTGAAGTTCTGGTTTTTGACGATGGAGTCAAAACACGAGAAAACCTGTCAATGACAAAAACTCATGCCGGGGGGCTCTCTCCGAGGCCTGGGCATTATATGTTCGCCCGGCAATCCTTGGCAGACATGATGAATGCCCAACCATAGTCCCATCTCGGTGTTGGTTCGGTGGCAGAAAGGATCAAAGGTGACCATTCCCTCCAAGTCCCCAGCAACAGAGTCATAGCATAGCGATGGCAAGCGTGGCACCCCATGACATCAGACCCTCGCCCTTGAACATTATTCGGCCGGGTTGCCTCTGCGGTGCGGCGACGCCCACTGAGTGCGGGGTGGGTAATCCCGTCGCGGTGGACGGATCAAAATAAGGGTCTGGTTTTTCTCTTGTCTTACCACCCAACCGCATTAGCAGGGCGAAGACTAAACTGAGAGGGCGGCGGCGAAATGGGGCAACACCGGGGAATGGGTGTGGTGAACTGGTGAAGGGGGAAATCAGTCAATACTGTTCCGGTTTGAACTATTGGGCTGTGAGCTGGGATCATCGGTGCTCGTAGAGTTGCGCCACAGACCGAGATGGCGGGAGAGGGAACTAGCCTTTAGAGTCTACACTCTTGTTCAAACCGAGCCACAGCGGATCGAGCTACTATTCTCTGTTGCCGCCCAATTGCGGCCCTCAATGTTAGTAATTTTTCCATTTACAAATACGGATCTTTCATGGAGAAGTTCCAAGTAGCCGCAGTTGGGAGAATCCGTTGATCACAAAGACTCTATTGGGATGGGGGAGGAACAGCCACACGCTAGAAACCTGCCAAGAATCGAAGGATTCGGCGCCGCTGTGAAACTCGAGAGACCTGGATAAGACCTAACACGATCTAATCGCTTGGAATGATGCTGATGTTTGTGGCCAGTAATCACAAAAACAGCAGGGATCCTCGCCCATTGACCATGACACTTGGGAACCAGGTAGGACCTGGAGACTGACGAAGACAACAGAGGGGAAGTGGTTTCGGTGTGGCTGGTGCCCCAAAACCGACTTATGGAGACCTCCGCCGTCTCGAATGGGGTGTCGGCGAAGATATCCAGCAGCGAATGCGGCACACCAGTGACGACTTCCAAGGCCTTGACTCTTCCCCCTTTCCAGGAGTCTT